>OY776122.1:98326768-98709985 GCA_963675135.1 Galeopsis tetrahit
CTACTCCATGAAAATGCTACACACGAACAAAATAAAGTAACACAGTCCCGAACATTGGAGTGTGAAGAACTTGATTCTATCCAACCTTTTGTTGAGAGACTGTTGGAAGACAGTCTTGCAAAGCTTCGGGAAGAAGAAAATGGAAAGGATGCCTTTGTGAGATGGGAACTTGGAGCCTGCTGGATACAACATTTACAGGATCAGAAAAAAGCAGAAAAAGAGAAGAAACAATCTAATGAGAAGGGCAAAAATGAAATGAAGGTTGAGGGACTAGGAACACCTCTTAAATCTCTTAAGAATAGAAAGAAGACTTTGGATGGAAGTACTACAGACCTACAAACTGAAAACGTTGGATCTGCTGTTGATGAAGTGAAGAACGAAGCTGAAAAAACCGTAAATCTGACGAAATCTCAGCTTGATAGAGGTGCAAGTGAAGATGAGCTTATGATAAAGACATTGTTGTCTGATGCTGCTTTTGCACGATTGGAAGAATCAGATACTGGGCTTCACGCCAAGGTAGTGTTTGATATTTATGTCAGAGTATACAGGGACAGATTTTTTTTTTGGGGGTGTGGGGGGGGGGGTGGTCTAACTTTTTCTATTTATAAAATTTCGTCATTTTGCCCCCTTAACTTATAAAATTTCGCCTCTCTTGGGATATTTTTTAATAACATTATATGATATCATAACTTGAAATTTTTTGCACCCATTGGAACAAATTCGGATTCCTCCCTGAGTGTGTATTTACTCTCCAATGTTGAATCAGGTTACTGATTTTTCTTAAATCTTGACAGTCACTGAACGAATTGATTGAGTTATCCCAAAAGTATTACAGTGAAGTCGCCCTGCCAAAACTGGTAATTAGAAAATTTCCATTCATATAAATTTGACTGGGAGTAGAATCTCTAGCCCGCATAACATTCATCATGTAACACAGGTTGCAGATTTTGGTTCTTTGGAACTCTCACCAGTGGATGGCCGGACTTTGACAGATTTCATGCATACTAGAGGTCTTCGGATGCGTTCTCTTGGACAAGTTGTATGTTTCTTCTATGGACTCTTCTGATCACATAACATATTTTACATGCATCCTAGCACATTTTTATTTTGAACATGTATGAGGTAATTAAGCTTGATTAACTCCTAATTGCATTGGATACGAATGATGGGACAAAGAACTCCCTCCTTCACCCCCAACAAAAGAAAGATATATGAGGGAACTTGGGGAGTCGTGCTCCTAATGAGCTTGAAAGCTTGTAGTAGTAATCATTTTCTTGCAGCATTATGTCATGTTTAGTGAATCAGGATATTATAATCGATTGGATACTAAAAAGATTGATGTGCAATAAATACTGCTAGTGCTTCGACCATAAAACAAACCTCAAATATTTCATTACTTTTCACCAACATTTATTCTAGCACACATTAAATTAATAGAATAAGTTCAGATGATCTACATAGTGTTGGATTTGAGGTTTAATTAGATTGGCTTATAGTTTTTCACTTTTTTGTCAGAGAGTTGGCACTGATAAATAAGTGTGTTCTGTGGATAATCTTGGCATTTAGCTTGCAATTGAGTGGAAATAGAACTACACGTATTCTCTTGCTCAAGTACCTAATTATTACTGCTTTTGATATTTTTTTGTTTTTCACAGGTTAAGCTTTCAGAGAAGTTATCACATGTGCAATCTCTTTGCATCCACGAGATGATAGTACGAGCCTTTAAGCATATTCTGCAGGCAGTTATATCTGCAGTTGAGAAGCCTGAGAAAATTGCAGCAGCAATTGCAGCGGCATTGAATTTGATGCTTGGAGTTTCTGAAAATGGACAGTCCGGTCAGCCTTGTGGTGTCAATTCCCTTGTATGGAGATGGCTTGAAGTGTTTCTCATGAAGCGTTATGAATGGAATATAAAGAATTCAAACTATGAAGATGTCAGAAAATTTGCAATTCTTCGTGGTTTATGCCATAAGGTATATATATCGAATTTAAATTTCAGAAGACGGGGGCTATGACACGTCTTTTAATCTAGTTTTGGATTAGTTTTTTCACATAAAACTAAATAATTACATAACTGTCAGATATCACTATTTACTTAAAAATGCCTAGTTGGTTGGATACACGTTATAAGTAAAATTACATTTAGGTAGTTGGTTGGATACACGTTATAAGTAAAATTACATAACATAATTTATTTAAAAATGCCAAGCTAATCGAGGTCATAGGTGCTCTCGGACTTACATTTAGGTAGTTGGTTGGATACACGTTATAAGTAAAATTAACACGGAAATTTGATTTAGTCCTGTTGATTCGTATACAGAATTATCGAGTGCCTGTCCCGTCTAGATGGAACTTGGAAGAAGAAATATATTATGTTTTGTTTGTTTTAGATGACATAAGCTAGCATTTACGTTATGAGAATGCTTTAAAGAAACGTCTTAAACTGTTTCTAGGTGGGCATTGAGCTTGTACCAAGAGACTTTGATATGCAATCTGCACAACCTTTCCGGAAAGAAGACATAGTCAGCCTTGTACCAGTGCATAAGGTGAGCTTGGATTCCTCCTGTTAATAAAGTGTTTCTTGTAACCTCGCCTTTCCATTAATTAAATGTTCAAATGCAATGATTGCATATTGTAGCAAGCGGCATGCTCTTCTGCTGATGGACGACAACTCTTGGAATCTTCTAAAACAGCTCTGGATAAAGGAAAACTTGAAGAAGCTGTGAGCTATGGAACAAAGGTGATTCATAAATTACGAGACAATAAAATGTTTATGAATGTTTTCTGGGTGATTGATCAGCAGTCTGTGTAGGCACTACAGTATGCCAATTTTCTCTTCTCACCTCCAGAAACAAATTGAGATAGAACAATTTGTATAAATTGATACAAACATGCCTCATCTTGTGATCAATGATTTAGTGACTAATGTTTCACAATCTCAGGCCCTTGCAAAGTTGGTAGCAGTGTGTGGTCCCTATCATCGAATGACAGCTGGTGCATACAGCCTTCTTGCCGTCGTTTTATATCACACTGGGGATTTCAATCAGGTCCTTGCTCGATCTTATTTTTTTCTGTTGCATTTACATCTGGAGAATAGTTCAACCATATCCAAAGTCTAGTAGTACTTATACATCACATTCTACTAAAGATTTGCATACATTTAAGTGTCTATTACGGTAACAATGTCTTGTTTACTAAGTTCATTGTAAACAGGCCACTATATATCAGCAAAAGGCCTTGGATATCAATGAGCGAGAGCTGGGTCTCGATCATCCTGACACTATGAAAAGTTATGGGGATCTTGCTGTCTTCTATTACAGGCTGCAACACACAGAATTGGCCCTCAAGTATGTTTCTCTGATCTCTCTTGCTGGCAGTATAAAACTATTCCACAAATTTGTTTAGTGAAAATTCCTGTACGTGAATTCAGTGCTAAAAAAATCTGAAACAGCCATTACTTATTTTCCAAGAAAAAATGAACTAGCCTTCAAAGTTTGCATATGAAAGATTAGTTTCTTTTGACTTTATGTATAGATTAACTATAAGGCATCTGTCTCTGGTACCATTACTCCGTCATACATGTTGATGAATTATGCAGCCATTCTTATCCATAAGACTAAAAAAAAAAATCTTTAAAAAAAATCGCTGAATATCGGAATTGTTTGGACTCTTCTTCAAAGCAAAAAGAGGGAAGTAAGACCTAGAAAGCCGGGTGCATTTGTGCTGTAGTGTTCTACTATGTAGCTTGGACTGGGTGCGGGTGTCCGATACGGGGTGCATATCTAGAAGTCCGACTCTCAAGTTTCCAGGATACGTGGACACGACCAAAAGGATCCGAAATTAAGATACGGGTGTCGGGATATGCCTATAGATATTTGATCGATATTTTGCCTTCAAAATTTCTATGTTTCCTATAAAATAATAAAACAAGACTTTTCTCTATTTAAAGCATAATAAGCCAATATTGTGTTAAAACTTAAAAATGCACGTAACCAAGTAAATATCACATTAAATGTCACTAAATACATGTAAATATTCATAATAATCATGAAGCCATTTCAAGTTTTAGCTTTTGGTTATTTAAAGATACAGATAAGGATTTGAGGCCTGAATAAAATTACAGTATATTGAATTCTTGTTGCCTCTTCTTGCCTCAACTGATGCATACATGTTCAGTGCTTGATAAAAATGATGATAATTCTTATCCCTTCATCTAGATACGTAAAGCGTGCACTCTATCTGTTGCATCTGACATGCGGCCCATCACATCCAAACACTGCTGCTACATACATAAATGTAGCTATGATGGAGGAAGGACTTGGTAATGTGCACGTTGCTCTAAGATATCTCCATAAAGCTCTGAAATGCAACCAAAGACTTCTTGGCCCAGATCACATTCAGGTTCCTAGCTTATTAATTTAATATTTGTACTATTTGCATTAGTTTTTTTTAGAGCTATGTAATTTTATTTTATATAGCATACAGAAAAGTGACATCTATAATTTGCATATTCCTGGTAAAAACTGTGCTTATTTATGTAATCCTTTCAGACAGCAGCAAGTTATCACGCCATCGCAATTGCCCTCTCATTGATGGAAGCATATCCTTTAAGCGTTCAACATGAGCAAACAACCTTGCAAATACTTAGGGCAAAGCTGGGACCGGATGACCTTCGGACTCAGGTATTAGCATTTTCTGACTCCTGAAAATACCAGAAAAATAATGTCACATCTTTCTGCTAAATATATCGCATGCTGCTTAGACAATTTGAGATGTAATTGGACCTTTTTTCAGTAATTTTCCTTTTATTCTGGCTTCAAATTATGGCTTCTTGATCTCATTATATTTCTGTTTGAGAACTAAGGCACCTCCAAGAAATCTCAAGTTCCAAAAAGTTTGTTTTAACCAAATCCTGGGTATTATGTGTATATTCTACAGGATGCTGCTGCATGGCTTGAATACTTTGAATCAAAGGCTTTTGAGCAGCAAGAAGCTGCTCGTAATGGGACTCGGAAGCCAGATGCTTCAATTGCCAGCAAGGGTCACCTAAGGTAATTCAGCATTCTTCTGGATGCATTTGTTCTTGGTGCTATTCCTCTTGCTATTTTATACGGCCACACTTTTCAATCATCCTTAGAGAATACGGTTTTTGGTGGACTAGAGTGGTCTATCTCCTTTCGGTTGCTTATTATTATTACACGCATTTTTGGTATAGCTTTGTCAGACATCATTTGTGTTAGAGATGTTCAAAATTGAATAGTTCTATCTCTAATAGTCTACATTTTTGGAGAGGTGGTCATTCCCCATGGCACCAAAATTAAGCCAAACAAATATCAAATATTCCAATTTAACCACCTTTCCATGTGCCGGGTGCTTGGGTTAAGAAAGTAACTTGCCTGTACGTTGGAGAGCCAATTAAAGTTCTTAAAGATTTTATGTTTCGCAGTTTAAACTTTTAGATGTGGTGATCATTCTTGCTAGTGATTACAATGCATTTTCTTTAATTTTCTAAGCATTATATGTAGTTTGACCCTCTCTAATTCACTAATTGCAAAAGTTTGGCCCTTCTACTAATGCATAAGGTCTATTATATCGAACAATGATCACTATCAGAAACATAGGTCACTTTCTTACTGCTAAATACTATTGCCAGTGTATCAGATTTGCTCGACTACATCAATCCAAGTCAGGATGCTAAAGGGAAAGACGCCGTTGGATCAAGAAGAAGAAATTTTTTTGCAAAGGTTTTTCTTTTTTCTTCATCCATTTCTTTATGCAAAATATAGGTTAGATTTTCAATATGCAAGTAAATGTTACAATCGTGTATCTTCTCTGAAAGTGAGGGTTTCGGCTGCTTAACGAGCTGCCCAACCATTTTGACCAGAGGAAGCAACATCGCTTTGCTTCTTTGCAATATGACATGCTTCTTATAAAGCTCCCAGTTTCTAATGAATCATATACTTATCTACCTTTTTATGGTTTCATATTTAGGCAAAAGGAAAATCCCTTCAGAGCAATATCGCCACCTCAGATTCTGAAGCACTCCCAAAGGATGCCCTGACCGAGGATGCAGACGAAGACAAACAAGTCCCTGACTCTGATGCAGAGTACTCTGTTAACAATGCATCTTCCTCTCCGCCAGTTCAGTCTGAAGATAATGTAGAAATATCTGTCGTCGAAGAACCTATCCAACCAGAACAACCGTTGTCAAAGGAAACTGTAACTGTACCCCCTCCCGTTTCCAATGACGTGTCACTCGATGCACATGCTGAGGGAGAAGACGGGTGGCAACCAGTTCAAAAACCAAGATCAGCAGGCTTGGTTGGGAAAAGACCAAGGCAAAGACGTCAGCATGGAAGCAAGATATTTAATCATCAGAAAAAAGATTTCGTTGCTGAATTGGATCATGCCAGACTGAAGAATAACCATCAAAGCAGTAAATACTATGTGTTAAAGAAACGAGCAATGTCTGAAGGAAGCTTTGCAGAATATTACGTGGCAAAGAGTCCATCATCAGGTTCCAAATTTGGACGAAAAGTAGTCAAAACTGTAGCATATAGAGTAAAGTCTGTGCCTTCTACCTCCGTGGATGCTGCTGTAGGGAACTCTAAAAATGAAAGCGAGCCACTGTCCTCTCCAGACCCAGGACCAGTTTCTGCACAGAAAGAGGTCGGAGCCGTCGCGAAGAGAAGCTCAATAGTAAGTTTGGGCAAATCTCCTTCATATAAGGAAGTAGCTCTGGCACCACCAGGTACCATATCGATGTTGCACGCAAGAGTTCCCCAGGATGATGTACATTGCAATAAAGAACTGCAAGAACCTGAAGAGCAGTGCAAAGAAGCTAAGGAAAAACCTGATTCTACTGTATTAAATGCAGTAAACGATCACAAACCTATCGAGGATTTAGTCGTGGATCCCACATCCCAACTGAAAGATGAAATTGAAGTTCTTGACAAGAAAGAAGGAATACATGTAGATAGTCCAAAGAATGATGAGAACTTGGTGGTTGTGCCTGAGGACATGGGACCATTGCAGTCCAGTCATAATGAGTCACGTCAAATTGAAGAGCTAGGTAACGTTGATAACGTGCCAAACTATGCTCAAGTATCATTGGACCCTACAGAATCCAACGACGATGAAAAATCAATTTTGCAAGGGGTAGAAGAGATGAAGGGTAAAGAAGTTTCCATCAAGAAGTTGTCTGCATCAGCAGCTCCATACAATCCATCAGTTGTTGGTCCACGTGCGGCACCATTGCCAATGAACATTTCTCACTCTTCTGGTCCCGGAGCAGTTGGGCCTTGGCCAATGAATATGGGTCTTCATCCTACGATGTTACCCAGTCCAATCTCCTCTCCTCACCGCCTATATCCGTCACCACCAACATCACCGAACATAATCCACCCCTTGCCGTTTATGTACCCTCCATATTCACAGGCCCAGTCAATGCAACCTACCAACTTTCAGATAACTAACAACCCGTTTCATCCCGGTCAGTTTGCCTGGCAATGCAACATACGTGTTAGCACGCCAGAGTACACCACCACAGTTTGGCCCGGTTGCCACCCAATGGATTTTCCCTCACCAACCGTGGTTGAATCGATTGAAAATCATGTTTCAGAGGCAAACAAACACCCGATTAGCTCAGAGCACCTAAGTTTGTCACCTGATTTGCCTGTGTATCTCGACACTGGGAATGAGTCTAAGAAAGAAATAGATCTTCCAGCATCAGAGGTTGTGGAGGACTTAACTGATATAACTGTCATTCAATCGAGGGACAGAGAAGAAATCAGTGATTCTAATCTTCATGGTGTACCCTTTCCAGATAACCTTCTAAACAGCAGTAATGGTCCAAATGAGGAAGCCAACAGATGCAACGAATATCATGTTCAACAACAACAGCCCAAGGCGGACACTGAAAAGACATTCAACATTTTGTTTAAAGGGAGGAGGAACAGAAAACAGATGTTGCGAATGCCAATAAGTTTGCTCAAAAAACCATATACTTCACAGTCATTCAAAGTTGTATATAGTAGAGTTGTCAGGGAAACCGAACTTCCTAGATCCATGAGCTTTGATTCAAAAGAAACCAGCACACCTGATGCTACATAAGGATCTCACTTGTTCAATTAATATAGCAAGATGTTTGAGAAGACGATGAAGTGATTACAGAACCTACAAAAGTGGAATCAGTACAAGCTTTGGTTCGTGTAGTTTATTAAATGCCTGAGTAGGTCGCCCAATGCATGGAGGTTAGTTCCTTCAACATTTCCATTTCTAATTATTCTGCAACTGATCTGTGTCCTGATACTTTTATAGCTGATACCTTAATCCATTGGCTTCAGTTTACTCTTGAAATCTCCCTTTAGAAAAAAAAATGAAAAAGAGAAAAGGAAATCCATTGGCTTCAGTAATGCCAAATGGACCGGTCTGAGGTGCTAAGCAAGTCCAAGTTGTTAGACAGTGCTTTATGATTTATGTTCTTCACATAGAGTTGTTTTATAACTGCTTAAATAGAGTAGGACTGTTTGTTGAGGCTGCGTTATCTCCTCCGTTTAAGGTATTCGTTGGGTGATTTTTAGAGAAAGCACCTCATCTGGTACATTTGATAATTTGAGAAATCTTGATCTTACACTCTTAACAACATTTTCATGGAGAATTTAACATGCAGCAGTTGTCCAGTACTAGACTTAAGATTAATACACTAAGAAACTTACTGTCACAAATATTGTTAATTTTGTCTTCCATTTGTTATTGTATTCTCCAACTTGTCCTGATAATTTTGATCTTTCGATATGCTTGCAGGGTTCTCTTTGGACATGCATTTTGGTCTATGTGGAGGTTCAATCTTGGTATAACCGTTCGGTAGAAGAGTTTTGATCTTTTTGGTGCATTCTTTCCTTTATTTAGAAATATTTTTGACATTTTATAATAGATATTATGAAGGCCTCTGTTGATTCTTTTACAGAAGGTGAGTTTGATACCAATATTTTGTATTCAATGTTCTGGACCTAATAAGCTGTGCCTGTGACTATTCTTTCAATTCATCTTTCAAAGATGCTATGCATCCATGTTTACTCCCCCTATGTAACTTCTTTGAATTTGTTCTGAAGATGCTTTGCATCCATGTTTACGACGAGGATTGAGTGTTATATCAAGATGAACATGAGATAAGCTGATGTTGTGGCGTAGTGGGACGAGATTGCTCATTTGCTTCGCACCACAAACCCCAGCAATCTTGACTACACACCAACATCTCCTTTTTCCATCTGGTTAAATCAAACACCTTCTATCCCAAAATAGCTCTTGGCAATATCTTTGGACGAAATTACAACCATTTGCGCTTCACCTTTACTACAAATATGTGTCAAACCAGAAAAGGATTCTTTTGGTTTTGCATTATTAGTAGTTATACGGATTCCATTTCCTAGAGCCCAAATTAACAAATAAAGTTGAGAGCTAATAATATACTAGTGATAGAAAATATTGCAATCTCAAATAGTAGATTACCATTGACTATAATCTCTAATTCAATGAATGATTATCATGGAATCTTGATTCTATTTCGAAACCTTGTATTAGTACTTAATATCTCTCTTTTCATCAATTTGTTTGATAAAATAAAGGTAGCATAAAATTTTCAGATGACAAACAACAAACAAGGCAACATAATTCTGATTAACAAAGTAATATATTAACAACATTCCTATCTTTCCACTGTTAATGATAGTCCGAATCTATGAATCGACTTTTCTTTCGATTCGATGTCAATTTTTGGAAATTCCTGGGAAATCAATCCCTCACAACCGATGCATGCTTTTAAACATTCTAAAAAAAAAAATTAGTGAGTATGTAATAAGATTAAATATTTACTTCGATTATAGAACAATAATCAATAAGGGGGTGTAGCTCATATGGTAGAGCGCTCGCTTCGCATGCGAGAGGCACGGGGTTCGATTCCCCGCACCTCCAATTTTCTGTAATTTTTGGCCTATATTGTTCATTCAATCTTATGCATTTTTTATTTTCAAGATTGATATTAGTTTTTTAAATATGCCAAAATCATCACAACCGACCTTAGCTCAGTTGGTAGAGCGGAGGACTGTAGTTTGTTGCTGAAATCCTTAGGTCGCTGGTTCGAATCCGGCAGGTCGGATAATTTTTTATTTTGTCTTTTTTTTTTAAAAAAAATTATGCCCTTTTTTTTTTTTTAATCATTATAATCAATCAGTCCATGTAGTTTCAATTAATATATTTTAACTTGAAATATTGGGTCATTTGGCCATTTTTGAGAAATTATTATGTCTGTCCAATGATAGTTTAAATTTAATATCTTTTGACCAATCTTTTACATAGAATAGAAATATGGACACATTTGATTAAACTTTTAGAAATAATTCTTTTTCAAGGAGTTAATATCACACAAAATGAACATGAGAAAACCTCATCTGAATTTTGACGTCTACTAAATTATGGAACATCTCAGTTATTAAGAAAAAATGCAAATCGTATAAATGAAAGGGTACGTTTAAACAGATGAAGTCACTGGATTTAAGAGATGCACTACCGTACCCAACATACAAAACAAACAAGAGATGCACTACCGTACCCAACATACAAAACAAACAAGAGCCGCACGCACTCATTCCCCCAAGATACAAAATTACTAGTCGGTAATTTTTAATTACAAATGATAACAAAACTGGAGTGCATGCATTAATTTGGTATTATAGTAGTGTCAAAAGAATAAGAACCACAACAAGAATCATACATTCTCAATATCACTGATATGTTTGTTGCTATAGGTAAACAAAGCGGGGTTGAGTTGAGACCAACTCTTTCTATTTGGACCAAGCTACTGAATCGATCTCAGACTGAGCAGCTCTGTACAGCTCCAGTCTCTTGGCAAGAGACATGCGTCGTTGCATGATCGCAGGATCCTCGTCCAACAATGTTCCCAACTGTTTCCCCTGTAAGGCAAAATACAATTTTTTGGTAATCTTGTCATCCAATATTTTGTCCACAGTCAAACACGGGGATAAATCAAGAGAAATAAGAAAACTTGGCCTATTTTTAGAATATGGAGAAGTGGTTGGTCACTGTAATTTTGGTTGAAGTGGCAAAAATAAAGATGAAATGATACCTCTTTTTTGCCTAATTCAGCGAAAAAATGATCGAGCAGGCTGCGCTTCGCTTCACGAACTTGACAATAGACAATAGACTTTGGAATGGAGTTCCTCAAACTTCCACATACCATATTGACATACGCCAAGACAGTTGATCCTGTGTGTGAAGTAGACATTAGACAAATTCAATGGTTATTTTGGGGAGCACATTAATCTGTTATCAAATTAATGGAGGCACGGTATTGTACTCACCAATTCTCCGTAGATACGAGTCATTGTATCTATCAAAAATCGAGTGGGTTGGGTTGCCACCCTTCTCAACATCTTGAGGAAGTTTCCGGAAGAAATCTACAGTCAAGTAACTATTTTCCATTTCCACTAACTGTAGAGTTGCTTTCTTGCTCTCTTCCTTCATTCTATCTAATGATTCAATAGCAGCGTTCCCAACCTCCACTCTGAGAGAGGGATATTGTTTCAGCTCCTGCGAAAGAGACAAGTATCAACTAATCTATGAACACGTCCTATTTCATTCGAGTTACATGTCTGTCCTATTTCATTATACAGAAGTGCGCAATTACATTTCTGTCCTATTTCATTCGAGAGTTATCCACGTCCTTTTTCTATACTTGGAGAGAGGGAAAATGAACAAAAAGATACAGAAGAGGGATCCTGAAGCAATGCAAATGATCTACAGTGGACATCATCTCATACATACTCCCACTTTTGATATAATTCATTATTATTGTTATTGATATTATTATTATTATTATAATAGTTAGGCTTTTATTGATTCATTTTGAAATATGCAGTTTCTATTTAGGCTTTTGATTTGTTTCTGATTTGTGTTTATCTTTCGTATAGCCCATGGGCTGGGATCAGAGTTTATATAATTGTGGCTATCCTAGGTTAGGTCCTTTTTAATGCCATAAGAAAAATATATTATGAACATCAATTTATGTACATAGAAAATAATATAGAAAGAGAATTACCACAGTCTCATTTATTGACTTGTGAATCAGATCCTTCAGTACTGCATGAACCTGATAAACAAAATATTATGGAGATCGGTAAAATATCTAGAGTAGAAGCATTTAAATGCCATAAGAAAAAAATAACACCAAAATCCAGGAATAAAAAATCACAGTGTATATACCGCATCAACAGCTGCTTCAGCAGGACCTTTAATTTGTATCAAGGCAGTTTCAATGAGACGGCGATAACCCTGTTCGGGTGCTATAAGATGAGGCTGATATCCATCAGCTTCAGTAATTAATTTCCGTACATTCTCCATAGCAAGATGTTTGTCAAACTGCAAGCGCTTCAAAGCAGCTGGCAGTTGGTTATCAAAGACATTATATATTTTATCACCACCTGGTCGACTGCAAAATCCCGTTACAACAAGAATGAGGCTAAAAGGAAACATAAAAACAACATAGCACACTATATATGTACCAACAAAAGGAAAGCAGAGAAAGATATGTACACTCCATCAAGATGATCTTTGAATATTCCATCAAAGGTACGGCAAATTTCCATGATCATGTACAACTTTCCCTGCATAGGAAATCAGCATCAATAAAGATGCAGATGATGACGAAACAAGGAACTTTAAACTGAATACTAAATGGCAGAAAAACATAAATATTTAGAAGCCAGCGAGAAAAAAAGGCATACTCCGGCATCATTTGCAATAGGCTTTCCCAGGCGACTCAACTCAGATTCCATCTCAATGATAGATTTGTTTATTAGTGACTGAAGTCCTGGAATTCGTGATTTGATGACAGCTTCCAAATGCTAGAAAAGAAGCAGTGAGAATTAGGAACATCAGAAAGCAACAGTGGTCCACCAACTTCATCAAAAGAAAGCAATAAATAAAATTATTCATCACAAGACAAAGATGGCAATTCACACATTTTTTACTTGTAAGGCACCAAGCATACCAAGGAATATGGATAAATTAATTGCATACACAATGTTCTCTTTGGAAAATGGAGAAATGTCATGTTTCCATCGTTCAGCATTCTTGACCATAATTACAAGACAAGCATTACAAAGAAGTACCAAGAACTACATTAACTCGGTTCACCAAGAATTACAAAGAAGTGTGTCAGATGGCATGTTGAAATTTTTTCCAAGAAAATATATTCAGTCTCAGTTCACAAAGAACTACATTAAAAGGAAACTAACAAGCCTTGATTCAGTTTCACAAGTAACTCTTCAAACAAAAAAAAGGGTAACATATGAAGCAAGATATTTCTTACTTTGGACATAACTTTCCCTAGATGCTCAGAACCCATCCTGTTAGCAAGATGTTTGTACTCAGGTGTTTGAGCAAAATAATCCCGCTCTCTACGCCTAGCAGCAATCATGTCGACATTTTTGTTAATATCTTGTTGAGAACGATTAACAACTCCTATCCATGGGAACTGCAGCTTATATGCTTTTCCTTCCAAGATCTACAGGACCGAAAAAGCAATGATCAGAATGCTCCTTACAGGCAAAAGGCATACATGAAACTAATCTAACTTTAACTCGATTTGATAAGATGTATAAGAAGTTCAATGATCTACACTTGTAAACTTACATCTACTGCATCAGTACCCTTGTCCATAAGATCAATCTTGGTTAAAACTCCAAATGTTCTCTCTCCTGAAATAAGATTAGTTGAATGTGAAAAACAGTAGTGTATTTAAAAAACACCAGCAAGTGGAAATAATGGAATGAAGATTATGCTAACAGTTATCGCGTGATGAGCAAACTAGAGATGCTGAATTGCTAATACATGAAAAACAACAACCACAGCACAGCAACAGTAACATATTATACCTTTTGGGTCCACTTCACGAGAAATCTTAATTGCATCTGATGTAGCAAGATCTTGGTTGGCAGGAGAGATCGCCAAAATAATACAGTTAGGCTGAAACAATCATACAGGCACAAATCCGTCAACACTGAATTCAATACTACTAGGATCCACCCATCATGGGTAGATTTGTAAATGTTTTTGACAAAATTTAGAGCTCGTGGCCAGAGCACACACTCTCCAATTGATAAAATTATATTGTGAATGAATGACCAATATCATAAAGTACCTTTTCAATATAAGACCGAACCATGTTCTCAATGTCCATCACAATGCTCTCTGGCTGACCATCTACGATGAACCAGAAGATCAATTATTTAGGTTTACTTTTAAAGGGCATTATGAATGAACTAATATTAGCTAGTAAAATTGAAGAAAAACTTGAGAAAATGAAAACTAACCAACTGCCACTTTTGTAAGTCCAGGAAGATCGATCAAAGTTAAGTTCACAACTGCAATCACAACAAGCGAGCAACTTAGTTGCTGGTCTCCAAAGTCCAAACATCAGAAGGGTACATGAAGTGCATCATATTCAAGTATATTTAAACGCACAAAGATGTAAGACAGAAGTAGAAGAAAGCTAACACCTAAGCTTATATACAATTTATCAGAAAACATTACTTCATAAGAAAAAATCACATGTCTGTGTATGTAGATGATATTATAAGCACTATTAAGCAAAAATTGACCTATTGTCACCACCAAAAAATGAAAAACCAAAAGGTCCCATGTAAATGGACAGTAGAAATAAAGTTCTAATTACAAGACCATCAAGGCAGAATGAAGACCATTCAAAAACTGGTTCTGACACAAAAACATTCATTCACGTGCTTCAATTTTCATCCTTGTTGACTTCTCTTTCATTTCACATGAAACCAAATCTACATATTTTCTATTTTACTCTCAATAGGAACAGGTTAAGAAGGTACTAGAGGAATTTCCATCACATGAAACAAGAAACCTATGATACCAGCCAAACATCAGCATTGTAATTTTTTAAACCTGTGTAATTCAATTTGAGAAGGCACAAGAAAATGAGGTCCAATTTTGACTCACCATTAGGTGAATAAATACTAAGATATATCGGGACAGTAGAAATTTGTTTAGTAGAACGTCCAGTCTCTCTATCAGTTTCATCTGCAATCTCCTTCCTGACAGCAGCTGCGCAAAAAAAAAATGACACTGGTTTAGCATTCAGAATTATAAGAACATGTGAACCATTCACTGTTGGGAAGACATGCGTAAAAAGTGAGCAACAAGCAACTTTGAGGGTTACAAAACTAGTTCATGGAATGACCAAAGAAAAATATCATCAGAGTTTTCATATCAAAGCCAAGTAGAAATTTAACTACCAGAAATATTAATAATGCAAAAAGTAACTTACCAAAATCAGTAAATCTCCTCCTAGGAAGATGTCCAAATTCTGCATACTCTCTACCTTCATCGAGCCGATGAAGCTGCAGGACAAGTGGACGCCGAGTGACAATACCTATGTACAGTATTATGAAATGAAGAAAATCCTTGTGATTATGGCCACCGATATGACAAAATGGAAAACGATTACATGATTATTATGAAAATGGGTCATTACCGGATCCACGGGGTAAGAAGTCCTTCCCAACAATACTTTCAAGTACTGAAGACTTTCCAGAACTCTACAAAGCATATAGATTAGGATCAATCAATCAGAATTTGCTAATCAGCAAGGCTTCAAGACAATAATATACTTTGTTTAAAAATGTGCAACACTACAGTAGCAAGCACATAAGAAACCAAGATGAATGCATGAAGAAGCCTTATGACGTGTGCAGATTCAGAATATTAAAAGCAAGAATCAACATGACTACATCAAATCTAATATCAGAACTCTTTCCATGAAGTTCAGATTTCCGCAAAAGCTTACCCGACAAGTTTCATCAAATTAGTTAATAATGACAGTAAACGCGAATAACACATATCAATTTGAAAACAGACGTGATAAAACAAATAGGCGAGAAAAAAAAACACGAAACAACTATAACCGAATTCAAGTAAACAGCAGCTCAGAAGCAGATCTACACTCAAATCCACATAGAGAAGTCTTAAATTACCGACTTAATAAAAATTTGACTATGATCTACAGAATCGACAAGTAAGAACTACAAAAATTAAAAGTTTTCTAACGCAAAAAAAGGTAAAAAATACAGAAAAAACCAGACCTGACCACCGACGACGGCGATAGAAGGCAAGGCGTCCCAAAGAGTGGGCAACGCGCTTTCGTCACCGTGATCTCCGAGAGCTGTGCAAGCTCTCTGCAATCGGTTCACCAATGATATCAGATTCTCCATATCCTCAGCTCAACTCCGAGTCAATGATCCGCTGACTAGACTCGGCAAAGACCACCACGAACAAGATTTGCGTAATATTGAAGCGAAGTAGGATGATTACCACCACTGGCTACTGTTCGATCTCAAATTTGTGGGAGAGAGAGAGAGCAGTTGTAGAAATGGAATTGAAATTTGAACGGTTCGGGGACATATAAACGACGTCGTCGTAAAGAACGTTGGCCTCTTGTCGGGATGACTATAGCCTTTACTTTGTTTTTTTGCCAATTCGAATTTGAAACACTTTAAACGGTGCCGTCCTTGTAAATAAGACTGATGGGCCAGGCCTGCTAATTTGGGCCTTAGGCCTTCTTATAACGGGAGCGGTTATAGACACCCACCATTGTATTGAGGACACCCACGAGAAGTTTTTTTTGGAAAAGGGAGTATGTAAATGGTCTATTTTGCCCCTCCTTAAAATTTTTAAAAAAAACAGCGGATGAGTACACCCACCACTGTATCTATCGCGGGAATAGCTAACGTCGATCAACATTCCACCTCCAAACTTTCCAAAAACGCCGTAGACGATTTTGCTTGTGAAAGAACTCGAAAATGGCCGATAGTGATGCAAAAACGACTCGTGGGGGTGCCAAATATTCATTAGTAAGTTGTTTAGCATGTTTTCAAGGTTTTTTAGTTTTGAAAAATGGAAGTTTTTTTATGTGTAGGGTTTTGTTGTATTTTGGTAGTTTAATCTTGTTTTTTTTTGCATAATATGAGTTTATAATGGTATCTAGTTTAAATAGGATGCATTTAGGACATACATTTTGACAATATGAATGACATTTGCTTGAAACGAAAAAAGTCCTTATTCGCGTCTGGTTTCGCGAAGAAGACGACGATGTTCATGTTTTTTTTTCGAACATTGGTCATTTGTTTTGAAGACAATTTCGAACATTGGTCATTTGTGTTGAAGAAAATTTCGAACATTGGTCATTTGTGTTGAAGAAAATTTCGAACATTGGTCATTTGTGTTGAACTTATTTTCGAACATTTGTCTCTTGTTTTGATGTTATTTTCGAACATAGGTCATTTGCATGGAATAAAATTTCGAACATTTGTCTCTTGTTTTGATGTAATTTTCGAACATTGGTATTTTGCATGGTAGTTATATTCGAACATTTGTATAATTTTCGAACATTTTAATTTCAGGATTTGAATGATGATAAGGATGATGTTTGGGTGGATGAATATGGAGTCGAAGAGGAATATGATGATGATGATGAGTGGTTGGAAGAATCTGCTATTCAACAAACTGAGAATGATGATGATGAGTGGTTGGAAGAATCTGCTATTCAACAAACTGAGAATGATGATGTTATGGATCCTGACGTCCAGGATCGTGAAATAATTATGGATTACACGGACGTCTTCACGAATATGGCTTTGTTTGAGTCTCGTGACGCACTATTGTCTTGGGTGCGTCGTACGGGAAAATAACACAACATAGTTATTGTTGTGAAGCGTTCGGATAATGGAAAAGGGAATAAAAAGGCACGTATTTTCTTAACTTGTGAGCGTGGCGGTGCGTATCGTGAAAAGAAGAAGCCCGCGACTCCTAAGAAGAAGGCTAAGAAGAATGAGGGGGAAGAAGGAAAGAGTGGAAGGGTTACGGGCACCAAGAAATGTGGGTGTCCGTTTTTGTTGAAGGGTACAGAAGAAGCTCAATGTGAGTGGAGATTGGAGGTGAAATGCGGTACACATAACCATCCAATATCCCATTACCTTGAGGGTCATTCTTATGCCGGCCGTCTAACTACCGAGGAAGAGGAGTTCGTAATTGAAATGTCCAAATTACACGCTCCTCCTAAATCTGTATTGTCTAGGTTGAAGACGAAGAATGTGCACAATCACTCGACTCTTCGAACGATCTACAATGCAAGGTCGAAGCATAGAATCCATCAATATTGTGGACGTAGTCAGTTGCAATATTTGATGAGTCAACTTGTCGAGCACAAGTACTTTCATGCCACGCGAAGATGTGAGAAGACAAACACTCTTAACGAGTTGTTTTTTGCACATCCCGTCTCACTCCAATTAGTGCACGCTTTTCCAAAGGTCCTCATGATAGATTGCACATACAAGACGAATAGGTACCGGTTACCTTATTTGGAGATTGTGGGAGTTACATCGACTGGGATGACATTTTGTGTTGCGTCGGTGTACCTAATGGATGAGAAAGAAGAGAATTATCAATGGGCATTGGAGGTGCTTCGAGACGTGTTGGGCTCATCTTCTCTTCCGGATGTAATTATCACGGACCGTGAACTTGCATTGATGAATGCGGTGGCCAAGAAATTTCCAGAAGCCCGTCATTTTCTTTGTACATTCCACATTGATCGGAATGTGTTAGCCAACTGCAAGGGTGAATTTAAAGATGTCAAAAAATGGGAGGTATTCAACTTTTATTTCAACCGTTTATGGAGGTCCGATACCCCGTCTGACTTTGAAGAAGCTCTTCGAGAGTTTAAGTCCAAATTTCCAAAGAAGCCAGTGAATTACGTGTTGAACAGTTGGATTACCCCTTATAGAGAGAGGTTCGTAAGGGCTTGGACGAATGATTTTATGCACTTTGGCAATACCACAACCAACAGGTATGTTTATACTTTTGTATTTATTTAAAGAAATTCTTTTATTTTTTAAGTTGTTTAACGTTAACGTTTTAAATTTTCGCTTATCAGGGTAGAAAGCCAGCATGCCGCCTTGAAAAGGATGCTTGGCAATTCATTAGGAAATTTTGAGACATGTTGGGAGAAATGCCACACTCTATTCGAGGCATGCAATATTGCAATTAAAGCCTCATTCGAAAAGAGTTTGAATGTGGCCCAACATAGGTTCTCGTCAAATGTTTTTGATTATTTACGAGGGGTGGTGTCATTGGTGGCTCTAGAAAAGATCTTTGATGAAATCAAGGTTATCAAACAACCTGGATTTGATCCTAAAGAGTGCCAACATATCTTGAGGAAGGTATACGGTTTGCCCTGTGGTCATGAGATCGAGGAGTATGTTTACTGTGACAAACCGATACCCGTGAATGCCATTGATCCCTTCTGGAGGAAGCTGGATATGGAGCCTACCCCAACCACCACACTCGTGGAGTACCCTCCTATCATCCATAACAAAAATCGGTTTGAAGATGCCGTAGACGATATGGCTGAGGTGTATAAGTGCTTCTCTGCGGAGGAGCAACTCATCTTCTTGAAGCGTATGAGGGAGCTTGCAAACCCCGAGACTACGACTCTTATTGAGCCACCCCCTAAGGAAGACACTCGTGGTCGACCCAAAAAGGGAAAGGGAAAGGGAAAGAACATGAAGAAGTCTGATGCGTCCACCAAACGTGAGCCGAGCCTATTTGAGGTAGTAGAGAGTCAAGTTGCAAGTTGCTCGGTACAAAAGAAGCAGGTGGTGATCACAGTAGATAACTCGCTCTCATCCCCGTCCTTCCAAAAGAAAGGGATTCCAAAAAAACAACCGGTAATTCTCAGCCCTTGCATGTTTATTTTGGTGTTGTTGTAGATGTATAATATTAAAGTATAATATGGTTGTAGATGTGTTTATCTTTTTGGTTATGTGTAGATGGGTAAAATTTTTGGTAATGTGCGTAGGTATCCCGTCGGCGTACCCGACAATCCCAAGGAATGGACTTCATCGAAAATTTACCGATCCAGCATCAACCGTACATTATCGACATCAAGAACGTTAAAGGTGACGGACACTGCGGTTTTCGAGCAGTGGCTGGGCTTATGGGATTCGGTGAAGATGAGTGGGCGAGGGTTCGGATGGACTTGATGAGCGAACTGTCCCGCAATCTAACGTTGTACAACAACGTGTTCTTGTTGAATGATTACGTCCATGTTGTGCTTCAAAAATTGAATTGCTTTACGGAGTTTGCACATAAAAAACATTGGTTCGGGTTGCCGTACATGGGATATCTAGTGGCGTCACACTATAATGTGGCAGTGGTGGTTCTTGATACCCGTCTATCCCTTACGTATCTGCCGTTCAACAAAGAACCTCCTCAAGAACCGAGGAGTATTTGGTTGGGATTAATTAATGAGAATCATTTCGTCCAGGTATTTGATTGCATTAATTTAATGAATTTATTTACACGTATATGTTGAATATTTTATAAATAACACATAAATCTCGAATGCGTGTAGGTCATAATGGGTGCTGGGCGCACTTTGCCCCCGGTCATTACTTCGTGGAAGCATGAGGGTCAACACATTTCAGACGGATGGAAAAATGCATATGCGTCCGGAGGAATTAATTAGATGATAGTGTATGGACGTAGTTACCATCTTTTTGTTAGTTTTTGTGGTTAGAAACTTTGGAATACTTTTGTCTTTTTGGTGTAATTTGTGTACAAATTGTCAACAAACAACATTCATAGATAATTTGTGTACAAATTCTGGATGTGTAATATTTTTGGAACATGTATACGGTTTCAACGTTACAATTCCTCTATTTTTTGGAACATGATTTGTGTAATTTAATTCCTCTATTTTTTGAATGAGGCACTACAATTGTGTTAAAAGTATAATATGGTCTATAAAACCTATAGTTGGGATCATTTTTTAAAAAAAATTGACTTTTGTTCGAAAATAAGGTCCCAACAATAAGGCCATGTTCGAAAAAAAGGTCCCAACAATAAGTCCATGTTCGAAAATTGGTCCATGTTCGAAAATAAGTTCCCAACAATTGGTCCATGTTCGAAAATAAGGTCCCAACAATAAGGCCATGTTCGAAAATTTGTTCCGCGAGTTTTACTTGGTCGAATTTTAAACCAAAAGTTGCTGTAACGAACTTTTTTTCGAACATTGGGGCCATGTTCGAAAAAAAGTTCCCAACAATTGGTTAATGTTCGAAAATTTGTTCCCAACAATTGCTCAATGTTCGAAAATTTGTTCCGCGTGTTTTACTTGGTCGAATTTTAAACCAAAAGTTGTTGTAATGAACTTTTTTTCGAACATTGGGGCCATGTTCGAAAAAAAGTTCCCAACAATTGGTTAATGTTCGAAAATTTGTTCCCAACAATTGCTCAATGTTCGAAAATTTGTTCCGCGTGTTTTACTTGGTCGAATTTTAAACCAAAAGTTGCTGTAACGAACTTTTTTTCGAACATTGGGGCCATGTTCGAAAAAATGTTCCCAACAATTGGTTAATGTTCGAAAATTTGTTCCCAACAATTGCTCAATGTTCGAAAATTTGTTCCGCGTGTTTTACTTGGTCGAATTTTAAACCAAAAGTTGCTGTAACGAACTTTTTTCGAACATTGGGGCCATGTTCGAAAACAAGTTCCCAAAAAATGTGTCAATGTTCGAAAATTACTTCCGCAAATACTACACATGTTCGAAAATTGTTATTCTTCGGCAAATTTGTTCCGAACGGTCTTCATTTTTTCGAAACAAGACGACGTAAATACTACAAATTTTCGTACACAGTGGGTGTACTCATCAATACAACTTTACCACGTGGGTGTCCTCATCCGAAATTTGTACAAACCATACAACATTATACATAAACCATACTATAACATTATAAAAACCATACAACATTATATATGAATCATTCAATAAATACAACATAACATTCATAAAAGTTACCATACATGTTACACTAAATTGTTCAAAATGATATAAAAGTTACACTAAATTGTTCAAAATGATATAAAACAAGTAACGCCTCAAGAATGCCTAGCCCTTCCACGTCCCCGACCCCTTCCACGTCCACGACGTGCACTTGATGATGATGGTGCCTCTTCTCCTACGTCATCCGAAGTTTGTCCACCAAGCTGCCTCACAACTTCTTCAACCTTTTGCATTAACCCATCCATTGTTAATGGCTCGTCGTTCCTCCACTTGTGCAACAACATGTTCAGCTCAGCCTTTGCAAAATCTACCAAGTGCCATGACTCGACCCTACGTGGAGGCTCACGAGGAGGAAGTCTCCTGTTAGAAGGATTTGAAACGAAAGGACGACCGTTGGCGAGGTACCAATCAATATAACCATCACTGCAATCCGAATCTTGGATACAACGCTCACCAAGTCTATCCTCCGTAAGCATGTGTGCGTCCCACGTAGAAAAGTACTCCGCCATAGCACCCCACACTAGCTTTGTTTTCTTGGATGTGGAACCGGTTCTCTTAACACGGGCAGCAAGCGGCTTCTCAGGAACGGTTTGCACGTACCCGAACTGTCTGAGCACTCTATCCGGCATGTACGGCTCAACAATATCTCCGCACACAATGCACCCATGAAAGTAAGATACCTCATCCAATGGAACATTTTCTCGTACGGGGCGATATGGATTCCAGTTAACCTACAACACCAAATTAAATAAAAAATGCGTATTTATCTTAAAAACAAACAAACAACAGACAAATATAGATAATTTGGTTAGTAACGTACCTCGCTTGCTAGGAGGGTATCTAATCGCTCTCTAAAGCCTCTTACTCGGTCGCCGCAAGGGCCTGTATGAGCTTCGGGTGCATAACGCATCGACAGTGGATCCGTAAGGGCAAAGTCTGGATTATGAGACGGCAATATCAAAGTAGGGAAGTGCTCATAAATCCAAGCCTACAAGTACAATATTATTAGGTCAATATCAAACTCAAACATGAAATATTAACAAACTTATTTAAAAGACTTAATACCTCCAATAACGTAAGGTAACCACCAATCTGCCTACACTTGAACTTTGACGCCATCCCCAATTGTCTATACAAATAGGCAAGTGTTGCGGTACCCCAAGCATATTTAGGAAATTGTGCCATGTCGTCCATATACTCCAACCAATGTACGTGAACACGAGTACCACTTTTGTCCGGAAATAAAGTGGTCCCAAACATGTACAACACAAACGCTCGTGCTGAATACAACACCTCGACCTCGTTGTCCGAGGACATCATGGGCACAAAAGTCTCCCTTAGCCACGCTAGCTTCACAGAACCCCCTCGTTGCCCACTTAATGCTTCCTTGGCTTCTACTAAGGTTAAACCCAAATATTTCATCAAATAATCTGAAGCCAAAATATGTTCTTCGGAAGTAGACTGCACCGGGAGACCATTAACTTTCAAACGCGTGATACAGTAGACATCATCAAGAGTGATTGTCATTTCCCCGAAGGGCAAGTGGAATGAGTTGGTCTCTTCGTGCCATCTCTCAACGAAGGCTGTGATAAGGTTCTTGTTTGAATACTTGTAAGCTGCACGTCTAATATGAATCAATTTAGATCCTCTCAAAAACCTCCGCCAATGACGCCAATTCTTTTCATCATCGAACTCCCAATTCAATAGTTTGGTCACATGACAGTGACACTTCAACACATCTCGCTCCTCATCTAACCATATGTATTTGGCTACATGCTCTTGGAAGCTTGTGAGAAGGGGAGGTGAGGTTACAATTTGCCGATCAACTTTCTCAACTCTTCTTTCTTTCTCTCCCTCATCGTCTCCACCACTGGCTCCCTCCGCCTCTCCCTCATCCTGTTCCTCGTCCTCTCCCTCATCGTTGCCCTCCTCCCTGTCTTGATCATCTACCTCCGATTCTTGTGGAACGACCTCTTGTGGATTGGCCTCTTGTGGAACGGCCTCTTGTGGAACGGCCTCTTGTGGAACAGCCTCTTGTGGAGCGGCCTCATCGGTAACATGTTGCTTCCTTTTCCTGTTGGAAGCAGTCGGCCGAGCCCTACTAACACCCTCTAAGAAAACATGAACAATATGAAACAATTAGCAAACAAGCAATGTTCGAAACTGAAACCCCAACAAACAATCAATCAATGTTCGAAAATGTGTTCCAAACAAACAATCTATGTTCGAAAATTATCCCCCAACACATAAGCCATGTTCGAAAATAAGTTCCCAACAAACACGCCATGTTCGAAAATAAGTTCCCAACAAACACACCATGTACGAAAATAAGTTCCCAACAAACACGCCATGTTCGAAAATAAGTTCCCAACAAACACGCCATGTACGAAAAACAGTTCCCAACAAACACTTCATGTACGAAAAAAAGTTCCCAACAAACACACCATGTGCGAAAAAAAGTTCCCAACACATAATACATGTTCGAAAATTATCCCCCAACAAACAAGCCATGTGCGAAAATAAGTTCTGGACACCTACTCAATGTTCGAAAAACCAGAAGTAAACGTTTAATTTCTTCCTAAACCATGCCAATTAGATGCCCATTGGTTTATTTCCATCCTAACACATCAAATATTGATACATTGTACCCATAAACACGATTATAACACAAAAACCTACCTTAATCAACACATTCATGAATTAACACAAAATTCAAAAAACAAAACTTAAATCATGAAACCCTATAACAATAGAATCAATGTTTCAACAAGAAAACACGTGTTATCACAACACTAATTCTAAATATAAGCAAGAAGAACTAACCTTTAACCATTTTTGTAAAAAAGAAAAAAAATGAGTCCTCCTCTTCGTCTAAAAAACGATGCGCCGACCGTCTTCTGTCCCTCTCTTGTTCGATGTCGCCGTGGGTGTCCTCTCTTGTTCGATGTCGCCGTGAGAACGGAAAGAGTGTGGGAGAAGTTTGGGGCAGATGGGGGAGAAGAATGGGGGGAGTGGGGGAGAAAGTAAAGTGGGGGAGATGGTGGAGATGGTGGGTGTACCGAAAGGAGAGAGTGGAGGGAGGGAAAGAAATATTCTAAGGGCAATATTGGCTTTTCCACGTGGGTGTCCTCATCCAAACGGTGTGTGTCCTCATCTCGTGGGTGTCCTCAATACAATGGTGGGTGTCTATAACCGCTCCCTCTTGTAACAGTTCAAAGTCCAGACCTATGGGCCTCCAATTAAAAGTCCAATTTTATATGCACCTCCTTCTTTGTTAACTGTTCTCATCCGTTAAGGTCAATGCTTTTGGAAGGTTGGTGGAGCGGACGGGGCAATTTGATAGAAGCTTCGTGCCATGCCACGTGGCAAAGGGAAGCAAGGTGGTCAAATCAAATACCCTTGGCTTTCGGACAGGCTGTCAGAAATACTCTATTCCATAACGGAAAGAAAACGGTGGGTTTTAATTATTTTACATAAAAAATGAAATCTTTGGATATTAATGCCACATCGTTCTTTTTTATACTCTATCCAATTCATAATTATTTACACACTATATGTAAATATTCTAAAAATTTAATATCCTTTACAACATCTTTTTATTTTTTGAAATTGTTACTCATTTTTTACATACATTTTACTCTACATCTCGTCAAATTATTTAAAATACCCCTCAACCGTGCAAATAATTTTAAGACAGAGTAATTAAGAGTATAATAGAAAGTTAATATTTTTTTAATATGTAGGAGTATGAGTTTATGATGACATATATTTTGAATAAAAAGTATGCTTATAATGAATTTTTTGGTTAATATTGCAGTTGAACTTTTCGATTTTAGGTGGTGTTACATTTAATAAAATGCTAAAATTGGCACTGGATCTTATTCCTCTTTATCCTTTTTTTTTTTTTAAGAAAAACAGTAATGTTCTTTGGGCATTAAAACCACAATATTTGGGCTAATTCGTCATATTTTATCTCAATATTAATATGGTTCAATTCAATACTCAAAAGTAACCATGATAATTAATTATAAAAAATAATGCAATAATGATAGACGATATTGTATTACCGTAATAAAGTTTATTCAGTATGAAGTTTTAGAAAGACTATTCAGCGCATTAAAGAAAATTACTTTGAAAAATTCAAAGTATTACATAGTATATTGGTCAATAGTACACCCAACTAATTTGATAGTATTTTTTAATTAATACTTTCACTTCGTAATTTTACATACATTTCATTTTACACATGCAAATAATTTGGGACGGGAGTAATTTATTAAGAAATGGAGTAGAAACTTGTATCAAAAGTAAATACTAAAAATATAAACGGAGTTGTGTAGATAAATACTAGTACCACTATCTTGTGTCTGAGGAATATAGAATAGAATAATAATAAATTAAATTCAACGTTGTATACAAAAATCCAAGGCTACAACCGCGTTCGATTTCTTCTTCTCCAACCAAACTCAAATTTTCTCTTTCTACATCCTCTGCAATTCATTTCCACTCGATCACCGAGAAACCCGCTATTCCCAATCCAATTCATCGTTGTTTTAATCCATTCTCCTTTTCTGGTATTCCGAGGGCACGGATTATCCCAGGTTCTTCTTGCTCTCCGGTCAGAAACCCTTTTTGCTGCTCACCTCATTTTGATCGGTAATATCATTCAAGGCTTCGTTTTAATTGATTGATTCCCTCGCAGTGAAAACTTTTGCTTTATTGTGATTTTTTACATTTGTCATGTTCTATTGATTTTATGACCAATCACGAATCCTGTTAGGGTTTGTGGGGTGATTTCCGTCGTTTTGGTGTAGCTTAGCTTTCTGCAATTTTGGTACAGCCTTTTTCGTCACGATGTATATAAAAATTAGGTAAATATTTGCTGTTGTTTAGGGGTTTTGAGAAGATATATTATTAGTCTTCTTTAGGATTGGGGATCTGAGATTAAGGTTCTATAGCAATGTCTTCGGCTGGTTTGGTTTCAATTGCCCCCGTCCGTGAGGAGAGTTTGACCTTTTTCCCTCCTCTGTCGCCTGGACATTGCCAAGATTACATTTCTTTATTTGTGGCAATGTCTGGCTCAGTGGTCCCTTTGCGCGTTTTGGAGTCCGATTCAATCGAATCAGTCAAGTTTAGAATTCAAACGTGCAAAGGGATTTTCACCAGGAACCAGAAATTGGTTTGTGGTGGAAGGGAATTGGCTCGAAGCAATTCCCTTGTAAGGGATTATGGTATAAGTGATGGAAATGTTCTCCATTTGGTCCTTCGTCTATCAGACCTTCAGATCATTACTGTGACTACATCTTGTGGAAAGGAATTCACTTTTCATGTGGAGAAGAGTCGTGATGTTGGTTATGTCAAACATTTCACTAAGAAAAAATTGAAGCTAATTGAGGATGATCATGAGGTGTTGCTCAATGATGAGCCAATCGAGGATCAGAGGCTGATAAACGATATCTCGAATAACAACAAAGATGCTGTGATCCATCTGTTCGTGCGCAAGTCTGCCAAAATTAGGGCTACACCAGCTGGAAAGAACTTTGAGTTGTCTATAGTTGCACCACGGAAGAATGAGAAACAAGAGTTTGATGTTGGAAGGGAAGAAACGAAGTATGGGGTTGACCCGGAGAGTGAGCAGAATCTTTATGTGCTGAAGAGCCCTTCTGAAAGAGGCACGTTTCTGGAGCCCGTAATTATTAATCCAAAAACCGAATTGTCTCCAGAGATTGAAGATCTGATTAACTCTACAAGGAAAGGATTGGGTCATGAGAGTTATCCAGTTAGGTCATCGGAGGGCACCGGAGGTGCGTATTTTATGCAGGATTCCTCGGGGACTAAATATGTATCTGTTTTTAAGCCGGTAGATGAGGAGCCCATGGCTGTCAATAACCCTCGAGGGCTGCCCGTGTCTGAAGATGGAGAAGGATTGAAGAAGGGGACGAGAGTTGGAGAGGGTGCGTTAAGAGAGTGTGCTGTCTATATACTTGATCATCCAAAGAGTGGTCGCCGCTCTCTCTCTGGTGACGCTATGGGTCATGCTGGTGTTCCTCCGACTGTTTATGTCAAGTGTCTTCACGGAGGCTTTAATCATCCAGGGGAAGTGTCAGCCAAGTTTGGATCGTTACAGAAGTTCATGGAGAACAATGGAAGCTGTGAAGACATGGGGCCCAGCGCTTTTCCCGTTGAGGAGGTGCATAAGATTGCGGTGTTGGATATGAGGATGGCTAATGCAGATAGACATGCTGGAAATATACTAGTGAGTAAAGGGCAAGACGGTCAAACTGTGCTTATCCCCATTGATCACGGCTACTGCTTGCCATATAGTGTAAGTCTTTATATCTGTTTTTGAAAATCTTATTTCATTTGCTAGTTTGACCTGTTTTCATCTATTGTATATTTGCTTGATGTATTCTGTAGCACTGCAATTACTTACAGTATTTCATGAATTTGGTGTTTGTTGTGATTTCTGAAATTGGGGGGAAAAATGGCATTAATAGCATATCTTGTTATGCTAATTCTTAAGGTCTTTCTTTATCCTTCAGTTCGAAGATTGCACGTTTGACTGGCTCTACTGGCCTCAAGCTCGGCAGCCTTTCAGCAGCGAGACCCTTGAATATATAAGGTCAATGGATGCTGAAGAAGACATCGCCCTGCTCAAGTTCTATGGATGGGAGCTTCCAGTCGAATGTGCCCGTGTGCTACGTATTTCCACCATGCTTCTGAAGAAAGGAGCGGAGAAAGGGCTCACCCCATTTGCAATAGGCAACATGATATGCCGAGAAACAGTGAGGACAAACTCTGTTGTCGAGGAGATAGTGGAAGAAGCTCTTGATTCCATTCTCCCTGGTTCAAGTGAAGCAGCGTTCCTCGACTCTGTTTCTAGCATCATGGATCGTCACCTCGACAGCTTGTTTTAACACTTGGTTTATAGGTGCATATGTTTGGTTGTGAATGTCCATTTGTTGAATTCTTCAGTGTCTTATCATCTGTCTTCAGATTGTTTATTTTTTTATGTTCCTTGAACATTAACTTGGATAATGTCTTTTAGGATTTAGTGCTTTGGATATAAGTTCAGATTCTCAATTGTATTTTGGTGTGTCCTCATATCATGATATATCATCATGTGTTAGCAGGATCTTCAGTTTCTTTTAGGAGAATAAAGGTTCTTACGTGTGTAGTATATGCCATCTCAACCAATTTATTAAGAAAGTGTTGAGATTCAATCTTTAATAGTAGTCATTTTAATAGTTATGGAGTAGGCGTCTATAAAAATAAATAAAAATCATACCCATTCGTTCTTTTTTTTAATTTTACTCCACATTTTGTCTTTTTAAACCTTTAATTTTTTTATTTTTTTTTATCAATTGTGGTTCCATGTTTATTACCCCTATAAATTTTTCATACTATTTTCAGTTCTATTTTTTGATTTACAAAGAATATATGTATTTTATTTAAATACTCTGTAGTTAACTTTTTAATATTTTTTTTTACTTTATTAATTAGATTAAATATCTAGTTACACTACCTATATTTTTTATAATTAAAATATTGATGAACGGAGGAAGTACTTTTAATTTCTACCCTTAGATAGTTATTTTTAAATAAAATGAAAATTAGTCACTTTTAATTTCTACCCTTAGATAGTTATTTTTAAATAAAATGAAAATTAGTCGTTAAGAAAAACATTCTTAAGCAAACACTTCACGCCAAATTCACTTTAAACACAATTATACCTCACTTTCCACTTACTCAAATCCACCATCTCCGCCGCCGTGATCCGCCGCTCAAATGACCGGAAATTCGCATAGAATTCCAAAGCAACCTAAAGAATGACGTGGCGAAATCCTATGATTGCCTTGTTTGTTTCTTTCTTTGATAAAAGCAGTCGCAATGAGCAAAGTATGTATACTTGATTCCAAAACCCACTAACAGTCCCTCTTTTCCTTTCCACTTCTCTCTCCTCCTCCATTCTCTCTCTCTCTCTCTAGCTGCAACTGTTTTTGAGAGATGAGTGAGCCTCAATTTCCTCACAGATCTAATAACCACCACCGCCAGAATCCTTACAACAGCAAATCAAGGAGCGGCCGTACTAATTTAGCGTCATGCGCCGTCGCAACCGTCTTCCTACTAGCAATCGCGGCGGCGGCCGTCGCCGTCTACTTATTTCTCTTCAAACCGAAACCTCCTGTAATCGCTGTGAACGCCGTTCAGTTCCCAACATTCTCCGTCTCGAACGGCACCGTCGATTTCGAATTCTTCCAATACGTCACTGTGACGAACCCTAACCGCGACGAATTCTCGCACTACGACAGCTCGCTGCAGCTGGTCTACTCCGGGGAGCCGGTTGGAGTTGTTTTCATTCCCGCCGGGACAATCGGCGGCGGTGGCCGACAGAAAATGTCAGCGAAGTTTGATTTGCAGAAGTACCCGCTGCCGCCACCGGCTAGGGCGGCGATCGGCGGCGGTGATGCAGTTGGAGGTGTGGTGGCGGGAGGAACAATGGAGATAGAGACGCGGATGAAGCTGGTGGGGAGGGTTAGGGTGTTGAAGGTGTTCATGCACCGGGTGGAGAGTAAAGTGAAGTGCGGGGTGGCGGTTGAAGCCACGCGCGGGACGGTTTTGGGTTTCCGGTGCTGATGTCAGCACTGTGCCGTGTTTGTTTGTTATCGTAATGTTAAGCTAGAAATATAGAATGTTAATACAAGTAAAAATTGCATTCTGATTGATGAGATTGTTAAAGCGCACGAAAATGTTTAAGTGCCATTTCAATCTGTGATGTTTGCTTGATCTTTAATTTAATGCAGTTTAATCTGTAGTGTTTTCTTAAACTTCATTTTATGGAATGAATAGTTTGAGCATAATCCATGGTTTATGGTTCCTTTTAGAGATGGATTTTTAGATTAGAAAGACTAGGTTTCATCGAACTCTCTAGTTCATACAGAATGTAATCCGGTCCAAGGACTGGATATCCGAGACTTCAAAAAAAGAAAGGCTAGGTTTCAGCTCATTAAGACTAACAATAAATTCGAACTTAAATAAATAAATGCTAGTACTACTACTTATCATAATTTGTACTAGCTTAATAATTAATACATTGGTCTAGATCTTAAAGTATACTCCCTTTTATCTTAAAACCTATAAAAAGATTAGCATATTAAAGTAAAAAAATAATTTAAGATTCAAAAATTAATAATACTGTATTTTATACCAGCAAAACCCTGTGTAAGCTTTTAAATGTCTCCAAGAATATTTGATAGCTGAATAATGCCTTCTCAAACACATATATCAGGTTGAAAACGACAGCGTTTGAACACTGATCCTTGCCTGCAAAAACGGCAACATGCACTTAGATTATGATGTACTAGAAGAGAAGCTTTGCGAAATTGATGTGAAAAATGTTGACTGTTTCTTCAAAGCACTAAAAAATCTTGCAACTCACTCTTTGCTTTGTTCTTAGCTTGTTCGAAATCAGCCATCAGTTGTTTCATGGTTTTATGCGTCTTTTCGGCTTCTTTCTTGACCTCTTCCTGCAACATATTAAAGAAACGCGAAAATGAGAAGCACTAACTTGATTCACAACGCAATGGGTGTATAAATTTCAGAGCTTACCTCTTGGTCTTGCCTGGTTTGCCGAAGCCAAACACCCCCTTCATCACTGTATCTATATCCACAGAGCGCTCCTTTGTGATTTTATCATGGTAAATCTTACTTCCTATTTCTACGATTGATTCTTCTACTTCTTCCAATGTTTGGTCCACATGGAGCTGCAGTTGACCTTTCCTGATGACAGTTACACTGAACCCATTTGCTTTTGCTTCACGGAAAGCATCCTACAAATTTGACAATTTAACAAGACAAAAATGAAATCTAATGCATCTCCTGGGTATAATAAGATAACATCAAGTCCTTGAGTTTCAGAAACAGGTATTAGACAAAGGCCAAAGTTTGCGTCGAGAAAGAGACAGGCTTTTGTTACAAGTTCAACTGATTTGGATCTTTAAACGCCAAACATTCTTGAAGGATATTTTTCAGTCATTTCAAATTGGTGTGGCATTACCAGTTCATGATACAACACTCGAAATAAATTTTTGTCACATCAAATATGATTGACTAGTATTTTTGTTTTTTTTGACAGGCAAATGATTGGCTAGTATTATTCATACATGCATGTATTATAGCGTGATCTCTCATCCCTGCTAAAGTAAGCCGAAATTAATGAGAAAACAGATGAAGCGTCGTACTAAATTCATGAACATGATAAATTACCTTGGGTGGTCTAGCAACAACAAATGCATTTCCATTTCCAAGAAGTTCCATCTTAGCTTGTATAATGTAGCAAAGATTCTTGCAGTCACCAGCATCCTCAAAAGCAATAACATGATATTGCTTGGGGTCCAATTCTAGATCAGCAGCCATCTCCAATGAATAAAACCCCACTCTCTGCTCCCCATTTTCGGCTGTATATAATTCTATGCACTGAAAAAGGTAAAATTTCATTAAAGGAAGTTTTTTTCTCAAGAAAGAGTTAACGATTTCATCTATTTTTACGATTTCACGTTATGTCCTTTATAGTACTCCGAAGAGTTTTTTAAAAAAATGAAAAAATTGAAAAAAAATGATACAAGAAATAGGTAAAATCGTTAACTAATTTCTGAAAAAAAAATGAGAATTCACTTAATTTAATAAACCACAAGGGGATTTCATGCAATTTACAAATCACGAGGGAATTTTGCGCAAAATTTCCAAACAATGAAAGGTTTCGTGCAATTAACCTAAATTTAAACATATAATATAGTAAAGGGTTTTCTCTGCAGGGGATTTCATCATTTGCAACAGAACATAGCACATGTGAACTGGATGGTATTAGTATGAAAACTTTTGGATAAACAAAATAAAGAATAAAAATGCTTACTAGTACAAAGGGAAGATCTAGCCACCATAAGTAATCTTCTTCCTTTTCTTCTGCATATTCACCGTACTTGCTCATTACTGCTTGGGGCCCAAAAAGTTCCATTTCTCTTCTCACCTTTTCGAGTTTTCGCTTGATAAAATTTTGCTCTTTTTCAGGGATTTTGTTCATCAGATCAGCTGCTTCCTGTATTTCTTCCTCCGTGATCCATCTGTCCAAATCTTTCCCAATTTCCCTCATGGTAGCTTTAACTTCTGGGTCTGTTTCTGCATTATAAGAATCCAGGAATCCTTGGGACCATTTCTTTGTGTGCTGCCAGTACTCTTTTCCTGATTTTTTGCCTGCCCTAACAGAACCATCGCTGCCTTCTATAATGGTTTTCGAAGATGCTAAATTATTATCATTCTGAAGTTTTGTCATTTGATCGGAGACAACTGCTGCCACGGGACTATTCTCAGGGGACGAAGAACTGTGTGATTTATGAACGCTATCTTTTGCAGTTTTCTTTGAAATAACTGAATTCTTAAGGCCTTCAGCAACAAGTGCCTTTCTTTGTTCCACAAAATTGTTCAGGAATTCGGGGTTCTTTTCTGCAGGCGGGACCTTCCACCGAGGTATGATTTTCTCCGGAGGATCATACAAACTTATGCCATCTGCAGTAACAGTAAAGAGCCACATTAGCATAACTAATTACAATAACTCAGTGGAAAATGTATTTTACAATCCCAGACAGAACAAATAGTCAGAGAAAATCTTAAAATAAGAAGAATGCAGTGAGTCAAAATTAAGCCCAACAGATTTTAACGTCGTATTCCATGTAATTAGCCAAAATATTGAATTGGTTTGTTTCTTAATAGAAAGAAGTAATACATAAGACACGTCCATTACCTGCTCCATAATCAAGGTTTTCTATGTTTGAATGAAAATATTCATGCAACTTCAGCAGCTTTTCATTTTCTTGTTCAACTTTCTTCTCTAGGCCACCAAAGAATGCACGTTTATCTTCTTCTTCCATAAGATGAAAAGGATCTCTTCCTGACAGCTCATTGTCTCTCACTTTCAATACAATCTCCCTGAGCTTTTCATCTTTCATCCATTCAAGTTCATTTTCAGTATCATCAGACTTGAGTTGCTCCAAATCCATTTCTGAACCCAATTCTTTACTTGATTTCTCCCTCGCAAGATAGTAGCTGTCTCTATAGCCAACCCCAATCTTCTTTACAATGGGATCAAATTCGTGAAAATTCTTTTCTATCCAGCTTTCATTGTTTACTAATGGTGCCGACTCTACAGTTTTATCCTTAACTTCATCGCCTCTAGCAGTTGCAGGCTCCTGAGGAGCTATCAAATTTTCTTTTTTTCCAATATCTTTTGATACATGACTTTTGAGTGGAGTAGAGACTTCTTTCGCAAATGAGACTCCCCGACCAACCTCAGATGATTTAGAATCTGACATTCCATCTATTTCATTTTCTCCATTACAAGTCTGGCTAGTCCTAACATCTGATTCTTTTTCCCCAGGGATATTGTAGACAGATATTCCAGCGTTTTCATTACTGGCACTAGCTTCATGACTTGAAGATATTCTGGATTTATTCAAATCATTGAGGCCATCCACATTTCCTTCTGCAGTTTCACTACCCTTGCTGTAATCTTCAGAAGGATATGAGGAGCTATCAAATTGCTTAACTTCATTTGAGGTTTTATCCTTAACTTCCTTTCCTCTAGCAGTTGCAGGCTCCTGAGAGCTATCAAATTTTCTTTTTTTCCAATATCTTTTGGTACATGACTTTTGAGTGGAGTAGAGACTTCTTTCGCAAATGAGACTCCACGGTCAACCTCATATGATTTAGAATCTGACATTCCATCTATTGCATTTTCTCCATTACAAGTCTGGCTATTGTAGACTGATATTCCAGTGTTTTCATTACTGGCATTAGCTTCATGACTTGAAGATATTCTGGGTTTATTCAAATCATTGAGGCCATCCACATTTCCTTCTGCAGTTTCACTACCCTTGCTGTAATCTTCAGAAGGATATGACAAGCCATCAATTCGACTTACCTTGTCAGGCGAATCCAATATCTGGCTTGCATTATCAGAGTGTTCATAGTTTCTAACTTCTTGATTTTGATTCACCTCCACAGAGTGATGCTTCCTTGAAAGGTACTCCCTTGCTTCCTTGGCTGATTTTATGATTCTAAACTTCTTTCTTGAAGAATGTTCAATACCATCGGAATGTATGTTTGTTTCATTTAAATCCGAGGATTCCGGTACCAGTTTCTGGTCCCTCACGTCCAATTTCAAGCTTTCAGTACCATTAGGGACATTAAGAATCTGTGTCTCACATTTCTCATCTGAAGATTCATCAATAGACTGTCCATTATCATTGTTCAGACCAGTGAGAGATATATGTTCTCCAGTTTCATCAGAATCCCCATCGCATACCTCCTCCTGAGTAGAAAAGTCATTTTCTGGAGTTGCACTATGGCTAGGAAGCTCTTTTGAGCCTTCATGGTCCTCTTCATCACCATTTCTAGTCAAAGAGTCCTTCCTCTCAGTTTCTCGTGCATCCCTTGCCATTGCCCGGATTTCTTCAATTTTGTCTTTAAATTCCATATCCTGGAACTCCGTTAGACTATTTGATCCCTTCACCTTAGTAATTCTATTAACAAGTTCTTCTCTATCAAGCTGAGGCCTCTTGAAAGGCATGCTTTTAGGCTCTACGGGATCCTGCATCACCTCCACAACGCCTTTCACGATCTCATCTTCCTCCTTTCTAGCTTTCATCTTCCTCCGCAGCATCTCCTTCTCCAACCTCGTTAATTCCTTACTGTCGTTCCCAGCAGTGAAAAGCCCTCTAATTGCCCAAACTACAGATAAACCACATAACACCAACACTCCAACTCTTGACATTCTTGAAAACGTACCAGGTTTCAACGAGACACCCCTAATCATTTCCATAATATTAAGACGTGATTCCCCACCTGACAGCAAGAATTTCGACACAGAACTATTCTTCGGAATCACATTACTACCATTCTCCATTTCTCTTGCCAAGTCTTTCGCAAAAGAAATCTTATAATTAACTTCAGCCAAGCCCTCAGTTTCATTATCCAACTGCAGATCAACTCGACTTCGTCTCATTATTTCATCCTCATCCACAACTACCCTATCCACCTTACCTTCAGCATCCTGAAAAATTGTAAATATAGGACCAGTTCCCATTCCCCAAAACTCCGAGTCTTTCTTATATTGCTCAACCCAACTCTCTAACTTGTTCCACATAATAGATTCACCAATTTTCTTATCCCTCAACTCCGATTCTAATAGCTTGATTCCCTCATCATGAATGCTACTCTCAACATTCTGGCTATCTTCACTAAAGTTCTCAAACACTGATTCATTACTTTGACTACTTTTATGCATATTATCCCTCGCTTCACCAGAAGTACTAAAATTCAATTCAGAACTATCAAATTCATGAACAAGATTTTCACTCACCTGCTTCCATTGTGGTTGTTGAGTGAGTTTTTTCCTCAGGTAATTTTGACGAGTAGAGCGTCTGCCGAAGTGAGCTGAAACTTGGAAATTTCTCGACGGAACAGAGCGGAACAAATATGTGGATTGGAAAGGGATTTTTCGCGAGTTCGGTATAGTTAGCCTTGAAGGTTTTTTCCAACATTTCCATGAAAGAAATGGAATCACGGGGGAAAATTGAGGATTAATCGAGATTGTAGAGTTTGAAAACTCCATGATTATCAATTTACAGTGACCTCACATTTAGGTGGGTGGGGGTTCCGGCGTTTCGGAATCGGAGCTTAAACCCCTGTAGAAGAACTGATAATTATACACTGCGATTTTGTTTTGTTGATAAATTTCTCTTTTTTGAAAATAATTTATACTCGCTCTATCTAATTCTATTTTTATCTCCATAAAAAATATTTTTATTCTATTTAAATGCTTAACTTTTTTTTTTAGTGTTTCTACACTGTTAACAAGATTGAATACTCTCTCCATCTTTTAATAAGTGTCATTTTAGCTTTTTTCAACAAATTAAGATTATAAATTGTGGTCGATATTACCCTTCATTAATTATAACTAATTTTAATATAGAAATTTTGTTTGATAAAGAATGTAGTTAAGAATGTAGCTAGTATTCATAAATCAAATTAATTTTGGTATAAACAATTTTTGTGGAATTTATTAATGAAAAATATTTATGGTAAATGAATAAGGATAAAATAGTCAAAATTAAAGAAAAAACGAATGACACTTATTTTAAAATTAGTTAAAAAGCCAAAGTGACACTTATTAAAAAACGGAGGGAGTATCTATTAAAAATATTATTTAGTCTTTATCTCACTCACACATGAACGAAAATATCTCGATTAGTAAAAAAATCGATAAATATTGATATGCAATAATAATATCGAGACTAATGTCGATAAAATATCTAAAAATGTGGATAAATTTTTTAATTGTATGTTATATTTTATATAATTTTTTTACGAATATAATTTAACTTTATTTTTTCATTTTTTTTTTTATAATTAAAATATGTATATATGGTGTAGAGATTTTAAGTCATATATGTTTAAATAAGAAAATATAATGAATTACAAAAGATACGACAAATATATAAACAAGGATAGGGTATAGAAATCAAACTAAATTATATTTCTTCCATTTTTTATTTTATGTATTTTTTTTTTAATATCTCAATTTTATCCTTATAATTTTTTTTTATTCTATCTCCTTAATTAACAATTAATCATTAAACATATGAACTTGGAATTTTCACAAATCTTCGAACAATGATATTGGAATGACAATGATATTAGTATGTGAACAAATAAATTGCTATCATATAATATATCAACTCTCAAACATAATTAAAATGATAAAAATCCATACATTAAGATAATAATATGATAAAATGGAAATAATTCAATGTGTGAAAAGTTGTCACCCTCATCTCCATTGAAGGCAAACTTGTGTATCACGCCAGTAGAAATCCATGTCACCCACCTCATCTTGTGTGTTTGTGGGTACAGGGCAGCCGCGACTCCATGTCCATGCAATTTGTCCCACAACTTTAACATTTACTTTCTCAAGATCATGTAATGAGGATGTATTTCGATTTTCACGCTCTTCCTTTATTGTTGTGTCGCAAATGACCTTCGCCAAATCGTAAGGTTTCAAATATAAACACAGAACTATGATTTTAGGACGAAAACTCCAAAATAAATTATTTAAAGCATTGGATCCAATTGAAAATGATGAAGGCTCAAATGTCAACACCAAAATATCCACCATGGGTGGTTTAGAAATATCTCTTATCATATCCTCTCCCTCCTCCTCCTGCTCCTCCTCTCTAGTAATATATGTCTAGAGATCGAAATAAATTTTGGAAGAGCTCAACTCGGATAAAAAATTTCTGATTTTAACCAAGAATAGTGAAGAAAAGACATTGGGCTTAAAAAATATTGAAGACTCCCATTCCCTTGAACTTGTTTTAAAACAAAGAGAAGGTACACATAAACAATCTTCAAATACAAATTTTCGAATTCGAGGAACATCAAACTTAGCCCTTGATATCCTTTGCCCCCAACTACATGATATAGTTATGAACTCAAGTGAATCGCTACAAATTTGTATTTCTTCAAAGCCTGTACATTTGTTAAGCTTCAAATCCTTGAGATAAGGAGATTTAGACAAGGCAAGAAAAAGTCATTCACCAATTTCCACACCATCCAACCACAACAGTTTCAACTTTAGTAAATCATTTACACCCCATCCCGATTTCAACACCATTCTTGAACGATCAAAAGATAATTTCAAATGCTCGATCAAGGGGCACATTGAAATTATATTCAAAATAGTATTATCTTGTATACACACTTTACATAAATCAAGGGTTTTAAGTCCGAAACAACTGACCTTGAGGGTCTGCCCATCAATTTTGCCACCAACCAAGGATAATTGGACGAGAGATTCAGATTCAAGCACCTCACGTGGTAAAATAAAATCTTGAGACCAACGCCAGCATAGATAAATTCCAATATGGACATTAGTAGCACCAAGTTTCATTGCTTTCTTGATCCATTCAATACCCAAACAAACCATATCCCGTGACATAAGTATCGAATCTTCATGGGAACCCCTTTGTAGACGTAGTCTAAATCTCTGAATTTTTTGTTTCGAAACCTCGTATCTTTCCAAAGTCCTCTTCATAACTTTCACAAAGTCAGCTTGTCTTTTAAAGTCTAATAAAGAAAAAACAAGATTGGGACGAGTTACCCACGCTTCGTTCCATAATTTGGAGATGTGAGTTGTTTGAGTAGCTTCTTTTATATTTAGAAAATACTGTATGTGTTGAATCATCTCTTCTGGTAGCTCCATTGGAAACACTAGAAACAACAAAGGAATCATGAAATTGCAAACCATATTACTAATAATTGCATTGAAAAAATAAATTTTAAAAAAATTGATATAATATTTTACTCCATCCGTACCTTTTATAAAAAAAAATCAGCAATTTAATTTTAATTAGATTGAAAAAGTCTGATCAAATCATAAAACACGAAATTAATCACCAACCTTTTATGTATCTCTTTTCCTCCAAACCTGTAATCTGTAAATATTTTAGATTAATTCAAGGAGGGAAGGGACGAAGGGGACGTATATATAGGTGTAGAGATTTTCTAAAAAAAAAAAAAAGGGAAATAAATCGAATAAAAAACTATTAATGGTGCAAAAAAAATCTATAAACAATAATAGTAATGATACGAAACCCACAATGAAGAAGCAAATTATGATGTGGTATCTAGTCATCATATTAAATTAATTAATTAATCTTGACTTAAGGGAATATATGGAAATTATATAATTGTATGCATATCTCAATTTCTACTCTTAAATTTACGAAATAAAATATTTTAAGAATTTTTTATTTTTTTTGGAGTATTTTTTTCAAAAGGTTTTTAAATAATGGGTTGCACTCTTGTGTACCAGTTACATACATGTAACTTGTTCCTGTTTAATATTTGAACTAATACTATACAATATGTGAACTAATACTATACTGTATTTGAACTAATACTATACTTTATTTGAACTAAATACAATACTTTATTTGAACTAATATTATACTGTATTTGTCCAAACTCATGAGTAACATTAACCCAATTTAAAAAATTGTATTAATTAAATAGGAACAAGTTACATGTATGTAACTGGTACACAAAAGTATTTGTCTTTAATAATAGTAATTATTAAACATTTAATTTATTTATTGTATTTTACTTTTAAAAAAAAAATCAAATTTTGTTATTAAAAAAATTACATGTATAAACGAATAAATTTTTTTTAAAAGTAGAGTACAATAAATAAAATAAATGTTATATGGCAAAAAAAAAATCTTAAAATCTTTTATTTTCTAAATTTAAAGATAGAGAATGAGATATTCATGCAATTATATAATTTCCATATATTCCCTTAAGTCAAGATTAATTAATTAAGTTAATATAATGACTAGATGTCACATCATAATTTCTAGCATTTCTATATATAAAATTTATACTCCTTCCATTTTTTATTTGATGCCATTTTTACTTTTTTACAATTTATAGTACTAATACTTGCTTCTTTTTTTTTTTTTTTCAAATATCATAATTTAATTTTCCATAAATATTTCTAATGATTATCTTTCTTTGTGATGGCTGTAAATAGTAAATATTAATTAACTATTGAGTATTAACCAAAATTAACTATAATTAATTAAGGATAAAAAAATGAATCGATTCTCTATTTTATATTTTATTTTTGTAAATTTGTACAACAAAAGAATATTAATATATTAAAGGAGTTTCATTTACTTTTTCAATTGTATTTATAAATATTAATAAAATAATACTCCGTAGATATATAGTATATCTTTTTTTTTTAAATAAAATGTCTCATTCTTATTCAATTAATCCTTCCTACCACACTATTTTTTAATATTACATAATCCTAACACAAAAATTTATATAAAATATTTTGTAGTTAGTAAATTGAGAGAATTAAAATAAGATCATTTTTTAAAAATATTAATTTTAATTAGACATATTTCATATATAAAAAATATTTCGGATTGTATTTAAATACTGAATTTTTTATCCAACATAGTTCCAAAAAAATAATTCTTTATCAAAAAAATTAGTACAATTGTAAAATGTTATATTCTCACTAATGTTGGTAAAAACATCAAATTCTTGAATAAATATTAATGCAAGTATGACATAAATCAAATTACAATGATTTTATAGGCACAAACTTTTTCATCATATTTGTTATAAATTATGTGAATAAATAAATTGTTTTAGCAAAATATAAAGAAGAATTAACTCACAAAAACATATATATGTACATAATGTCAAAGTTGTGACACCAAACTTTTGTATACATCCACGTAAATACATATATTTTTTAAAAACTATTATTGTTAAATATAGTAAAACTATATGTGTTAAGGTTATACTGGCAAGTATGCTTTTGGTGCTACTTATGTATACAAACTGATTTTTGCACTTATTAATGAGAATAAATTTTTGTCACTGGTTGCTTTAAATATAATGAATGGTAATTATTTATTGCATAAACGTTCATATGTACTTTACATTGTAAACAATGTGGTGTGTAGAAGATCACAAAAGATCGCATTGTCAGTTCCTTGTATATAAGTACAATTGATTCACAACTTAGATGGAATTGAACAATCCATTGGTAGAAGTTGAGGTGTAAGGCTCGGATTGGTTTATCTTGACTAAGAGATTACACTAGTGCATTATGATGTGCTGAATATGACCTATACAAAGGTAATTCTTATATAGACTGACTTAAGGAATGAAGAATTAGACCTCAGTGGTTGTTGATTTCTTAATCTCTGTCAATTAAAAGGAATTGTCTGTAGTTGAGAAGTATTGCTTTGATTTATTATGGGTAAAAAATCAATGTGATTCAATATTTTGTATTTTGGGCAATATTATTAATTATAGGACAGATTGCCAAAATTAATACAAAGAATCGTGTCTTGAAGTGTCAAGTTGATTATGTCCCCTTGGTGGGCTCAGAAGGTTTATCATATTAAATCTGATCAGTGAAATTAATTTCCGGTATGATAATAATGTTGAGTTGTCCTTACTCCATGAATAAAAGATATTAATTAATTAAAGCATTCAGTAGCTTAAATTAATTGATGGACATTGCATCTTAAACACGGGAAATAATAATCGGGAGCCATATTTCGTATTAATTCTATAGTGGGCCCATTGGGAGGTCAAATCCTAATTCTCCTAAAGGCTCCTCAAGTAACCCAATAAAAGTCTATTAACTAAGTTAATTAAAAAGATAAGAATTAATCTTGTGGGAAGAAAGAGAGGCCCCTCAAATAGCCCAATAAAAGTCTATTAAATAAGGTAATTAAAAAGATAAGAATTAATCTTGTTGGAAAAAAGTGCTTATTTTGGGAGGAGAATATTATGGAGAAAGATATGGAAATAATATAATATCTCTTGGAGAATAAAATATTTCTATTTCTAAATCTCCAATATTTTCGAATAAATAAATTAGTTATTCTCTCTCTTATAAATAGAGGAAAAACGGTGTGTGCAACTAGAGAAAATTAATTTTTCCTTGAGAGTTAATAGTTCGTGAGATCTCCCACCGGATCAACGGGCTAAGACTTAGGGAATATTTGAGAAGACAATTGGGTTGAAGTTGTTATTCTTCTCAACGGTATCTCTCCGATTCAAAGGTAAACACGTAATCCTTTAGTTCCGCATGTTTAGGGATTTAATTATTTACTGTACATTCATTATATGAATTAGTTTATTTAATTTGTTTAAATATATGAAATTAGATTTATGAGGGACCGTACATTCATTACATGAATTAGTTGATTTAATTTGTTTAAATATATGAAATTAGATTTATGATAATTCATATTTAAATTACGTTTCAAATAGATTCGGGTAATTATTTTAAAGAAGTTTCAAAGGATTCCCGAGAGTCTCGAAAGATCCTAGGCAGTCTCAAAGGATCCCTAGGCATCTCACAAGTGTTAATAATTCCCCACAAAGGAGATGGGGAATATGGTCCCATAATAATTTTCCGGTTGGGAACCACAAGAGTTGGGGACCACATTGTTGGGAAACTTTGGGTATTGGGATAATTCAATACTCCCTCCGTTTTTTTTTTATGTAAGATGTTTTAGAGTAATTGACTAAAATTAAGAAAATGTATGTTTTGACAAATATACCCTCAGATAATAAAGGAAATTTCTAATTACATTAATATTTTACATACAAGGCAAGTTTGTATAGGAAAAAAATTTACCTTGGGATTAGTTAATTAGAGTAATTTAGAAACTATGATTGTTTCCAAAGTTAAAAAGTAGGACATAATTAGAATAAACATTGTAAAAAAATTTAAAACATCTTATATTTATGAATAAGAAAAAAGGCCTAAAACATCTTATATAAAAAAACGGAGGGAGTAATAATTTTTAACAAAGGAGTTGGGACCACATTGTTGGGGGATAATTCCCAACAATATGATCATTATTGGTTAATCTATCAAAATTAATCCTGAAACTTTCAATTTTTATCGAAAAATTCAAATTTGACCGGAAATGCACATGTGTGAGACACATTCTCGAGTCAAATGGGCAAAGAAACACCACATCATATTTTCTATATAAAAAAAAAAAAAAAAAAAAGGAAGGAAAATCAGATTTTTTCTTAAAAAGTTAAAAGAAAAATTTTTGTCCATCAAAATTTTATTCACTTCTTTTTATACATACTTTAAAATATATATATATATATATTTTAATTATAAAAAAAAATATGTAAAATAACAAGTAAATATAGAGTAATATTTTTGATAGATAGTAATTTTTTTTTGGTAGATATAAAAATGGAAAGAGTATAATTTATAGATTTATCGTGTATCCTTCATCATACTATTAAAATTGGAGTACAATCACGCCACATGTTTCTTTCCTTTTGAATTGAAATAGTTAATAAATACTTCATTAATATTACGAGTACTATTTTTTTAAAAAACTATATACTATGTCTTTTCAATTTGATTTATTTCCTTTTCTATTTGATTTATTCCATATATTGTTAAATTCGTATGCCTCTTCTATTCGATTTATTTCATTGTTTATAGATTGGTTTTTGTATTTATATATTCTTATTTATACATAAGGATTGATACATTTAACATAAAATATTTACACCATACCATTTGTTTCGAAAATTCTGATTAGATTACTACAGAAAATTAGATTCACAAAAAAAGGTTTGTGACTATAAATGATAGATATGCATGCTTCATATTATTTCTTGTATGATTTCAGTTTTTTTATCTAATTTCGTTTATATTAATTCTCTAACATGCAAGATCGGAATATACGAGTGTAGGTTTTGCGATGGAGCTCCCAGAAGTGTTGATTCAACACATACAATATTTTCTAGATGCAAAAGAAGCTGCTCGAACAAGCATCCTCTCAAAATCATTGTACAAAGCCTGGTTAACTCGCCCCCATATTGATTTTTCTGAATTTGACTTTAAAAAGCAATCTGATTTTGTGAAAGTCATGGAGTGGACTTTGGAAAGATACGAGCAGTTGGAACTAAAGATTCAGAAATTCAAGCTACTGCTAAAAAATACTTTCGATGAGGTTAAGTATAAAGAATGGATCAAGAAAGCAATGGAACTAGGTGCTACTGAAGTAGATATTGAAATTTCTCCAAGGAGTTTTCAAAAATTTGTTTTACCACGTGAGGTGCTTGGATCCGAGTTTCTTGTCAAACTGTCCTTTGTTGGTGGCACAATTGATGCACGATATCTGGAGGTGAGTTGTTCAACACTGAAATCACTTAATTTATTCCAAGTGTATATACAGGACAATAATAATGTTTGGAATATAATTTCGATGTGCCCCTTGATCGAGGAATTTGTGTTATCTAGTTGCGTGAGCATAAATTCTACAACTGGTGATACTACAATATTGGTATTGAAATCAGATTTGGGTGTAAATGATTTTCTTAAGTTGAAAGTGTTATGGTTGGATTTTGTGATAATTGATGAATGTATTTTGGGTGTCCTATCTAAATCTCCTTGTCTCAAGGAGTTAACCCTTGTCCATTGTACGGGCTTTGAAGAAATTCAAATTTCTAGCAATTCACTTGAGCTCATACATTTGGATGATTGGGAGGGGAGGATGTTGAAGACCAAGTTTGATGTTCCCCAAATTCGCAAGTTTATATATAAGAGCTTACGTGTACCTGATCTTTGTTTTAAAACAACTTCAAGGGAATGGGAGTCTCGTATATCTTTTAATAGCATTGTCGCAGACTCTTCATGGTTTGTCAAATTCAGAAAATTTCTATTGGAGTTGAGCTCTTCCAAGATTCATCTCTGTCTCAAAATTGATATTACTCGAGAGGTGGCGAATGAGTGCAACAACAATATGATAGGAGATGGTTTACCTAAACCACCCACGGTGGAGAAATTGAATCTGAACTTGATGAATGCACCATTTTCAGTTCAATGGAAAGTTATAGAGAATTTATTTTGGAGTTGTCGTCCTAAAAAATTCATAGCTGGATCAACGTCTTGCAATTTTGTGAATATTCTCATTTGCTTCACTCTTGTAAAATTAAAAAACATTGTCCACGACATAATCTTGAAAAGGCAGATGTAGAAATTTCGAGTATAATTTCATATATTACAATACTTAGCATTATTTATTTAAGAAACATTATTTAGAATGTAACACTCTTAATTATTTGATGAATTATTCATGTTATTTTCTATTTTTCTTCATATTGCTGAGAAAATAAAGATTCTACGTTATATTGTACATCATCAACTCATTCCAATTTCACATTAATTAATTCTTCTAAATTATAATTACACACATTTTCACATGAATTAATTCCTGGCATCATATTTATTTTTTGTTTATTCCTTCATTAATATTTTCCAAATTCTCTGGCATATGCATTATTGTTAGTACTCCCTTCTATTCAATTTATAGTTCGTTTTAACTTTTCATTTTATTTTTAATTTAAATGTTGTTTTACATTTTTCAATATCAATTGAATGTGTTTCTTCTCAATTTACTTTTAAATTTATTAATAATTACTTAGATAATACTAATAGTTTTCAAAATTTTATAAAAATCATAAATTGATTAATTAAGAGTATAGTAAAACGTCAATAATTTTTTTAATATGCATACATGAACTTATAGCATATGTTTTAAGTAGGAGAGAATATATTTTTTCATTTATGATAAAAAAAAATAAAAAATGGCACCAATTATTGCAAGAAACTAGAAATATACTACTCAATAATCTATTCTTATATTTAGGAACTGCAAACTGAACCTCTGATGAGGAAAATCTGAGATGCAAATGATTCTTCTTACAACATAAACACTACATGAGGGAGAAGATTAATACTAGTCCAGTATTTTTGACTGAAACCTTCAGGAGAGAAGAAACATACACTTGAAGAATGTCAAACATATTGTTACTAATCACACATTTCAGATTCAAAGTTACAGTTTTTAAAAGGGGGGAAAAAGAAAAAGAAAAGTGGAAAAACCCAAAAACCAAACCAAGCAACATTAGCTACAGAAATTGGGTATGCATGCTCCACCATCTGGATTTTGTTGTTCCTTCCATATTCGACCCGTTACGCGTAGCTTAAGCTCTTTCCTGTCTCCTCCTGAGAAAAAGAGTGCCATATTGCGCTGTATAATAAGGCCGTCATGGCTGTCTCGAACTTTTCTGTGACTATCTCTAATGCTTCGCGGGGTACCCTCCCATATAAGTTTCCGACCATTTCCTCCAACCTCCAAACTGTAGCTATAATTACGAGCATCCATCTCGTCTCCCATGAAACGAAGAAAAGCCATATAAACAGGCGCCATGCCAAGTTGGAATGCTTCGAAATGTAGACAAAAATACTGACCGAAACAATGGAAAACCTGTACAAACGAAAAAACAACCATCCACCATTTTTATGTCCTCAAGGATTTTTAAATGGATTCCAATGAGAACAAGAATCTTGACTTGTAGTCTTTATGGATTTTCATTTAACTACTCGATCCACTAATAGAGAATCATTTCACAAAAACAAGATTAGCTCGAAGAAATAGATGTTGAGCAAGAATACTCACAGTTAGCATCCACGTGGCGTTCTCTACATCTCGAGGATTTGATTTAACATAGCGATGATTAAATGTGCATCCAGAATGCATGTCCACTTTGTGATCATCTCGCAAGTGAGTAACAAGATATGGAATATCTCCAACTACGGAGCACTCTGATCCAGCATATGGGCAAGTGTAAGGCCTAAAATTGCAAGCAGCCTCGTGCTTCAACTTACTATAATATGGGAAGATCTCGGGGCACCCAAGGGAGACATACTTGCAAGGAAGTTCAAGTGATTCTGCAACCTTTTCAAGCGCCAAACATCTTATATCTCCAAGCTCCTGTCTACAAGTCGGACATTTGTTGTGAACCCTCACTTTACACGTAGAACATAGGGTATGACCATTGTGACACTGCCATAATCAGTAGTATTTTTTTACATTAGAAAAAAACTGCATACAATCAACATGATGCTGAGCATTCATTTTGTATAATAATAAGAACTCATCCCATTCTGCAAACGTATAAACTCAAGTTTTGTATTCTCCCAAACAAAATCCATGTATAAATAAAGGCCCATTCAAATAATTTGCAGCAATTCAAACACAAGGGGAAAAAATGGATAATTAGGGTCAACCCCTACAAATTATGGCAGCGATTGTTGAAAAATCCTTTCATAAACATCCCAAATGCCAATTAGGTCGGCCAGGGAACAAAATCAAAGATCCCATTCTATTAATTTCTTCTAAAATTTCAACCTAATCAGCCAAATCAAAAACACACAAATTAGGGCATAGAAGAATCATTTCCCCCAAATTACCAAGATATAATTAACGAGCAATTATCAATAATTACACAAAAATTGAAAATCAGAGAAAAGAAACAAACAAACCTGATGGATGGGAGGGTACATAGAATTGGTGCAAACAGGGCATTCTAGAAGCTCATGAACACTCGTAGCAGGATTAATGACCATACCATTGAGATTATTGGCGTTAATATTGTTATGCGATGGTTTCGAGGATGAAAACTGGGAAAATGGATTCGGCTGAGAGATCTCATCTTCATCCATCATCCCATCAGTGGATGATACGCATTCAATGCTAGATTCCATTCCTGAAAATCTTTTTTCTTCTTCAGAATCAAAAACTGTTCATTTTTCTGGAGGTTGAAGGCGGATAGTATGAGGAATTTCTTCCCTTCCCTTCCCTTGTTGAATGGATGTTGAATAATTTTCAGGAAATTTTGGAGAATTTTATGATTGTGGAAGGGGAACAGTGAAAAGGGAGGAGCCGAGGGAGGGTTCTCAAATGGAAGTGCTTTTCTTTTTTCTTTTAATTTGTGTCAACGAATCTATATGCCATGGGTGGTTGATTTGTGGTTGTGCACTGACTTTTTTTCTTCTATTTTCTAGCCATTAAATTTAAAATAAATGTTTCTATTAATTTGACTTTTTAAATAATTAACTTCTCCTGTAAAAAAAAAAAACTATAACAAATTCATTCCTACATTTTTTTTATTTTATTTTTGGTCTGGATGATAATTGTAAAAATCTCGAGACTTCTAGAAAAATACATCATTTTCGATGAAAGCTACCACCAGTTTTGGGCACATAAGTTAAAAAATACTCTCTCGTCCATCTATAGACTTTTCGTTACTTTTAAGCAAATGGATTAAATAATAGTAGTATAAATAATGTGATTGGCTCTAAGTGAAATAGAGAGAAAAATGAAGATATAAAGTGGAGTGTAAGAATAAAAAATTAAAAGATATTTGTAAAAAAGGGTATGAGAAGCTTATAGGGGACGAACCAAAATGACAAAATGAGAAGCTTATATACGGACGGAGGAAGTATGATAAATTCATTCCTATGTTTTTTCCGAATGAGATCACATGTGACAATTTTGGTGTTCCACGTTTTATTCTGATATATGTATGATTAATATGTGTCATATTAAAAAATAATCAACGAACGACACGTATTAAAAATCCAGTAGAATGAAATATCAGTAAAACATGAAAAGTGAAATAAGATAATCCAACCTTTTTTTTTTTTTTTTTTTGATAATTGTAAATCTTGAGACCTCTAGAAAAATTGTAAAAATTAAAAACACCCACAACTTCGGGCAAAAACACACGTGTGAGACGGTTTTACAGTGAGACTGTTCACAAATTACACCATCTTTTCAAAAGTATTAAACATCTTGTCTAAATTATATTCCGTCTCACGCTAGACTTTCTCGTTTTTTATAATAAAAAAAATTGGTAGTTGCGCAACTTGGGTATGGTAGTTCTTTTGGGATATGACTCAAAAGGGATTCTCATTCCAGATAAGGCTTATCTTTTGCTGCTGAAAAGGGGTAAAAAAATGGGTACAGTTTGAAGTTGGTGGGCTCATAAATACAGTCTTCATTTTGAATTTTGAATTGGTATGTACAATTTTCTACCCAAATAATTAAGGTTGTCAGATTCACATACAGGAAATTTATTTCGTTTCAGTATTGGCGACAATAAATATGTCTAGCCCAGCTTGTATAATAAACCGTCTATTGAATGAATGGGAGTAGATATTAATAAGATGCTACAGATTTTTTTGAACAAAATACTTGGTTGTTTTTATAAATACAGACTTAATAAGTAATTGAAAAGTGGTCTGGAGTGACTTGTGTAATAATTACATAATAATCGGTGTACGATCATTATTGATTGAATATTATGTTTAGTGTTCGATCACTCTGATAGACCAGGATGTTAAGCGTACGACCAGGCATGACGTTCGGGCAAAGTATTCTAATACTAAGTATGACATTAGACCGAAAATTATTAGTAATGATTAAAGATTTGATTTTTGAGTAGATAGATTAGTGGCAAAAAAGCATGACTTAAGTTAAAAGCTATTACCACTAGTTAGACAGACAAGGTAAAAGAGGCACTAGAGTGAAACCTATTTCTTTTAAATAAAAAGTTCCAACTATTTGAATTGAGTTTAAAAACAAGCACTAACATTTCTATTATTCAATCTTTACTACTATAAAGCTATGATCTCACTGATTCAAGATTAATGCTTAAAAAAAAAAAAAAACATATTTGCCTTTGTAAGTGCCTCTCTTTGAATTTTTCTATGTACCCTGCAGTGCTTTAATTTATTGTGGCAGTGCCCTGTAGCATAAAATAAATTATCTATCTCACACACACACAGCAAGAACAATGCATGTTATTGAACTTGGGATTTTGCACATATTATTTTAGTGCATATTAGTAGTGGTTGTGGAGTTGTGATGTTATATATAATCTTCAATGATTAATTCAACAAAAGTGCCTTGACATTTTCCAAGATCCCCCACATTGGTCGCCAGATTTCCTGTCACAAAAATAAAATAAGAAATATATAAATATACATATATGAAAATGTGGGATAAGTTTCCAATCATTGATGTAGATATATACTAACCTGATATGTAAAAGCCGTGTAACAATTCTCTTGAATTTGCAGGGGAAAAATGTTGCAAAGTAAAAACCAAACTTGAAGGCAGTATTCATACAGCCTAAGAACTCTCATTTCTAAAATTTCACAGCAAATCCAACGTAATGAACATATGAATTGAATTCAGCAAATCCAAACTCTATGATTAAAAAAAAACATTATAGACAAAATTTCAAGATCTAACGAGACTTCCTTGGGTAGACAAGTACAGTCTACCATTGATTTGGAAATGCTTCCCTGTAGTTCGAGTCCTCTGCCGCTGTCATCTGTCTGATTGTAGCATCCCTTACACGAGTGTTCATCAGCCTTTGAGCTAATCTCTGTTTAGAAGTTTCTTTCGTTTTCAACATTGATGCAAGTGTGGCTCTCTTGCTTTTAGCAGAACTTGACCCTTCACCTACAGAATAGGATCTTGAAGTTGAAGCAATTGCTGAATCTCGCAGTACGGAGATATTGTGCTCTCGGATTTTCGCAAGCCTTGCTTTCTTTAAGGCCTTATTGTCTAATTCTCTCTGCTTCGCTTCTTCTTTATCTCTTTCTCTAACATTCTTTGCAGCTTGTCTAAGTAGCTGATTCACTACTTTAGGATCCATATCTGGACTTGATTCTTCTGTCTGATTTTCAGCAGGGCTCTCGTTTATTGGGTTGCCTTCGTCATCTCGTGGGATGATGGGTCCATGAAATGGACAAACTTTCAAATCCCTTCTCCGACAAAGCCCACCTTTCCTTAGAGGTGCTTTACACGGTAGGGTTTCAACAGGCTCTGGTTTATAAACCGATGCATGCACATTCAGTTCCGCAATTTTCTCAGCTGGGATAACTGCATCATAGTCAACTCTACCCCAGTGACTGTCAAGTTCCAATCCCCTCTGGTTAGCCAAAACATCCCTGTTTGATCCCCAGCTATCCAAGAAAGAACCCCAGTTAATAACTGGAGCTTCGCCCATAAGCTTCCCTCGCAAGGGATTTGATTTACTTCCACTACTCTTATTATTCTTTTTCTCAATTCCATTTGACGAATTATTAGCCGGTTCTGCATCCCTTGTATTTTTGGAAGTCGATTCAGTGGGTAGTTCTGTGATACTGGAACTTGGAGCTGATTTTCCTTTGTCGAATGTTTCTATAGTACCATCTTCCCAAATGTTTTCTTCGTCTGTATCATTTGCAGTTTTAGAAAACTCACAGCCAGATTCTTCACATTTTCTTTTCGTTGATTGAATGAGATTTCTTATATCTATGAGATTTTTCAAAGCAGAGTCCCTGAAGCTGGTATCTGGTGTTTCCACCCTTATAAGAAGGGACATCCATTCGTGCACTGCAGCTAGATGCTTAGTGACTAAAACCTTGTAAAACTCCCTCAGAGCATCAAAAACAACTGTGTTTTCATTGTTCTCTTGAATTTTTTCCCCCTCTCTCAAAGCTTCAAGACGAAGCTGCTGTAGTTCTAAGTTATGAAACTCTTCCACTTCTTCATCATCTAACAGAGAAAATGGGATGTCATCATCCTCTGCCGCAAGAATTTCTAAGCATTCATCAATTTCATCAATATTGATCTGAATTTCCTCTTTTAATGATGAAAATTTTGCCTTTAAGGATTCAAACTTTTTCAGTAAGATCTCTCTTGTTTTCATTTCCCTTTCCCTTCTCTCTTGTTCTCGGCGGGCTGCATTGGCTCGCAAGTTAGGAAATTGGAAACGAAGGGTATTCTTGAGATAGTCATATCCTAACCTGATCTGTCGGTAATGAATACCAAATGATTCATTCCACTTCTCTAAGAACTCAATTGCCCTTGAACGTAGTGTAGTTGCAACAGAAGCAGGAGCAGGTAGCGGATGATTTCTTCTAAACCCAATACTTAAGCTAAGCAACTGATCTAGGTTCTCAATGAGAAGACTTCTGAAAAGCTTTGAGCGCATGAAAAGTTCATCTATAATGAGAAGCGCAAGATATCTTACCTACAAAAGATAGTTCAGCTATTAAAGTTATATAATACACTTACCATTATAGAACTTTGAATCAAGAAGCTAATAAAAGATCCACAGAGAAACGAAATTGACAAGAATATTTGAAACTGAGGTTGTGATATTCTACATAAAGAAAGTTTTTAAGTATAAGTCATGCATTCATGAGCCAACAATTCATTCTAGCATAAAATTGAATGGGGCAGTTCATATATGCTTTGTTGAGAATATCTATGGAACAATGATAGAACCAGTTTTCGATTAATTGAACACGGAGAAATTTCAATGTGCCAAAAGCTGACAGTATGTTCAAATTTTATAGCTTCAAACATCCCAGAAACTGATCAACTCTGGATTCCAAACATCAGCAAGAATTACGCTAATTTGTTTTTTTTTTAAAAGACCAAACAAATATGTCAATCACACACTTCAACAGAGGTGAAAACTCCAAATTCAATCGAAATACGTCTATAAGAGCATTGTGATTTGTGAACCAATTCTATAACCTGAGTTCCTACGATGTAAAACACCAATTTAACTTTTCTTCTCTTATAAACCCAAAATTTCAAAAGAAACAGCACGAAATAACAAAATTAAATCGACAATTCCTAATTTAAAAAAAATATACTACCTGAGAATGGTCGCGCTTCATGATAGACATTAGGGTTTTTGCAGCGCACCGGAGCTCCGAATCAGAATAACGGACGGTCAATTTGATCGCCTTGAGGAGGCGTGGATTCACCTCCGGCTCCGTAGAGTCGACGGCTGTCTCTATCAAAGCCGCCGCTTTCCCCCCTTCTTCCTCCATTTTGGTATCGTAATTTGGGTTTTTCCGGCGGTGTTTGTATTTTCTGGTTTGGGACTTACGGATTCTGTTGGAAGGCGATTAATGTAATTTATAATTTATAAATAAAGAATTTGTGTGGCTGAGCATAAAGCAACGAAGAGGCGGTCAAGGTCCACATTGTAATTTCCTACGAAGCAATTTTTTTTTCTCCCTCAAAATTATTAATATTTTTATTTTCTATATAAACCCAAAATTAATCAATTCATGTATTTCAATCCTAAGAAGTTGGTCTGGTGTAGGCTTGTGACTTAGGAGTGTGCTCCTCTCTATGTCCATACAAATGTGCTCCTCTCTATGTTTATACAGAGCGTAAAGCTCTGACTTTAAACGGGACTCACGCAAGTGGACGGTGAAATTGATCCCTCGAAATTAGTCGACCTTAGAACGGATACATGAGACTTCAAAAAAAAATCCATTTATTTCAAGTTGAGGAAGATAATATAATAAACATGGTCAAGAGTGTTTATTGGGATGTGAAAGAAGTTATACTTTGATATTTTCAACACTCAATTTTCTTTTTCCAATCATTTACAATTAGGTGAAGACTTTGTGTGTATAGTAAAGTTCTTGTTGAGCAAAATTTGATCCTGATTCCTAGACTGGTCCAAAGGCTAGGCTAAAAGGCATGAAATGACCCATTGTTACTAGTATCATTTAATGATCTAATACCTTAATGAAAGTATCAAATTATCCTTGAATATATCTTCATTCGTTTTGTATATTCTCTTGATGTGCTTCTTCTAGCTCATTGAGGTATTGAGGTATCTGATTGTCGAGGATAGAATATGACAACTGTTGAATCTCGATCTTCGAACATGCGGACTAGACCATATGCATGTATTCGTTGGGAGGGCCAACGAGTATGGTGAAGGAGGGTTTAGATCCTAGTAGAGCTCACGCATGGTGGGTGAGCTCTTAATATCGTGACCGATTGAATTACGAGATCGGTCATGGTCTTGAGTCGACCACAATCCACATATATAATTGTTATTGGCCCTAAGAATAAGTGTTCCTATAGGCTATATCTACCATGCACCCACAGTCCCGAGCACGTGGCCAGTGGCTAGAGCCGTCAGAAGGACCAGTCCGTCCCGCCACTAAAAATAGTGGGTTGGGCCAGGATTTTCCAAGCCCACCAGGAGGCGGGCCCAGGTGGACCGACCCGTTTGGATTGCGGTCTTTAGCGGGCTGGCCCGCCATTTTTTATTTTTTTAAATATTATATTTAATTAAAAAATATAAAAAATAATATATATATATATTATTATAAAAAATAAAAAATATAAAAAATAATATATATACTACCTCCGTCCCTGAAAAGTTTGCATAGTCACCCTCACGTCGTTCCATCAAATGTAAACTTTTCAGGGACGGAGGGAGTATATATATATATATATATATTTTTTTTTTTGTTCTTTTCAAGACTTGAACCTAGACCTTAGCCTAAGTTACTAGTTCTCGAACAACTTGAGCTATTCAATTTTATCTTAAAAATAATATATAAAAAATCTAACTAAAAGTAAAAATTCTAGCACAGTACAGATTATAGAAACAACATATTTTTTTCCTTCTTTCTTCATTTTCTGAATTTTTGTACTCATAATACCTATTTTATTTATACCGTATATATAATATATATAATATATGTATATTATTATATTATAATTTATAATATATTATACAATTAATAATGACAATATTTCTATTTAATTTTTTTATTCTTAATTGATAATTACCGTAATTCTTGATGTTTATTTCTATTATGTACGATATATTTTAATTCATATATTTTACAGTTTTTTCCTCTTTCACCACATTGCTGCATTTAGAAATACTCTTCTCCCCTTAAAAGTCGCATATTATATTAAATCATTTTCTCTAATTTAAAGAAAAATCTGCGTTTTAAAATTCTTTTCCTCTCTATCTTTTCCAAACAAAAAAAAAAAAAAAAAAACCTCTCTTCCTTATTTCCTTTCCTAAATTACAGAAGTTTGACATAGAAATTCGATTTTCCTATGCTTACTTTAAGTAAAATCGAATTTTCTTAAATTACAGAAGTTGAACTTCGATCCACCTAGAAATTCAATCTTCCTTACATTACGGATTACATTTAGTTAAATTTAGTAGGCCTTGCATAATTTAAGAATTAAAATCTCAATATTCTAGACTATTTAATACTTTTTTTACATAGAATAGATCTTAAATAAATTATACCAGACTATTTAATACTTTTTTTACATAGAATAGATCTTAAATAAATTATACCGTAATTTGAATTTCTTTGGACTAACACAAAATATATATATGTTTTAATTTTTTAATTAATAAATTAAAATATATTATAAATTTATTTCAACCAAGCCCAGTACTCTTACACTAGTACAAAAAGAGAATATTTACCTTCTAATACAATTTGTGCATTATATCTCACAAGAAAAACCAATATCTAAGACACTTTTTTTTTCTTCTAATTACATCTCAATTATAAATACTATTAATAAAATTTAATTAAATCAAATAAAAAATTCATATGATTTCTCTTATTGAATAATTTTTTATGTAATTTCATTTTAATTTTTTAATTATGGAAGTGAATAAAATATAGTATTTATTAAATATCTTGTGGTGTGAGATTTGGTGCCAAATTTGAAAAGATGTGTACCAAATTGATCTTTTTTTATATAATTAATTAAATAAATATGGTAACCCGTATAAAGAATCTATTATATCAAAATTGCCTTAGGTATAAACTCTATATAATATAAAATTAAATTCTAACATTGAAGAAATTAAAGATCTCGAGTTCTGAAACTACAGGTCCGCCTCCTCGAGTCAAGTATGATTGTTGTCTGAAAATTATTTTTAATTTTTAATTTATCTATTTTGTTATAATAATTCTCTTGTATTGATGCATGTTCTAGTTGTGAGTTTGGTTTAATTCTGATTGTTTGTGTGTATAAGGTATCATGAGCAACAAAGGAGGAATCAGAATGAAGCCTAAACAGGTTATGATTAATTAATATTGCATGCATATATGCTTTAATTATAATTATAAAGATAGCAGAGAATAATATGTGAATAAATATATAGGTGTCTGAGAATGAGGATGAGGACAGAATTAGCAAATTGCCGGATGATATTCTTGTATCCATAATCTCTCGTCTTACTCTTAGAGAAGCCACAACAACTAGTGTCCTTTCGAGTCGTTGGCAACCACTCCACACCCGCGTCTCTCGTCTCAACCTTTGTCATGATGAGCTTTGTCGTACGGTAAGACAGAAATACAAATTTAACATGATAGTCAATCATATTTTGGATTAGTACGAGGGTGGACAAATGTTGAAAGAATTGAGGATACGCAGTTGCATTGTTGACAGGGCCGATATACAGAGGTGGCTCAAGTTTGGTTTGTCTAGGGACGTCGAAATTTTAGATATACATATGCCGTCTAATGTTGGACTTCTTCAACTTGATAATTTATTAATGAAATCTATGAGGGAATTGTCTCTACGTGATGTTGGTGTGAATGACTTGGAGTTCAAACTTTTGGTCTTCAATTGTCCTAATCTCGAAAGCTTGTCTATTGAATGTACAGATATGTTGAGACATATTTCGATTGTTGGCCATCCCAAGTTGAAGCACATAAATCTAAGTGATGTAATTTGTACTGAATCCATTCAGATTGAAAACGTGCTTAACCTCGTTTCTCTGAGGTGTTTCTCTTTGAGTCATTGGCCATATAAATATGTAGTACGCCTCAACAATCTCCCAAAACTTGTTGAGCTCGATACTAATGACGACAGTCATCATTTCCTATCGACATTACCATCTTGTATATGCAGTCAACTAATGGTATTTCGAGTTTCGATCCAGATCAAACATTCTCAAGTAAAGTTTTTTCTACTTAATTTAGTAGTAGTAGTTATAGTAATCTTTTCTCTTCTGATTATTATTATTATTATTTGATGTTGTGCGTAGAAGCTCTATAAGTTTCCTCAGTTGATAAATGTGAAACACTTGGAGTTGGAATTTGATTATCATTGGCAACGACATGGCCGTAAGAATGGCTATGCATTGGTTGAGGCGCTTTTAGCATGCAATTTCTTAGAGACACTCCAGCTCAAGGTATATATATTTTAATTTTAGTTTAGTTTAGACGAATTAGATGAAATATCCAATTTATTCACCAATCATTTTTGCAGTCGGTGTTGTGGCATCAATATGGTGATAAAGTTGAATTTGGTGTTAGACAAGGAGTACGCGAATATGGTGAATGGCATAAGGTGTCTGACAAATTGAACAAGGTGAAGCTGTCGGGATACATGGGAACACATCCGGAGTTGGAATTTGCTGTGTTCATCATCCAACATGCTGCTGGTCTAAAAGAATTGATAGTTGAACTGCCTTGTCGCGCGTCTAAACTAATTCGAGAGGCCACAATCGATAATTTGTGGAAATAACTCGGAACAATAATACCAAAGTCAGTTAATTTAGTAGTAATTTGAAGACTTTTATTTGAGTTAATGCATAACAAAAGGTTTGATGAGTTGATTTATGAGAATCATTTGAGCTACTACTATTAATATTATAACCCGGACTTGGGTTTGATTTGTAAGTGTTTTGAGTACTCTATTAAACCAAAATCATTTGATCATTTTGCTATCTCATTTTGCTGTCTAGTATATATTAATTTTTTTATGTTTCTTGAAGAATTTTTTAATAAGTAAAAAAATAAGGTTTTGTGCAGGGTCTCTCCTAGGAATGTGTTTTAAGACAAGTAATTAATGGAGCATTATCCGGTTGTTTGTCATACAACAACATTAAGACAGATGTAATTTGATGATGAACAAAGCATATAGTGGAGTACCAATTTAAGTGTAAATAAACATAGAATTATGCAAAGGAGACATGTGTGGTTCCAAGAATCTAGGGAAGTGCAATTTGCACATGACATGCAAGTCTTGATAACATTTTTATGTTGCACATGATTGCATTGCATTGCATGTATGATGAATCCATGCATTAAATCTAGATTCAATATAAAAAGAAATTATAACTACATTCAATTCATTAAGATTGATGAATTTCACTTTTTCTTTTAGTTCCAAACTAGGTGTGCGCATTTAACACATCAAAATTTGTAACTGAATACTTACTTTATCTTTTAAAGTATATGTCCCACTATAATGAAACTACATTTAATGAATTTAGTAATATCGAACTGAAATTAAAAAGAAGGAAAAAAAAAAAGAGATAGGAAATAAGAAAATAGATCACCGAAAGAAGTAATGACTAATGAGATTGAGAGGTGTGGGTCAGAAATCATGTGAAATGTAGTTTATGCACTTTCCCTCCCACCTCTATCGAATTCTTGAATCACCGGAATTTGCGCCTATTATTGTAATCAATCTGCTATTTTAATTTAAATTTAAATTTAGTTTATTAGTATCATCGGGATTAAATCGCCTATTTCAATTTAATTTTTATCTTAAAATCTTGTTTTCTATAGTGTATTATTATTAATAACACATCCTGATTACCATAAAATAACACTGCATGTATCTAAAAAATAATACTAGTACAAGTCATTCTCTTGCATGAATATTAGAAAAAACATGTAATTTTATGTGAAAATACTTACGTAATAAAAATCCTAAACGAGACTTTTGCCTTTCAGCCTTTGCATTTTTTCTCTACCTTGCATTTTCAATTTCAACAATAGATAGAAAATAATTAAAATTAGTTGGCGATAAACTTAATTAAAAATAAGAGGAGCAAAAATAACTCACTCCTAGCAAAACTCTTGTACTAGGCACAACCACTCGGAGCAAACCCGACCCGATTGGCAGCCGAATCGAACACAACCCGGAAACCCTGTTGCTGAATGTTCCCAATTATAGACAACCCGCTAGTCGTACCCGCAAACGCGAAGCAAAACTTCCCATCAGTATCCACCGGAATCAAGTAGTTCGACGCCGGTAACGACACGTCAGCGCCGGTGAAATGCAGCACAACCGTCGGCACCTTCACCTCCGTCTTCCCGGACAGATCGAAACACGTGTCAAACAGGGAAAACTCCGGCGACCTCTTCAAGTCCGAAGCACCTGTACGGAAAGCGTTCCTTAGGGCAATATAAGCGGGTCGGGTCAGCCGCGTGACGGAAGTACCCGAATCAACAATCACACCGCCACTGCCTGTTTTGTCTAGCTTGAAAAGCGACGCCGTAATGCCGGGGACGCGGACGCCGCCGACTGAAATACCGTTCAATCCGACGTAGTAAAATGTATCGAGCTTTGGATTTGTTAATAGAGGCGTGAAAACGGCGTTTCGGGAAACCGCTGATTCGCCGAATAGAAGGGAAGATGGTTTAGACGACGCCGTTCTGTCGACTAAACAGTAGGAGAATTTCCTCCCGAAACGACGGCCGGATTGAGTGGGAAACGACAATTTCCCACGGCCGAGGCCTAATAAACCGGCGGCGCCGACGAATAAACCCTCGTTATCATGCCCACACCCTAAGGCAACATTCTTCACTCTGTTCTTCCGAAACGTCAGCGTTTCGGTGGAAAAATCTCCGAGAGTGAAGGAACCGTCTCCGTAGGAGACCTGGTAGAGGCATTTTTTCAGATTGTTACAACCGGAAGAATCTAGCCGGCGGCAGAGGGGAGACGCGCAGGAAACTCCTAAATACGTCGTCGATTTTTTAGGGTTGAAAACCGGATCTGACTGAGTGTAACATTTCCGGCACGGCGAGCACTGGACCCAAACGACGTCGCTTCCTGTGTCGAGAATCATGTACACATACCTCGTCGGAGTACCAACGCCTAGGCGCGTGAAATACTCGCCGCTGCCTTGGGCGAGTCCGGAAATCACCGAGCTGCTGAAATCACGCCGAGGTCGTTTCTTGCCGGTGACATTAGTTTGAGCTACGGCTACGGCGGCGATGGCGGAGAGTGACTTAACTCTAACTGCATCACGTTGGAGGCGGAGTTTGAAGAGTGATTCCGGATTTGAATCTGGAACAGGGGAGAGATTGTCTACATGGTGTAAATCGATGGAGAAATTGGATTCGGATTCTGGTGGAGCTTCGTATTCGTCGGAGTTCTGGGCGGCGACGGCGAGGGTTTGGGGGTGGGGGAGGGAGGTGGGGACGAAGGTTTGGTGTTGGAGAGGGGAGGAGAAAGAGAGGGATAATGAAAGGGAAATGAAAATGCAGAGGAAAACGGTTTTCCGCTGTGTTTCCATTTTTACACCTGGAGATTAGTGTTGGAGTTTATAATATAAATAGGGGGAAGAAGTTTGTGAGCTTCTACTAGAGTCACAAACTCTCTCTCAGCTTATCTTGGATTGTCGAATAAGATCTTAATTTCAAATGTGAGTGTACGAAAGAGAGGAGTAAAAATGTGACTGTTGGAAGTATTAAATTGTATTTCTATTTCTATTTCTGCCTATAAATTTTTTATTACTTTTGACACATAAATTAAAAAAATTGATACAAATGATATGATTATGAGAGAGATATAATTTGTAAATAAAATGAAAGTTTAAAACGTTATATATTTCAAATAGGATGAAGTATTTTAGTGTTGGAAAATGATGTAACATTGTATTCTACTATGCTAATTGCTACTAGAACATAAATCTAACTTGTGCATTTTTAACCCACGTTTTAATTATATTAGTATGTCATGTTTCGATTCATTTGTTGTACTTTCTTCTCATATGATATTAGTCTAACTCACATCGTTCTCTCCCCTCCCGCAGTTCATCAATGGCGGATTCCACCACCATTTATATACAGTGGAAAATACTATCTGATCAAAAAGAAAAATGGAAAATACTAATCACAAAATAATGTAAACTGAATTAGAAAAAAAAAAATCTATTCCGGTAACACTGTTCACAAAATGCATTCAAAATAAACATGATAAAACAATCATATATGAAAAGATGTGACATAATAACTGATTGACCGACATACCTAATTTTAACAATAACATATTTTCATACACCTAGCACCAAAGCTCCATTATTATCACATATATTCATTACCCACTCATATTTGAGGGTTGTATAATTGTAGTATTTGAAATAGTGACCAAAAAAAAAATGTACTGAATAATCATACTCAAATTCCTACTAAATAATTTCCATCTTATACTCCCTCCCGTTTCGGTGAAAGCTACCCGAGAACTTTGGGCACGGAGGTTAAAAAATAAGATAAAATAAGTACATGTATTAGAAGTGATGTGACGGAGGGAGAAAAGAATATAATTAAATGTAAGAGTAGGGAATGAGTAGCTTTCATTGGAACGAACGGAAAAGAAAAATTGGATAACTATCACTGGACAGACGGAGTATTTTTTTTAAAGAAAACTAATCTTGTTGGTAACACCACTAAAAGCGAGGCCTAATTCCTAAAGACACGGGCACATCAGAATCAAGTGATTCGACAGAGTCTTGGCATTCGCATGCTCCAAAAAGGTTGTGGATTATAACCTGTAAAGCACTTATGCTGTAGTCCTACTACTATCACTATGTACTAATTATACACCATCAAAAAGTGGACCACTGGGTTCTCTTTCCCATGTTACTTAATTACTTTATCTTATGCCTGGGTTGGCCCAACCATTATTACTCAAGATTTTTATGCACTGTCCCACTATCAATTTTGGTAGCATTCTATGTAAGTTAACGACTCGCTCGATTGAGTTCAAGTCGAGTTTCAAGCTCTAAGTTTTTTAATCGAGTCGATTTCGAGTTTAACACTACTCAACTCGACTTATATTCATGAAACGATAAACAATTATCTTTGTGCACCGCACCATTTATGTCTCACTTCTTCAACTACATTTACCTAACATCTAATAAAAAATAATTGTCCTAGAATTTCAGAATAATAAATGACAACAGCTGCCCCTCGAGATAGACATATGCCTTAATTCCTGGAACTAAATAGCATTCATGTCACAGACTCACATTGACCTACCCAACCTTATTCATCATGAAGGGTAGCTTCAGTTACTTGTTTTTGCCTAGACAACATTCATGTAGATTAAAAGAACTATGGATCAGGGTCTAGGTTAAGTGTTTTGTAATGTAAGGCCAGTCAGGATGTTTCATTTGGAGAAAGTGTATCATCTCCATTCTAAAAAGTTACTACAATTCATTGCACATGTAGTATCACTGAAATTGCACTTAAACCACCAAACTATTTTTCTTTGCATCGAACTATACAAATTATCAATTTTTTTACACATAAACCACTAAACTAATTTTTCAAGTCAAATTTCTCTCAATTTTTGACATGTACACCGCACGTAATTTTATAAAGAGCTAATTCCATCAAATATTATATACAAAGCAAAAATTATCTCTACCCCATCTATTCTGCAAATGAATCAAGAGCTTAAGACTTAGGAATTGATTTTTTTTATCTTTCTTTAAACCATAAAAATAGGGAATTTTGGAAGAAATAATTCGCGAAACAGCCGTAGAATGGGTGTGGTACCTTCTTAAAAATCACGTGTGCCACACATGTCAATAAACAGGAGAATTCTGGTTTAAAAAATTAGTTTAGTGGCTTACATGTAAAAAATTGATAGTTTGCATAGTTCGGTGCAAAAAATATAATTCGGTGTTTAGGTGCAATTTCAATGAAAGTTTGGAGGGTTTCGTGCAATTAGGCCTTATGTAAAATAGAGAATATCGTGTGACACAAGGCAAGAAGAGGAAAGTGAAGGTAAAGAGCATTGGACAGGGAGGGGGGAATTGCTGGAAAGATGATTTGATTAGTAGGAAAAATAAAATAAAAAATCACAAAATGAAGATTGGGAACTTAGTAATCTTAGTCCACAAGCTTCTTTTAAGTTCTCAAACAAAAGGAAGCAAGTGTCCGAAGTGTAGCAATCTCAAGAAAAGGAGCAGTTCATAAGGACGTGGATATAAAAAATAGAAAAGTTTTGTGAATTCAGCGAACCCCAACCTTCTATGATGTGCAGAAATGAACAATTTAAACGCGATAAATTGGTCACAAATTCATGACAAGGACTCCTGTTATAGCAATAAGTATGCTAGCGCTACATCTACATGCGTAAAGCTCCACATAAAGGAATGTCGTATTAATATATGAAACTAAAATCTCTTGGGTTCATATATAGTAGTCAAATGAGCTTGAGAAGCTTATTTATCTTGTTAGTACAATCCATTTCTTTGTTTCATGATTTATCAGTTACCGTTAACTAGAACTAATGTGTCCTTGCGTAACCATAGTAAGGACTACCTAAAAAGATAAATGCATTGGAAAATTTGGCTCTTCTAATGTTATTATGTTTACATCCTGACATTATAGAGACCGTTAGCATTACAAAGGCCTTGCAGGACTATTTAAAACTGAAAAATGAGTAAAAATTTTAAGCAACTATCTAACTCTTGTCCTAAATCTTGCTAGCTTTTTTATGGTAGCAGTTCTTTATGTTTTATTGAAAGGAAGTTCCAACGAGAGCCTAGTTAAAACCAATGTTACATGGGATTCCTTAGGAGCAGATATCAATCTTAGGACTCGAAATACCATGGAGAAAATTTGAGAGCATTCTCATGCAGGCAGGATTAATAAAGAGCAAGCTCAATAAGCCAAAAGAAGATTAAAAAATATGAACTGATGTAGATAGTTTCATGATTTTCGTTCAAGATAATGTAAATTCACGCGTCCAAAATTGTAACATTTTATTTATCACATAGCAGAGAGTTTCAAATTATTACAGTGAAAACTAGAAAGAGGTTACAAATCACTAACCTTCATGAGTTCAGATAATGCATTTCCAGAATTGAATCATATGTTTCTGTACCAGTTCCCACTTTTGCCTCCACTTTTGTGTTCAAGCCTTACATCTGTAATGAGAATATCTTTTGAAGCAGCTTTGCACATATCATACACTGTAAGACCAGCAACCGTTACTGCTGTCAATGCTTCCATTTCCACCCCGGTTTTCCCAGTTGAGGTGGCTTGACCTTTTATCTCAACACTATGATCACGAGGATTGAGCGTTAAATCAAGATGAACATGAGACAAATTGATGTTGTGGCATAGTGGGATAAGATTGCTCGTTTGCTTCGCACCACAAACTCCAGCAATCTTAGCTACACCAAGAACATCTCCTTTCTCCATCTGGTTAGCCGAAACCAAATCAAAAACCTTCTGGCCCAAAATAACCTTGCAACTTGCAATAGCCACTCTCTTGGTAATATCTTTGGATGAAACATCAACCATTTGCGCTTCACCTTTACTACCAATATGTGTCAAACCAGAAAAGGATTCTTCCGGTTTTACATCATTAGTTATACGAGGTGATTCCTGAGCCATAGTTTGACTGTCTAAAGAACCAGCAAGGCTAGATGCAGGAGGTGCACCAAAAACATATTCCATTTCCTAGGGGCAAAATTAACAAATAAACTTAGGGCTAATATTTATACATCTCATTCATAATGCTGGAAACATTGCAACCTCAAAATGTAGATTATCATTAACAATAATCAATTATGAAATCCTTTATTACTTAACAATCTCTATTTCATCAATTTGCTTGATAAAATAATAGCATAAAATTTTCAGATGACAAGCACAACAAGCAAGGCACCATAGTTCTGACTTCTGATTACTAGTATATTATCACTACAAGAAATATAACAACAAATTCGTTATTCTGAGAGAGTACAAAATGGCACCTGATTCAGCTCGGCAATAGTTTTAGAGATATCATGGCTGCTATCGCTGCTAAACAGCCTACTTGTTGGTGGCGGCTTGAACTTCAACGCTAATCGACGAAGAATCATCACTTTCTGAGCTTGTATTTCCTGTGGAGAATCGAAAAATCAATGTTGTTAAATCCGTAGGGCTCGTGATTCACTCGGTTTTTTCAGTGAGGCATATTCACAAACACTTGGGTGAACTTCAGCTAATCTGCAGCAATAAACAAAACGTTTGCTAATCCTTTTAATTACTCCGTAGTAAATACTCCTTAATAAATATGTACTCTTTATGTACTATTTTATTATATTTTTTAATTAAAATATTTAAAAAAAATGAAAAACTTATTGTGGAAGTGGTACTTTTTTCCCAATTTATCTTCACTCCCCTATTATAACTTATTTTCTCTTTATCATCACTATATTAATAAATAATTATTTTATTTATAAAGAACCTTACAATATCTCATTATACATTTATACATATGTCCAAAAAATAAGTATATTGAATTTGGACGAATGGAGTATAAAGAAAAAAGTGAACGTTGCATTGGAGTAATAAATATTTTAATTATGAAAATGTACGTAATAAGTTTGAACAAAATAAAAATAAAATTAGACTTATTAAGTTTGAAATAAATTGAAATATTATCAATTATACAAATGGGCCGCCAATCTGGGCTTAGCAATTGCAATTAAAGGTTGGGCTTTAGGCATAGTCATCCCATACACCTCACTCGTGTCAATATCTTCGGGCCTCAAGCCTTCAATTGGGCTCCAATCAAACGCGTGCACGAGCCGAGCCAAAGCCATCAGCACCAGCGCCAAGCCGAGCGGCGCGCCGGGGCATTTCCGTTTCCCCGCGCTGAACGGCAGGATCTTGAAGTCGGCTCCGTGGCTTATCTCGACTCGGCTTCCGTCGGCTGGCAAGTGCCTCTCCGGCTCGAACTCTTCGACCCGGTCCCAAATCTTGGTGTTGCGGCCCAAGCCGTGCGTGTTGATGAAGACACGTGTCTTTTCCGGAATGTGGTAGCCGTTGATTGTGGTGGGTCGGGTCGATTCGTGTGGGATGAGAAACGGGCCGGCCGGGTGCATCCGGAAAGTTTCTCGGACTATGCAACGTAGGTAGTTTAGGTGGGCCAAGTCGGGTTCCTGGACCATCCGATTTGGGCCCACTACTGAGTCCAGTTCTTGTTGGGCTTTTTTGAGGACACGTGGATGTTTGATGATTTCAGCCATGGCCCACTCGTTTGTTACTGCTGATGTGTCTGTGGCCGCAGCTATCATATCCTAACATGGTTTTCATAAACATTAATTTTGAGTGATAAAAGCATGAAATGTTATTAAAATAATACTATCTCATTTTGGTCGGGGATGTCTGTTTTGGAATTATGTAGAATGGAGAAATCTTGGATGAAAAAATTCTAATAAATTGTTTGAAATGTTGAGTAGGATATGATGTAATATTGGGTAAGAAAGTGTGACATTATATTATATAATTTAACTTTATGTCAAATCAATTGTGTAATAATGTATGATGTTGTATTATTATAATAGTAAAATATATTGTATTTTTAGGGGTGGATAGAGTTGGTTGGTGAAATCCAGATGTGAAATCTCGAACTAGAACACGATGGGGGACGTTACGTCCTCCGTCCAAACGTGATAGTCCCAAAATAAACATGCCATTTTTTTCAAAAGTTTATCCCTTATTTTTGCACGAAAATTTAGAAACATAATACTTCCTCTGTTCATGAAAATTATGTTCATACTTTTACGTACAAATTTTAAGAAAATATAGATAAGGAAATGAACAGACAAATAAAGAAATGAATTACATTTTTAGTGGAAGGTAAAGAGGGGTTGAAAGAACAAAAGTAGAGAGAAGTATAAAATAAAAGAAGGTAGAACAATATAACATATATCGGAACGTCCAAAATAGGTAGGTGAAATGTTAATAGGTAGGTGAAATGTTAATTGACGTGTATATTTTTAAACAATTTACATAGATGAAGAAAAATAACCTGAATAAGTGCTTTGATCTCAAAATCATCCATATGCTCTTTCCCATCTTCACCAGGTAAAGACAATAAAACATCAACAAAATCCATTTGACCTTCATCATTCCCTCCATTATTTTCCCTTCTTTTCCTCCTATGTTCTTCAATAATCTTGGAATGAAAATCATCAACCCTTTTCTCTACATCCCTCATTCTCTTCTCACACCCAAACGGGTCGACCCATCTCCAAACGGGTAAATAATCTCCTAAATAAATCAACCCCAAAAGCCAAAACAACTCATGGGTTATATGCATGAACTCCATGGCTTCTTGTGGCCCACCCGATTCAACCCCAAAGTATTGTTTCCCTAACAACATTCTAGTCACATTGTTCATAGAAAATGCACCTAACACTTCCCTCAAATTAACATGTTCACCTTTTTGGGACATGGCCCACACATTCTTAACCAAATGTTGGGCTTCGTCGGCCCGATGACCCACGAACGACTCGAGCCTTTTCGTCGTCAGCAAATGCTCCATGCAAATTCTGCGCAGCCGCTTCCATTTGGGGCCGAGTGGGGCCAATGCAACGTCGCCACAACCGTAGGCCAAGTGCACGGCTGCCATGGTACGTGGCCGGGAGGCGAATACATCGTCCTGTTGTCTTAAAATCTCTTGAATGATAGTTGGGTCGTTCGTTGTGATGGCGTCCACACGGCCCAATCGGATGTACACTAGAGGCCCGTATTTTTCGCATAGGGACGCAAAATCCCTATGCGGCAACTGGCCCAACTGCAGAAGGTTGCCAAAAATAGGCCATTTGGGAGGGCCAGGGGGAAGCACAATATTAGAATTCTTGGAAAAAAACCATGAAATAGTGATCCAGGTGATGAGATATGGTACTAGAAAGATACATAGAAATAACAACATGAAGTTTAATATGAATAAACACAGAGAAATTTATAAGATTGAAAGTAGTAATATTTTCATTGACAATTGCAAAATATATAGGGACTAGGCCTAAAATGCAGTAGCTTAATGTTAGTTTGATTCATGCAAGAATGGTTACCTAATTCCAAGGCTTTTCAAATGTCGCCTACATTACAGCTAGTAAGAAAGAAACAACATGTGCATGACAGAAACAACATTTCATCCACAAACCTGCAATTAGGTGTGTCTTAAAACATGACTAAATCACAAATTACATTAAATTAAATCAATCCAAGGGTAAAGAATTTCCATGGTTAATGAATCCATCTTCCCATTCTCATGGTCATGATTTTCCTTTTCTTGTGATTGCGATGCTTGGCCGCATTCCTAAGTTTCCTCTTGGCATTTCGCTCAGGGTTCGAAACAGCCATGATCTTTTCTCCTTGTTTCCTCTTATCTCGTTTCGCCTTGAGATTTTTCGTTATCTCGCTGTAAATCTGGACGAAATTCTGTACCCCGATGATATCTCTTATGCTTTCGGAGACCTCTTGAGCAAATTGCTTCAGATCATCTGGCATGAGAGAAAAAGATTCTTAATGTGGTGCAAAAAAATAGCATGAGATTTGAAATGATGTGTCGAGTGACGAGTGATAATTACCAGTAATAACTTTTCCGGAGTAACCTTCACAGACTCTGTACAAAGGCAACAACAGTTGATATGCGTAACTGTGGATTCCATCACCCGTTGAAGGCGAGTAGCAACCAACAAGTTTTGGTGAAATGAATTTGTAGCAATTGAACACAATTTTCATCTGCAAATGGAAATCAAATTTTAGCAGGATAATAATCCATAATTTTAAATATTATTTGAAATGAAAAACAAACCTGAGTAACCTCCATATGAAAGGTAATCTTTGCTAGTCTCTGAAGCAAATAGGAAATAAATGGATGTTGATTTTTATTATGCTGACCACTTGCATCAGAAATTAAAGAATCAAGGTTTCTCCTTCCTTTTCTCGGATCAAGAACACTAAATGCTTTAAGGAAACGATCTTGCTCAGTACGATCAAGGCTCGACCAGAAAGTAGAAGCATTCATAGTTTCATTCTTGTCTAGAAATGATTGAAGACCACAAATTGAAAACGCGAGGTTTTGCATGGTAACGATTCCAGCTGCTTCGTCCGTTGAAGGCACCTTCAGTTGACAACACAAAGAAACAGCTATATGGAAAAGTATGCTGGGTTTCATAAGGAAGAATGTTTGTGTCGACACTTCACGGTCAACTCTGGCAAAGTAAGAAGCCAAAATCCGGCATGATATGCTGCGCAACCATAAGTGAGGATGCAACAGAAGTTCACAAATACTTTCCCATATATCCTGTTGTACGTAAACATTAAATGATATAAGGATTGAAAATATGAAGCATAGTGGACATATTATAGGGTGCAGATAGAATAACAATTCATTCATACCTCAAGTTCCTTATCAAGGAACATGTTATGGAATTGACCTAGGATCTTCTCTAACATAACTAATGAATAATACGCCTCCTTCCAATATGGAACAACTGCATCATCTGACGAATCTAGTTGGCTACTTGATGTTACAGAACTGATAGCTGACTGAAAAATTCTTCTCATTACTGCAAGTACTCTACTGAGGTGTGCTTGGAAACCTTTCCCGATTGTTTCAACCAGTAAACCCAAAACCTGGAATAGATCCTAACAATTTAGTCTTCACAAGTATTTCTGTACCAGTAGCAACTAGAAAGAGTATGTAGATAACTTGGTCTAGGATTGAGTGATGGTCACAAGTGTTTCACGAATAATTTTGTTTCAGAAGGTCCCTTAATATCATTTTGTTTCAAAAGTTCCTCAAAAAATTCTTAAGATACAAATCTAAAATCACAACCAAAACATGACAAAGACAGTGAAATGGTATTTTTGGGGTAGCAATACCAAATAACAAAGAAATATTATAGATAAAGCATTACCAAATTATTTAAAACAAGTGATTGAGGTTACCTGTGCTGCAACACCCCAATATCTCTGTTTTCCACCTTCGTACCAAGTCATGCTATCCTCAAGAATGGATTGAAGTGAATGTGTGCTTACATGCCCAATTAGACACTTTATTGCAGCAGCAGACATGGAACGAACTTTTTTGTCATCATCATTGTCCAAAGTAAGAACCAAATGCATAAACAATTTTCGACATTCTGCATCTACAAACTTCTGTGGAAATTTTAATATAATAGTATGGAGCATCTCAAGGACGGCTTCCCTTCCAGTGGAATGTTCATAACTACAAGAAACACAGGTCACATAAATGATGTGTATTAAATGATAACAAAAGGAAAAATATAAAGTACTGGGTTTTAAATACTTCACCTCAAATTTCCAAGTAATAAATCAAAATGTTCTTGCAAGCGCTTCTCAGAAATATGGTAATCAAGCAGAAACTTAAGTAAGACTTGGCTACACTTTTTTCGAATTGGCTCGTCTTGACTTTGTACCATCAATTCTGAAACAATCTTGACCAGATCATATATTTCAGAAGCTAGTATTTTTTTTTCCACAATTGCTTTTAAAAGTTTAAGGGCAACAAATGACGGATTTTTTGCAAAATCGACAAACATAGGAAATTGGATCAGCATATGCAACTGATCATCAGACAGTGTGACTATCTTGTTTTTCAGAAGTATTGTCAATAACTTCATACATGACTCTGTCATCTGACTGCTAGTATTTAATGAACCCTGCGCTATAGCCAACAGAGAATTCTTTATCTTGTCAGCTTGTGACTGGAGGGATGGCAAACGCAAGCTTACTAGCAGAGACAAGCACCTAAGTGCAGCCGTTACAATGTTTTCATACTTGGAACACAAACACTGCCCCAATAAACTGACAAAAGGATCTAGCATTCTTAAGAGCTGCCCATCCTCTCTGTTCGGCTTCAGTTTTTTCATGTAATTCTGCAGGACTCCGAGAGCGAAAACTGTTATTAAATGAGAAAATCGGGGATCAACTTTTACCAATCTGTTTGCTTGAGTTTTTTGGACACCCTCAGCATCTCTATCAAGTTTACCTGCCCGAGAAACGGAACTATGCACATGTTCATTACCTTCATCGTTGATGCCATCTTCAATGACCAAATTCACGAATATAAACAGGTCAGTCTGGTTCACAGATGGATTGCATTCGATACCATCAGCTATGTGACTTAGCATTTTCTCTAATTTCAACTTTGTTTTCTGATTAATCTGTGTATGCAGATGAACTGTAACAGATGAAAGCAGTTTCATAGCATGAGTCTTGAAAGTGATGCTCTGGGCAATCAATTTCAGAGTTTCACAGGACTTCTGCTCTCTTGTCTCTTTCATTTTTGAAGCAATCTTTTCCACCTCTTTCTCCTCAGAAACATCCCCAAGTATATCATTCACAGCAATGGAGAGGAGATCATCTAAGCAGTAATCCAACTTCCCGCATATTGGACTCGAAAGGAACTCCGATAGCAAGAAATTGAGTGTGTGCCCAAGCACATGCAATTCAAAACCTCTCTTTAATGTGCCTTTCAAAACTTTAACAATAAATTGCAAGTACTCCAACCCTAGCTCGTTTAAGCAATCAGACAATGCAGATCTAGCTTCATCACGTACACTGTCCAAGCGATTCTTCAAGAAATTTGAAATGCGGTGAACAATGGTCGGAAGTTGAGAGTCCATGACTTGAGCAGGAAGCAATTTTAGGAGTTTCAGAGCAACTAAGTTGGATTTAACATTGACTTCGTCAGAATCAGTAGTTAACAACTTCTGAATCTTGGGGAATAATTTATTTTGCAAGCACTCCTGCATGTCATCACTTGTACCAGAACTACACTTTCTCAGTGTCAACAACGGGTTCTTATTAATGGTATATGGATCAGGTGCAACAGAAGAAGAAACTTTGGCTTCATGGACCAAAGATGAATCCCGGAAATGGAAATGGTCAAGGATAGAGCAGATAAGTCGCAACAAAAGCTTTTGCTTGACTGGTTTCAGTGTCAGGTCACGGAAGCATCTGAGTAGCAAAGCATGATACTGATTCCACTCCATGCAACCAGAAATGGATCCCAAGGCATCCATTGATGCAAGTTTGATATGTTCATCCTTCCCATGTTGGGCATCAAATAACATGCTAAAAAGAAGTGGAACAAACACTTCATAGGTGATGACCTAGAAAATGTGTACATTCACTTACAGATTAATAATGCAACATAAAGAATTCCAACTTCTTTTCAGCTTTTTCAAGAGAAATAGCAAGATTACCTCCGACAGATTCTTCGAACTGACAATGGTACAAAAGCGAGACAGTGCCCTTGCTCTCCTGTGTTTCTACATTAAGAAAAAATGGCATAAAGCAAGGATCATAAATTAGAGTTACAGTCACTTAATCATTTTCCCTGAGAAACTAAAAGGAGTAATACCTGTAAGTGTATTATGTTCTTGAAAAAATCTTGTTCTGCATCGTCACTGCACAAGACCCTGTATGAATCAAGGTTTGCCTTCTCGGGGAGCTTCAACACCATTTCTCGAAGTAAATCAATCCATACCTATAACCAAACAATATTAGTCTTACTTATTCACCAAGTGTGATTGCAACCATCCGATGCCAGCAAAAGAGTATACACAACGTATTTATATGAAAGTACTAATATACCACTTCCCAACACTGCTCGACATACATTACAAAGACAAAGCATGGGTCCATGCACGACAGCCATAAAAAGTAAGGTCCTGATAATTTATTTCATAATATGTGACAAAAAACACCATAAAGCAAAAAAGGATTAATACCAGTTGTCTGCAAATATCTACAAAGAACACACGAAGTTGGAGATCAGAGACTCTATTCATTCTTATCATCAGCAAGGACTATTTTATAAACCACATCTAAATAAAAATAACAATGATAGGAAACTCAAGAAACTACTTTGGACCCAATTTAATCTGAACCAAGATAAAAACTCCAGCAAGGACTATTTTTAAACACGACAGTCTTCCTTCCCTCAGTAATTTTCTAAGCTGTAAATATCAGTTTGCTGACATGGAGTTGGAGATCAAAGACTATATTCATTCTTATCATCATCAAGGATTATTTTACATGACTCACATCCAAATAAAGACCCAATTTAATCTAAAACCAAGATAATAACTCAAGCAGGTTTTTTTAAACTTGATAGTCTCCCTACCCTCTGTAATTTTCTAAGCATGACAAAATAATAAACACGGGGACTACTAAGCCTCTAATCTCAATTAACTTCTTAATTCTAAAATATCAAGAATAGAGGGTTGATGAACAAAGAAAAAAATTTAAATAACAGACTGATACCTTTTTAACAGCAACTTCCTTTTCCATTGCATTTCCCATATGTCTCAAGAAAAACTTGTTCACTATGTGCAGAATGCCGGCTTCTGACCATTTTTTGTCAGAGTTAAGTGATCCGTTCAAGATCTTACCGGAAAACTCAATAAAGGAAAGCAGTAGTCTGAATGCACTTTGCCGTAAAATCAATTCTTCAGATGACATGTCATGAACAGCGTGAGCCAAGATTGGCAATGCATGCTCTTCCTGAATGGTGTTAAAGAAATTCACATTAACCTCTTCGTAAGCACCGAGTATTTTGTCATAGTCACGACCACCCATCTCCATTTCTGAGGTTGCATTCAGTTCACGAAGAACTTTTGCCTGAAATTATCGATACAGGATAAGCTTACTGTTTACCTTTTAAAGCAGAATGGACGTGAGCTATATAAGAAAATTTACTAAGGTCTTGCATTACCAATTTACACAAAGAAGAATCATTTGCAGCGACAGCATCAAGAACGTCACATATTGAGGTACGGACGGCTAAATCAGCAGAAATAAGAAGTGGGGTAATTGAATCCAAAATCTCTTTACTGCTTGCACTCCCGAGGAATGTTACCACTTGGCGGATAATTTGCAATACCTCGACACAAGTATCTACAAAAGAAAGAACCTCAATATTATAGAAAACAGATGAAAAAGATTAATTCTTAGTTGAACGAAAAGGTTGGCGGCTAACCTAAATTCTGATGTTTCTTTGTAAGAAGCGGAAGCATCATATCGATAAAAGTTTTGGCTCTGGATGGCTCCTTTACATACTTTGCTAACAAGTTGAAGATAGTGAGTTCTCTTTTACCGGGGAACTTGACCAAATTCCTACAGGAAAAAAAGAAAATAAGTATCATTTTATGACTTGAGGTAGAAATGGAGAGTCCCCCTTAATATTGGAAATTTTTTTACTAGCATGAAAAGGAAACAGAAAGGAATAGGAATACCTCTTGGAGGACTTTTTATCCGTGAACAAAAAGCGCAAGCTCTTTATAAGCTCATCAAGATGAGGAAGTAGAACATTTTTTATGCTGTCGTCTTTACTACCCAGTTCATTATCAAGCTTCAATAGGTTCTCAATGAACTCTAAAACGTAACGAAGAAAGGAATCAGAAGCTGATGGAACTCTAAGCGTGGAAAAAATGTCAGGGACAAGATTTCCCTCCCTTGATAATAGTGGCACAAGATCATAGCTTTTACTCATTGCAAGAAAGCAGGAAAGCAGCGAACTTGGCTCTTTGTTATTGGCGCCTAAAGAATAAAACAGTGAACATGTTTCTTCGTTCATGTCACCTTCTTTACTTTTCTCGCTACTGTCATCCCTTTTCCTTTTCCTGCTACTGCAACCCTCTTGCTTAGCAATCAAAGGTTTAACTGATGTAAAGAACAGGTCCCAAAATGCACCACCAAAATCATGGTCCTTGTATTTTTCAAGAACAAAGTATATGATCTGAAAGCAACAGGATCTGAAGTGCCTGATTTTCTTCCGATCCTGCATATTAATAAATCTTTAAATTCAATTATGCATGACCTGGTGTACACAAACATAGCTCAAAACAAATTAAAGTGTCCAGAAGGAAAGGTAAAATTAACAAAGCAAATATATAGCTAGCTTAAAATGTTGAAAATATCACACTACATAGGCATGGACATAGACAATCTGAAGAAGAGCCGTATCGCATTTTTTTTTACTATCCAAATCGTTCAGGTGATCAAGCACCAATGTCAAGTACATTAGTAAAGGACAGAGAGTTACAGAAGTAAAACTTGTGTCATGACCTGAGTTGGCGGGAATTATTTTTTGGTCCAACAAATTTAGAAGACTTAAAATACCTAACCTTAGCACGTTCTTGCAATCTTGACTCAGTTATTTTCTTTTCGAACAGAGTGATGCAGGTATATTAGTCAATAGATTGCAGAATGGGCAGGCATGCATGACTTAATATCAATATATTCTAACAAGTACAAGCAATTCCTGATATAATGGACAAATTGATGCAGCAAAGTAACGGGATAAAGCCAACATTCTGCAAAATCAGGCTTCGACTTTTTTTTTTCAGGAACTAAATATATATCAACAAGAAAATAAGTTTCACCAAATCAGTGTTACCTTCATCTTATCCTCCACTTCATCATGGTCAGCTACCTCCGAATCAATGTTTGAATGATTTTCTACAGAAGTGGGTCCATTAACTACTCTACTGCCAAGAGATGATGTGCAATTTGCTGAGATCCGGACAACACAGTTCATCAGTAGATTAAGAAATGGATTAAGCTGATTTTCATTAAAGACTTCCAAAACAACTCCAATAACGCGCATGAAACCAAAAAGCTTCTCCCAGGGTAGGGCTTTTATAGTATCTGATGTAAAATGCTTCAGTATATCAGAAGGATTAGCCTCAAACTTAGGACTTTGGGGTGAACTCCAGAAACTCTTACTGGTTTCATCACCCCTTTGAGAAATAGGGAGTAGGGGCTCAAACAACAGCCAGAAGAAAAGCGGAAGCTCATCAGCATCAAGCTGTGCTATGTATCGAAGAACTGCCTTTCGATGACATATATTTGCATTCTGAAAGGTAAGTGCTGAATTTTAGATTTAGATGGTAGGAGGGAAAAAAACTAAAGTTAAGTTTCAAACTTATAGTACCTTTCTAACTTTTGGTATTAGAATCCGTATGACAATTGGTACTATATAAGCCCTATGTTGCACTTCTATAGAATCGTCCGAAGTTCTGCATAAGCTCCACCTTGCAAGCTCCTCCGGCAGGTTCTTTGTATCGATCAAATTTTTCAGATTCTCTTTGTACGGAACTAAGAAGTCGTCTCTCCACTTCAACAGGCAATCAAGAACTTTCATCTGTAGATCAGCATCACACTGATCAAGAAGCCTGCAGTACCATTCGGTAAAACCCACCCAACCCCAGGAGAAGGTAAATTAGACCAAAGAAAAAGTAAGAGGCAATCATCAAAACAGAAGCAATAATGGGCTTGGCAATGCCAAACACTGGACTAACAAACCTATATTGAAGAACATCCCTCAAAACTTGACTTTGATAAAAAGCCTTAGGATTGTGAAATAATCTGAACAAGCTTAACCATTCACTGAGAACTTCCTCCCATTTTTTCCCTTTATAATCAAGCCCATGCGATGCAACACTGCTAAGTTGAGAAGAAGGTTAATGATTAAAATAAATAAAACAATCATAAAAGTATAATTTAATACAAGAGAATAGATAATATTCAGCACTATGAAAGAGAACATAAAACATAAAATCACCTTGCGATGTTTACATCATAGCCCAAATATTTAAGAAACAGAGGCACTATCTGCCGAGAGTGAGATTCCACTATCGGTAGAACTTCCTCTTCCCGTAACGATTGAATTAAGCGGGACAGCATTGTTCCAGACGGAGTTCTATCAAATACAGGAAAAACATCAGAGTAGAAGCATCCAACCAAACCTACAAAATAGACACGCAACTATTAGTTAATTACAAGGTTAGAAAATATATAGCACAAATGCAGGTCATAAAATACACCAGCAAATAAAGTAATTTTCTTGAAAAAAAAAAATGCTAACCAGTATCCTTGTTAGAATCATCATTGCCTCTACCATGTCTGTCATCCAATGCTAGAAAATCAGATAGACATTGTTCAAGGTATTTAACAAAACTGCCCCACACAATTTGAGAATATTGGCGAATGAGGCCAGTGAGGCACTGTAAAGCTGGTTCCCACACATACTTAAGTTGATTATGAAGTAAGCCGATAATTCCATTTAAAATGACGAGCATATACTGATCACCAACTTCATGAGCCCTACTCAGACTCCTCGGTATTTTGGATAATAGAAGTTCAACTTTACGGCTAGTTGCAACTGAAAGGGCTGTCTCTTCAATAGATCTAAGAATGTCGAGAACCTAGGATTCAGAGACAGAAAAGATCAATTTACTGCATATACAAACCATACTGCAAAAGAATGCACAATTTACAACAATTATACATTATTATGGCGGCTCGTCTCTGATGTATCAACACCTTGTTTTATCTTTAAATGTTCATCATGCATACGTTCATAGTGGCACAATATCCGGAGGGTAGAAAGGCGGATCTCTTTGTTGGTGTGGCTTAGATTTTCAGCAAATATGTTCAAAGCATCCAAGAACTTCTCAGCCATAAAATCTGAAAACTGAATTTGGCATTTCCCATCTGGTAGATCGAAAGACCTGCATGCAGTGTCGAGTTAGTAGAAGTTCAATGACTTTTAGGAGAAAGCAGAAACCAAACAATGGTTTCACATGAAAGGATAATAATAGCAACACCAAAAAGAACAAAAATTACACTAAAATAAATAATTACATAATATACTTACACTGAATCCAAAATGTCTGCTACTGCAGATAATATTTGAGGTGATAACTTGTATCTTCTAGCAAGATCCAAGAATTTGATAACTGCAGACTCTTCGTGGGCAATGCCCCTTCTAAAAACTATCTTGTGATAAGAGCGCAAAGCAGCACCAACCAAGCTATACCAAAAGTTATGTGGGAAGCCTGCAAGCTCATGAGAAGTTATGACATAAATATGTATGAAACTCTTAGAATATTAAAAAGAAAAATGAATGGATGTCCATAAAGATCAGAAAACGGCTTACTGAATTCCACCAATAGAAGCTTGTCAATTGCATTTATTAACTCCATCAGTAACGAGGGATTTGCATGGGCATCAGCAAAATGAGAATAGCACTGCATAACAGCCCATAACACTGCCAACCTATTTTGTTCAATGGGAAATATATTCCCTTGTACAGCCTCACTGATCTTCCCAATCCAATACTGAAGAGTCTCTTCAAAGAAATTGAAAATCCTTGGGAACATTTCCTTGGGTTTTCCATTAAAAAGGCTAGAGCTTTCCTCTTCCACCTTCTTACAAAACTTCATCATTAAATAAACAACTTCTTCATCAGATGTTTCAATCGAATTATTCAGCGCACTGCAATCAAATAAGAACATTAGGATAAAGACACCAACAGTTAAAAAAAATCAGATATCTGTCAGAAGTAATAAAATAACAGACAGCTTATTGAAATTACCGTATTATATCGGTTCCAAAGGTATGAATAATATTACGATGCTTGAGTAGAAGATCCCCAATGAAGGTCAGTAAGCTGTAATAAAAGCATATATGTAAGGCATTAAAACAGGAGAGAGCAGAACAGAGCATTCTTGTTAAAAAGTTAAGGCAATACCTTCTACTCCTTATCTCAAACACTGGCCCCCATTCTGAAGTAACACGCAGCAAGACAGGCATGTTCTTAGCACTAAAGAGACCATCAATGGTACATAGAATTAGTTGCAACACTTTTTCAATAACCTCAGAGTGTGTGTCAAATGTTTCCATTGTAAGATTAGGAGTAATAAAAGTCTTCACGTGCAGGCCAACTAACTCGACGAAGGGTTCAAAATCTGTGCAAAGTAAAACATCTGCCAGATCAGAGTAAGAAAATTTTAAATGAAAAACTAAGCAGAGAAAAACATCTTGAATCCCACCAGTGATTTTCCGAAGGTAATCATTTTCCACAATAGAAATAAGCATGGTTAAAAGGCGACTCAAGTGTATAGAGTTTCCATTTGTCACAGAATCTTTTATTTTGTCCATCAAGAATTTCCATATAGAAGAAAGCTCAACAGGATCTAGCTCCGAATACAGTCTCCCAAATGCTAGAACAAGAACTTCGAGAACAGATTTTGAATCTGGACTACCTGCAATATATACTAGGATTAGAAGACAAGGTAATAAAATTGGGGTGGGGGCAGAGGAAAAGTTGATAACAACAAACAAATGCGGTCAGATGATAATGTAAAACTTGGATCGCGGGGAACCACATTACGTTTCATGGCTTCTGATGTTGCATATCAAGATCTTATATACAATAAACGTGGAATGTTTGTGTTTCAGTCTTTGCATATTAACAAATCTTACAATAACCAGGAGCAGGAGTTTCTACACGATAATAAGAACTCACAATACCACGAACCTTCAACACTTTGATCACTGATCTGCAGGAAAGAGCCATCTACCAGTAAAGGCAATAATGTTTCAGTCCTGGAGTGCAGATTTGATGATGTGATTCTCATAACATGAGATAGTAGAGCACCAACACTAGATTTCCTCATTTCCGAAGGTTCCTCCACAACTTCAGCCATAAGTTTCATAACACCTGCACAACTTTTGAAATTTAAAATGATATAATGAGGGTATCTGAACCTAGCCTAGCTAGAAAAAAGTACTAAAGAACACAAACTTTTGATGCACTCCTATTTCATGTGATTAGTGGAAATACAAATAGAGATAACATAAATTTGTCTCAGACCAACTTGTTGATAAACCAATATTGTGCATCCACAGTCATAACATCTAAACAAACAAAATAGTTAGCACTGCCCTTGTATCAAGAAGAATTACTTAATAAGCCAATCATATAAAAGATCATCTAACAAACCAAAAATACAAGAAACTATATTCCAGATTGGGCTTTTGGGTGTACTCTGAGAGGGTGCAGTCAATCTATAATATAAGAAATGGGAAAAATAATTACAATGTTTTTTGTGTTTGTTAGAAAATGACAGCATGCACAAAGATGGTATTGTAAGGAGTTCTCATTCATTATTTGGCATTTTATCCACATCAAGAAGAGTACGTGAACATTCGAGACAAAAGTAGTATGCAGGAGAGCTTCATGATAATGAACCACCATTTATAAGTCCATGTATCACATGAAAAAAGCAGATAATTATACAAGAAAAGAAATTAGTCAAATTCCATAAGAAAAGAGGACCTTTCTCTCGCTGCTGATCAGATGCTTTCCTCAACAAAAATGACACTGACTCAGCCATGAACTCCCAAACACAATCTTTAGGGTAGTATCTTAGTTTTGCAGTAATTCTGTAAAAGAGGACAAGAGAATGTTGGTAACAAGAGAGTCTCCACATTAAGATATGCCCAAACACATGAACATCCAACACACGAATATTCTTTCACTTAACACAATGATTGGGTCCATTGGAATAACTCAATTAAATAAGAAAGAAGCCTAATAACTAATCCAAACTGTTGCATTAACCATTTAGACTTTACGACTGTCTTTAAAGGATTTAAGATTGCAATTATCGTTGATGAATTTGAGACAGCTTAATCAGGATCTGATGAAGGTTGTACAAAGATATTTAGCATATCATCCAATTGACTGACAACTATCTACTTCTTACATGACCCATAAACATTTAAATCCTTAAACACATAATTAGTAGTATTTTCTTATATTAAAGAGCATAAATTATTTTAGTTATAAGTATCATGAAATAAAATCTGGATGGATCATCAAATAAAATCACACTAACATGCAAATAAGAACTTCCTTATATATATACAGAAAAAACTACCTTAGAACATGAACAACATCTTTTACAAGATACTTCTGCAGGAACATCATGATATAAGACCATGAAGTGAATATCTGAAAAAAACAATTGACACCATTTAGATCATACACTTCCACAATATGGAAAAAATATGAAAAGTGGAGATCACATGGAGATATTCCTAGACCTGCTCAATTATCTCTGGATCCTTATCCGCACCACTTGCAAGAAGGGACTCGAAGGAATCGGCAATTTGTTGGAGAAATCTGCAAACCAAGCATGACATACAACTAAGAAGTGGGATTTTAATTTATCCAATGCAAGTCTTGGTTATCTTGATGCAAAAATAGAAGAATGTTTTAATAGCGAGCAAGGTATATTATATCAGCGTACATTGCTAACTCAAGAATAAGCGCCTAAAGCAAAATGAAATCATGACGAGAAATATTAAATGGAAAAGAAAAAATTCAGAACCTAAAAAGGAAAAGGGAACTTACGGTGTGAAATCTCCCAGCAAGTCTCTAGATAAAACAGCAATCAACCTAGATTGCAAAAATTAAAAGTCAATTTGAATAACAGAGACCTCAAGGTATCTAAAATAAAAATAACATGAGCCAGCATTACTTATGTTGCATTAGCATAACAAAGATAGCAACATGATCAAAAAGTAAAAAATGATCTGAAATTAGCACCCATGTTTTGACAATTGACATGAAGGTGGTGCCCATATGATTAACTGTAAGGAGGTTAAATCTTTTGAGGAATAAATCCCTTAGTATCTCCTTTTTAATAATGAATTCTGTGAAATATCCAGGAGTTTAAACGATTAAGAAGGTGCATACATGCAAAGACAAGTAGCTATGATCAAGTAAATTCAAAGAAACAAATGTGCCTCATTAATACCTCAGTATTGGCTCAAGTGATAATCTTCCTGCCAATTTTAACCTAACCAGGAGGCTCGATATTATCAAATCCTTGTGCAAGATAATTTGTGCAAGTGTTTGTACCAAAGGAAAAAACTCCTCATAAAATGATATAAAATCCTCAGCAGTGTTTAGTTCCTGCATATCATAACAAAATTTATAGAATAAATATATAATGTGGTGCATCTAAGATAGTTTGCAATTGACTTATTAATGCAAAAGACTTTTACATAATCAGCTGGAAGACTATCCAGACACTATGACATCTTTGCCTTAAGGCTGACGAGATAATATAATCCCATGATGCAATAAAAAGGAGAGGTGGCAACTTGGTTATATCAATATTTAACTAATCTATTTAATTTAATAAAAATGAAAGGAACAAAGAATTGATTAAGTATTTGCTTCTATATATATAATCTGCATTCATGCTTTTCCAGAGAGTATAATAAACATATGAAACATTTTAAGGATAAAAAAATAATAACGAACGTACTCTATATTCAACAAGAATTGATTAAATTTTTTGTTCTATATACTCTCTCCGTCCCACAACTGTTTGCACACTTACATTATTCGTCCGTCCCACTACAATTGAGAATGTCATTACTTTTATTCTCTTTTCAATCACTTATATACTTTATTCATATAACTTTACAAAATTTCCCCTCAACACTCCACTCATTACACTTTTTTGCATTCATGCTTTTCACCAAGTTTTAGACATGCAATTCAGAGTATAATAAACACATGAAACATTTTAAAGATAAAAAAACAATAACTAACGTACTCTATATTCAACAAGAGCTTCTCGAAAAAAAGTCGAGCCTTCTGAGGGGTCAGCCTTCAATGGATCAAGACTTCGATAAACATTAATATCAATCTCTTCAATTCTTTGAGAGATAGTCTTGAACTGTATGAAAAAAAAAATCACTCTGAACTATGCATACATACAAAATAATCAGAAATTTCCGAAGAGAGTAAAATTTTACTCTGAACAATTCTACTACATAAAAAAAATTCCAAATATTTTACTCAACAATTCTACTACATAAAAAAAATCCAATTCTGAATGCATGCAATAAATTACATTCCTATAATCCTACGAGTACAAAATCATAACACAATTTAAAAAAAAAAAACTTACAACAAAGCGACCAGCAGAAGTATTGAGAGACTTCACTGATCGAGCTTCTGAAAGTGTAGCCATAGTTTTATATGTTTAGTTTGGAAAAAGAGTTTTTTTATATATATGTATTCTAAAGAGGCAGAAGGCGGCGTGGCAAAGGTTATGGTCGCCGTTTGAGTGGAGGGAGCGGCCTGGACGGCAGCGGTGTAGGGCGGTTGCTTGGTGGAGAGGGGTGATTCGGCGGTTGCGGTGGAGGGATATGTGAAATAAATAAATAAATAAATAAAGAGCGGGACTATTAACACTCCATACAATGTTAAACACACCCCGTTAAAATTTAAAAATCAATTGTTACTAAACATACTCCAATTCTTTCCTATTTGTCTTTTAACACTTAAAATATAAAATGCAAATTGAATAAAAATCAAAATAACATTATTAAAATTAAGTAAATCTTAAAAATATATCATTAAAAAAAATATCTCGACAAAATATATTCATTTTTTTTTTAAAAATCTGGACAAAAAAAATCTGGACAAAAGATATCCGTAAAAAAAATAAAAAAATATATTCAATAATAAAAAAAAATTAATAAATATTTAATCCTACTCTATTATAAGTGTGACATCTTCAAGGTTTGAAGGATCTTTCTACGATAAGACAGATTTTTCCATGTCTTATAAAAGACAATATTTTAAATACAGGTAGATTGTTGATCTCACGTATGAAGTTGCCCTATTAATAAATTAATATATATAAAATGACAAAAATATTATTTTTAATTTAAAATAAATAAGAATATTAAATTATAAAATTACATATATATTCTTATTATTAAAATAATACTTCATCTAAATCAATTAGTACTATATTACAAAATTAATCAAATTAAAATACTGGAGTATTTTAAATCAAAGTAATTTCATAACTCTAACTACTGTAGTTCATCTTCTCCATCCAAACCCTATGAAAATCGTGATTACACTCCTCCTCTCTCTTAGGTGATATTCTCTGAATATTGTGAAGGGTGTTGTTAATTAGTATAATAAAATTTGAAGAAAGGAGAAGGCGTTGGAGCCCTTGGAGTTATATGCAAAACATCTAATTATAACAAGTTTTGGAGAAAGGCGAAGGCGTTTTGCCAAAACTTTCGTCTCTTCCACAGCCAAGATCGACGATAGAGTCGTTTGCGAAGCGCGCCACTTTACTAATTTCTAGTGTCATTTTCCAAAGGCCCCCTCTTTAGAATTAATGTGCTCTTGCACTAATTCAAACAAAGTAGAACTCCTAATACACCAGTAGGAAACTAAATTAAGATCTTCAAAATCTGTGCATACGGGGTTTTGCATATCATGAATTCTCAACTTCTAAAAGTTTGTAAATTTTTATGTATTTTTAAAATAATATTATAAAGAAATCTTGATAATTTTTTAAATAATATTAAATACAATATTTTATATCATTACGGACACATAGCGAAACAAAATGATGTGTCAATTTTTCATTTGACGCATTTTATAAAATAGGGTGAATCCACTGTCTCAGTGACTGATGCTTGATTTGATACGTTGTGCACTTTGATAAAACAAATATCAAAATCGTAAATACCACAAATATTATAGTGATTCGAAGACTCAGTTTCTACAATTTTATGAGGTAATTCATTTCAACGAATAGTAAACACTTATAAACTTACCACCTTGTGAATTTTGTTTCTTGAAATTTATACGAAGTATTTTTTTTTTATTTAAACAAACATTCTCAAAGAATATGTATGTTTGTGAAATCTTATCTTGAAAAATGGATCAATGATACTCATTTCTATGTGAATAAATGTTCTCATGAAATCATGTTTTATATTTATTCTTTTCAAATCATGAACAACATGGTTCCATGGTCTAGTGGTCAGGACATTGGACTCTGAATCCAGTAACCCGAGTTCAAGTCTCGGTGGAACCTTATTTCTTTTTTTTTTTTTTTTTCTATTTCTTTTTGGTCCCGCCTAAACCCCCGATTTTTACTCTTTTGCAGCCAAAAAAAATCCCTATCACTCTGACAATTTTCTCCAATTTCAAATTCAGAGAGAGACGATGGAGGAAGAATGCTTAACCACAACAAAACGGCGTAAGATCGAAGACACAGTTCTACAAATCTTGAATGCATCCGACTTGGAGACAACCACCGAGTTGAGCGTACGGTCGGCCGCCGCTGGACGCCTCGGCTTCGAACTTTCCGGCTTAAGCCACCGCCGGCTCGTTAGCCAGCTCGTCGACTCCTTCCTGCTGTCCACAGCTGCGCACGTCCTCCGCACGGCGTCGTTATGTAGTGACGGCGATGGCATAGATTATCACACAAAACAGCGGCCGCAGCAGCAACCGATTGATGTTCCGGTTGAATCGGAAGCGAAAGCGAAATCCCATGGCAAAGTCATTTGCAAGGTAAGTTTATTTTCTTTTAAAAATTAAAATCATATTTAATTAGATAAAAAACTGTAACAGGAAACGAAAAGCCGTTTCATTTCGTTTTTGAGTTTCTGTTAGATGTTTATTCTGTTATCAGTTGAAGAAAACTGCTATTTCCTTTTCCTGTTCCTTGTTTTGATTTGTGTTTGGTTTATGATGTATTGTTCAATGCAAGATAAGAGGATTTTTTAGTGTGTCAAGTCAAACTAATTTAGCTCATTAGCTGTATAATTAAGAATGTTAATATGTGATAAGAATATAAGCATGGACATTTCTGTATAGAGCTCCATGTAAGTTCCTCGATTTTAAATTTTTTGAAAGTGAAAGTAGGGGTTTTAGTTCAGTTTCCAAATTGATTTTTAAATGTAAAGTTGAATATACAGTAAGTTCAACTTGTATCAGTTTGTTGTTGTGTATCTGCATCCGAAAAGAAGAAAATTGAGAAGCTAATTTATCTAAAAGGTTGATCTCTTTTTTACATACTAGTACTATTGTAAAATCCAAACAAAGCAAACTAATGTATCAAATTCTTGAAAATACAATTCTAGCGAAGTGTTTCATGCCATTGGTACAAAAAAATGACTCTCCTTTTATGTCCTTAAACTGTTTTGCCAATTCATATGTAATATGACCTTCGATAGATATCTTGTAGAAATAATTTCATCTCTCTTCCTGTGTAATAAAAGATAACCAATGTTGTTATACACATATATTTGATCTTTATGGGCATTTATTCGTCTTATTTGCAGCACCCAAAATTTGGAATCTAAATACTGTCTTCGAGTTATACATAATATATGAAATAAGCTTACCGTACACTGAGATGTTATAACATCATATGTAGAGTTACTTTTGTCTTCATTAAAACATGTAAGAAACATAAAACATCCCAAGCTATATGCACCAGGTTCACATCAATCAATATAGAAAAATAGAAGGTGAAAAAATAAAGACGAACTAGCAAATATTAGACTCTTCGCTCAGTCCTGTAGACTTTAGATTAATTTATGCAGACACCTAATTTATCTTTATTTGACATATATGTAATTATCTCATCCATTTCTTGCGTCAGCTATCTGTAACTATGTAAGTCATATGGTTGCTTGTTTAATGATCCTGGTTCGCGGGTGTGCAGTTATCAGACAAGAGAAGGGTAACAATTCACAACAGGAATGGGACAGCCATGGTTGATATTGGTGATTTCTCCATGAATGACGGAAATATGCTTCCTGGAAGAGGTGATGATCTTCGTAGTATTTAATAACCACAATCTTTTGCCTTTTAATAGAATATAGTTGCCTGAATTGAATTGAGTTACAATTTAGTTTTTATTACCAAGTGAAATTGCTCTTGGTTAAGCTCAGAATATGACCTTTTGAGAAATTTATTATAGAGGTATTTCACATCTACTTTCTGCCTTTCTGTATTCTATCTGAGTGATGATTCAAAATTAGGCACTAACTCTATTTTATAGTATAATTTTACTCATCAGAGGTATAGGTGATCTTACAATTCTAAGTTGTTTCTTTTCTAAAAACGTGAGAATGAGATTCTGTTTCGAATAGAACATAGTCAGATCTCATTAGAAGATGATGAGTGTCTGAGAATGTTTTAAATATCTTTGTTTAGATTTCTCATACTTTTGACAACATATTAAGAGTTTCTCGAAGCTGCTCTGATTATTTGAGAATGCTTTTTCCTTGCTTAATCGGTTTGCTTTCAGATTGTTGCAGCCACATTTGGGCTTTCTCCTTGTACAATCCTGGTTGTTATCATTATGAGGTTTTATATTAATGTTGAACATACTATGAACTCAGGAATAAGCTTGACAGCTACACAATGGTCATCCTTGAAGAATAGCTTTCCTTCTATTCAGGAAGCCATTTTGAAATTGCAGTCACGGTCAAGGTAAAAAGCCTTTTCTTTGCAAAAACATGTAGACATGCCTTAGATACTTATATTTGACGAGAAGAAGGAAAAACAGAATTTTCTATTTCTTCGTAGCCATGTCTTGGCAAGTGTTATTGCAAATACAAGACAAAATCCATTTTCAAGTCTAGACTAATAATTTCCTAGAGAAAAATCACCCAGAGGAAGAACATACAGCTATTAAATAATCTGAACTGCAGGTCTGTAGCTGCTGCAAAGCAAAGTGCTACTGAGAAAAGCCAAACGGAGGCAGGCGTTTCCAGAGTGAGGAAAGTAATTTTCCCTCCTATCAAGAGAAAACAAGGAGCAGTAGGAACTTCCGAGCCAACTCCTACTTCCAACAACCAGAAACAGATTCCTGCTAGTAGAAATGAAACTGAATCTATTCCTGCCGTGACAAAACAAACTGAAGCTGATATTTCCACTTCAGTTCCCAGTCAAGGGCACTTGCATTATACAGCTAATGCAGTTCGTCCAGAGCGACTGATTCCTATACAGACTACCCGATTCAATGGAAGAAATTACCACTCTTGGAGGCATCAAATGGAATTTTTCCTGAGTCAGTTGAACATAGCGTACGTACTTTCTGAGCTATGCCCCAGCGCATATTTCAATCCGGAAGCTAGTTCCGAAGAGAAGGATACAGTCAAGTCAGCAATCCAGAGATGGATTGATGATGACTACTTGTGCCGCCACAACATTTTGAATTCATTAACTGACGATCTTTTTCAATTATACTCACAAAAAAATTGCTCTGCTCGAGAGCTCTGGGAAGAACTCAAATCACTATACGATGATGATTTTGGAACTATGGGGTCGCAAATCAACAACTATGTCCATTTTCAGATGGTTGATGGGGTTTCGATTCTTGAACAGGTTCAAGAACTCCATCGCATGGCTGATTCTGTTAAAGCTTCCGGAACATACATAGAAGACATCTTTCATGCAAGTGTCATAGCCTCCAAGCTCCCATATTCTTGGAGAGAATTTCGTGCTAGATTGATGCAAGAGGATTTTTTAACCGTTAATATGTTAATGCATCGGATTCAGGTGGAGGAAGAGTCACGTGACCGCTACAAGAAAGATGCCTACTTTAAGAAGGATCAGACGAGGTTTGATTCTAGACTGGGAAGGAAAAAATATGCACATAAGATATATTGCTATAATTGTGGCAAGGAGGGCCACATTTCTAAGACCTGTCCTAAGAACATACCTGAAGACCGCTATAAGAACTACGGTGGTAAAGAGAATGAAGCTTCAGACACAATTGATGCAGGTAAAACAACTTAATAGTAACGGCAAGTTTTTGCTTAAGTGAACATTTTGTACTAAACTAAACTGATTCTAAGCAACAGCAAGTCGCTTAAGTGAACATTTTGTACTAAACAAAACTGATTCTTAGCAACAGCAAGTTTTTGCTTAAGTGAATATTTTGTACGGAGTACTAAACAAAACTGATTTTGCAGTTAGCTAATGATTCTCTCTCTCTGGAAGCCTCTGATCATTCAGATGGAAATTATGGAATCTCTTCATTTACTTTGTGCAAAATTCCTCTAACTTTTTAGAGAAATATATATGATAGAATAATGGTTAAACCATATAAAATACGTATCGATTTACCTTTACATATAACACCAAATTAATTTTGGGTGTGGGTTTTTTTGTTAAATACATTAATATGCACAAATCGGACTCCGTAGGATTGCTCCTTTGATAATCGGTCTTTGGACTGGATATCCTGACTTTAAAAAAAAAAAACACAATACATTTTATTATCATCTTGTACCTTAACACACAAAACTAAGAGTGACATTTATGTGAATTTGAGTTCATGTGAATTTTTTTTTTTCTTTTCTCGAATGTGACTGTTATGCATACGAACTATAAGCTAACTCGGGTATCAGTTGACTTTTTTGTTTTAATTGGTTTAGTGATTCTTAAGATACGTATAATATTTCGTTTGGTAATTTTATTGGCAGATATTAACTTATTTAAACCAGGATTGGATAGGGTTTTGTGATTTTGTTCAATAGTGAATGTCCCACGTCTGACTTTTTTTTTCCTAATTGATTTGATATTTAAGGACTTTCAAGTTTCAACCACTTTACTTTAGCGTCGCCTAGCTATTATACTTTAGTGAGGATAATTAATCGATCATAGTCCAATTTTTAGTGAAATAGTTAGGTACCAACCTACCCCCAAGCAAACATTTTTTAATTGCTGATGTGATAGTGAAAATGTTAGTAATGACATTTTAATGTGATCAAATTTTAGGAAATCAAAGAAAGCCCTAAAAAAAAAGAGGGGGGTCCCTATCTTTTGAAAAGAAAAGTATAAGCTTTAATATTTTGTTTTTTTGAACAAATAAGGTTTTGTTAAAAAGACTTCATCATGATTTTTTGAAGTGTTTATAAAGCTCAACACCTTAGGTGTGATTTTATTATACATACCTAAACAAATGAGAATAATTTATACAATCACACATCTTCAAATTTATTTTTACTAAGTTTATAAAGTGAATAAGATACTTCATCTGTCCCAAATCAATTTTTACATTTTTTATGTCCCACATTAATTTTGAGATCAAGAAAATAAGATTCTGAATTCTGATAGCATTTACATTTAAAATTCTCACATATTTATCTTCTATATCATTTTTTTCTTATACAATATTCTTAATTTATCACTTTAATAAAATTAAAATGACTTCAATACACTTATTCTACCACTTTTTTTATATTTTTCGTGTCTAAATCAGTGTGGACCCGATATAGGTGTGAAGCGAAAGGAAAAAACAAACGTCAGGGCTGGCCCGGTTGGGTGCCGTGAGTTTTGATCATCACATGTTTTCTGCATTTTAAACACGCTTTTAACTTTGGTTCACGCGTATCTTAATAATGATACATAAATAATGCACAGGAGCTGTATGCATTCATGCTTATCATGTGTAATTATGTGGATGTGAGTTTTATTTATTTTTAATTATTTTATAAAGTTGAAAAAGGAGGAATATAAATGAAATAAAGTCTGAAAGCAGTGTATTTGGTATTAAATGTTACACGCGTTTTACACACTAATTATAAAGAGTTTTCACACCTCTACAGCATTAATAATATATTTTTTATGCTGAAAAATAAATTATATCAACTGAATACTATTCTTACTCTTTTTTTTTTTTTTTTTTTTAATGTTGTTATAATGTTTAATAAGTTGATCAAATATAGTATTATCATTATTTTATACCACCAAATATGAGATTATTTCCATTAGTTCTGAGTGTAAAATACTGTTCCAAACATTTATAACATGGCCTACAGTGTCCACACGATAATAGTTGCTACAAATATTCAACACGTTTTCTAATAGCGTTGCTTTCTTAGTACGACTTTAACGTACTTGTTCACATGTGCTCGTCATTATCACTGAATTAAAAAACCAATTAATAGACACATAAAGAACAAAGCAACTTCCACGAACATGCTCATCACTGACGTTTTCATTCTTTTGTGGATAAATGTACATTTGAAAGAGGACGAGAATGTGTAGAAATTTTCGAAATCAGGAGTGATTGATAACACATGGTAAAAGTCTATTAACTGACAAGAAAGAAAGCCCATTATTACCTAAAAAAAAAGTAAATCCGAGGTATAAAGAATGCTTCAACTGATAAAGCGCAAATTACAGTTCTTGAAAGCAGATTATGATATTTCACCAAACAGTAAACTGTTCAACTTTCATGAATTCAGCCAAAAAAATGCCATGAAATCACATCTAACACATGATGAATGATGTTCTAACCTCGAGGCTTGAGACGAACAACGTTCCGACTAAAGTATACAAGTTTCACATCTAAAAAGACTTGAGAACAAGTAGCAAGAAATATGCAGATTGAGTATAGAGAAACTAAAGAAATGGCCACGAGTCGATAAATAAAATTAATCTTGCAAAATACGTCGTGACGACTTGGTTCAACAAGTATATGCTATACTATAAACAGCTAGAAATTTACTATCCTAGTTTGTCATCAAAAGACAGTTTTTACTTTTTACCCCCTATTTCTAGCATTAAATACTGTATATCAAAATCTTCTCAAAAGCTTTCCAAAGGTTTCATGGCTATTATACCTTATCACCCCAGAGTCAGCTGCTGGGACGAGTTGGATCTCCGCGAAAAGGCTTCTACCAACTTCTCCTTGGTTAGCCGCTCTGCTCCGTGAGATTTGACAACAAATGTATGGAACACTCTTTCGCTCCCACTAGCCATTTTCGCGTCCAGAATAGTACCTTGTGCATCATTGATTGCTTGGATGACTCTTGATGCTGGATGGTTCTCCAACGGGCAGCTAACCCTAACAGTGACTTCATCACGACCACCTTCAACGCTGATGCTCGACCCAAAGTCTTGCATTTCTCGACTCGAATGAGCTTCCGAAACAGACGCTTCTCGTGATGTGTTCCCAACTCGTTCTCTCTCCGCATCCATGTCCTTCACCTTCTTCTGAAGTTCGGTTATGTAAGCAATTGCATCTCCAAGTAGGGAAGCTTTATCCATTTTCGAAATGTTCGGTACAACAGCTCTTAGAGCGTAGAATCGCTGGTTCAGCTTCTCTCTCCGCTGCCTTTCCGCCTCTACGTGATTGAGGGGCTCTTCTCGTCCATTAGCAGGTTTTCGACCTCGTTTTCTCGGCCTCTTGTCTTCTGTTACCCCAGAAGCTTCTTCCTTGGCCTCGACATCAGAAAGCTCAGACTCAATGCTACGAGGATTGGCGGTTAAGGGCCTTGAGGCAATTCCAGAAAAGTCTATCTGCATTGGTGCTGGCTTTTGATGCTGAAAATTATTGAGCATAGCCTCTTTATTACTCCCATTGGGGATCTCAGGGCGATTTTTAGTTGGAGTAGTCTGAGTGCTGTAAATCTCTGCAGGAATCGGATTTCCCGTCTTTGCATTACCATACTGTGCCCATGCAGCAGCGCCATGGAAACCGTTACGAGTGTTTGTAAATGGCAGCCGATTCTTGTTTCCACTTACATCCCAAGTTCGATCTTGAAAATCTGCTTTCCTAACAGAAACATTTTCCCTTGTCTGCACCCGACCAGAGTTCAAATCATGCCCAAAAATCTTAGGAACAACTTCTAGACGGTTCCCAATTGCCAAATTAGGAATGGGGTCGTTTTTGTCGTTTACTGCCGCCACAGCCACAGCCGCAGCTTGCTTAGCAATGAAAAGTGACGAATGTGATGAAAAGCTTGACCCAATCACCTTCAACAGCTCCATATTTTCTGGGATGCACCTAACCGACCCCAATTCAACCACCCCGACATCAGTTGGAATGAAAACAATAGTCTGCATACCAGCTGACTTTGCAAGAAACGACCTAACGCAATATTCAGCAGACGATTTTAATGCATCGGATATCCAAACGTGCTTGCTGTAACCAAAACATCTGCCAGGACCTCCTTCTCCTCTAGGAAAGGAAAAGTACATAGATGCAAGGAAGAACATCTCCGTATCAGTTACCTTATCCAATCCGTAAGCGTAACTATCGTCGTCGTTCCCCCCAAACAAAGTGTGCAGCCTTTGGAGAACCCTTTTCCTCATTCTCTGCAGAGACTCATCCTCAAGTCTCATTTTGAGAATTCCAGTTTCCTCATCTACAAATGGCTCTCGGCAACACCCATCCCCCCATCCCAACACCAAGTCCCCCGATTTCGACCTAGAAAGCTGCCAAAATATAGCATAATTCCAACAAAAATTGGCAGAATTGGGGCGTTCAACAAGATCTGAGAGCTTATTCTGCAAATTCTCATCATTCCCCATCGCCATTAATGAACATTCAGCAGAAACTGAGCTTGTTATCAAGTAATCAAAAGCCTTAGTTCCCAAAACAGCCGCCGTCATGGCCTTATCCTCATTACTCCAACCCGCACCCCCCATACCAAATCCTAATTTTGTTTTTAACCCAATTTGAACTTCCAAAATCCAAATTGCAGAAAATTACAATAATCGAAATCCAAAATTGACAAATTTTCCAAATCAACAACACCAAACTTAAAGCTATAAACCAATCCAACACCGCTCCATCTCAGCTTTCCAAATTAATTCGATTTTTTCCGCAAAATTCCAATAAGCCATAGCTTTTAGTTCCAGATCTCGAATACCACAAATCTACACAAACATGCATGAACAAAAACAAAACCAAAACAACAATTTACATTAAGAAAAACTTGAAATTAAAAAAACAGGCCAAACATATGATAAAACAGAAATTGAAGGGAATTACTCACCTGTATGAGTTTTTTTAACTTTCCGGCGGTAAAATCGAACTTAATTCAACAAATGATCAGCAGTACCGTGAGTGAAAACCAGAAGCTTTGTTTTGTGTGTTTCTTTTGTATAGTTAAAAGGAAAGAAGAAGAAGTTTGGGTGTATTCTCTAAATTTTCTTGCCCAAATTGCTGCATGTGTATGGAGGTTGGGCTTGAGGTTACAGAATAGTGAAAGTAACCATGGTTAGGTTAGAGAGAGAAAGAGGGAGGAGAGAGAAAGGGGTGTGTGTAGTCGGCAACAAACTTGTGTTTCTGCATTTTCTTCTATGCCTTATGTAATGAAGGTGGGTCATATCACAATCACATGCTTATCTTTCTATTTCATTTTACTTTTTTTTTTTCTTCAACTAAATGTATTTTTATTTCACATGCATCCGGTGCAAGAATTTTAATTTTTAAGTTTGTGTATTCGTTACGTTTCAGTTAATGTTGCATTTAATTTACTTATAAGTTGTGAAGGGTTAAAATTACTATTGTCCCGAAATACTTTTTATAGATAAATCGACATTCTTAAAACTATAAGCTCACAAGTCGAGTCAGAGGCCGCAGACCCGCAGTGTCGTTAAAATCTTGTCTGAAAAAACCCTTGAGGTCAAGAGAATGGTGAAAGTAAGACAAAGACAAGTGTTCCGTGAAGCACCTTAATTTGTGTCATCCAGTATTTTCGATCAACGATTGTGAAGGGATACTTGTATGAACTCTGAGGTGCCAGAGCCGGCTCATTCGACGGTTAATGAGGCGGATTCCAAGATTAGGGCTTAGTGTGTTATAATGAGTAGAGTTTTGAAATATAATTTTATAAACCTCATAATTTTTTATTTTATGGGTGTAAAGATATTATGTGATGTGGGGAGAATTAACAATATTATTTAATTATATTAACTTATACGTTTAAATTATTCTATTGTACAAGAGACCGACTCTTTATTTTAAAAAATTATTCTGAAAAATAAGGTGTGGTGGATTATAAAAAGAAAACTATATTATAAAGGGAAATTGTGGATTGAAAAACAGATATTCTTCCTATTTGAAGATAATGACAACTGAAACAATTCATTTACATATTTTTACAGTTTTTTCCTTAATTTGACATGACAAACACATAAAAAGATCACAGTCAATCAAGAAAAATTATTACAGCGTATCATTGTAAGAAATATGTTGTATCACTTGTATACATCTCAATGTCCATAGGAATGCACCCAAAGTAGTAACTATTTGTTCCACAATACACACTTGCGTGATTATTAAATATGGAAATTATTTATTATATGGGACCAATATGGGGTCTATTTTATCTCTAATCTTTAAGGAGATGAAGAGTATTCTTATTCAACGTATTTATTTGGAATATATTTTCCTTTTTATATTTACTAGCTAAAATAATACTCCCAAAATTTATAAGAATCTTGTAGCACAATTATTTTGGGTGTGATTTCATACTTTCATTATAACTGTTTTGAATTTTACATCAAATTTATGAAATATCAAAGATAAAATCGACATATTAGTTAAACTTGACTACATTTATTGATTTTTTTTTAATTTGTATGTAAAATTTGCTATTTTTGTGGGGTTGGGAGAGTGTTACTATAATTTTTTTTTTAACTCAATGCAATTTTTCGATACTCGTGAGAGGTTCCCAAAATTAGGTTTGAGCATAATTGTTAATATTACATTCAATAATCAGTAGTACAACTTTTTCTTTTTCTTTTTTTTTTTTTTGGTGAAGAATCATGAGTGTAACTTATTGAATATAGTATCCAAGTGACTCAATTAATAAATCTTACCTCTTTATTTATCTTCTTTTTATTTATCCCTTTTGTCGAAATTCTTGAACAACTTTAAAGCACAAAAGGGATAGTACTAGGATTCACTAATCCGTTGGTTGAAGTATTAAACAGCTGTATGTACCAGATAAATTAGTTAATTAAATATTAGCTGAGTAAAGTATAAGTATGGTTTCAAAACCAGTTATGAATTCATCCAATGTGCTCCTAGATTAATTTAATGTTCATAAAAATATATTTAATGGTTTGGGTCCATCCCTTCAAAGTCGTGGTATAGATCATACAATTATTGGAACGTTAATTTGATTGTAAGTTGATATTATATTTGAGCACGAGTTTGTCTAATCCTCAAACTATAGTTATTTTTCAATCATGGTTAACTGTGATTTATTTTAATATATTTAAAAAAAAATACTAAATAACAACGCACATTATTATACAGTTGTGAAACTGGTATAAATGAATATATTTAAACGTTTTATATGGGACAATTTAGAAGCGAGCGCATCTATTTAAATTTTATATTTGGGTTTATATATAGTTGGTTTTGATGCATACACTTGTCACATAAATTTGAAATAGTATTTCGGAATTAATTTTTTTACATGTAAAGTGTAAACAAGGTTGAAAATATCGAAAATAATAGGAGGTCTTAAATTTATGAACATGTAGATATTGGTAAATTTTAAATTTTTAATAATAAACTTTTAATATATAAAATTATCAAAATATTTAAATAAAGATAAATTTACATGAAATATAATATATAATGTTATTTCATATGATATTTATTGACATTCTTTCGATATTATAAGACTCGATATTATTATTGTTTACTGATATTTTTAATTTTTAACAAATATCAATTTTTCTCAGTATCAGTATCAGTATCAATATCAATATCGATGATCACGAAATATAAATATATCGAGGATATTTTCATCTATGCGTGTAAGTACACATTTATTTACATGTGTAGGTAGAATATTAATTCGAACCGATAGTGATTAATTTAAATTCATGTCAATTCAAATAACTTATAATATATATATATATATTTTTAATAAAGTAAAACCATATTTTATTTCAATTAAAAAATTTATCTCATAAAAAAAAAAGTTGACGTTTAAAATAGAAACACGAAGTGATAACGTGGAGGTAGTATTGCTGGAAATTGACACGTGTAAAAAGGGTTTGATCAGAGTCACACAATTCACATTGAGGCCTCAAATGCACGTGAAGGGGTGAGGGATGGCGTGAATGGAGCACGTGAACAGCATTCATTTTTATTTAACGTTTTTTTTCTCGAATATCGGTGCGGTGCGGTTATGCAGCTGCTTTAGCGTTTTTTCTTTTATTATTGGCGCGCCTCTAACGTTTTTGGCGTGCGCCCTATGTATCGTTTACTCACTCTATAAATTAAATAATGCCATATATTGTATAAAAATAGATTCTAATTATTAGTGCATCATGCCTGTAACGCTCATTACTAAATAGAAAATTAAATTATGTCTCAACAATATTGTTTGATATATTATTTAGTAAAAAACTAAATTGAAGATCAGTATTGAAATCTTTTGTAAAATTTAGACAGATTATTAATATACTAAAAAATCTAGGTTCTTTGAAATTAATCTCGATAAGTGCATGAAGAGAAAGGCAAAACAATAGTAAAAACTCATGAGTTTGACTTGATTAATCATCAAGCAAGTTCAAGTATGAATTTTAAAACTCGATAACATTTTAAGCAATTTTGAACTATAATGGACTCGAGTCAACTCACTTACAACCCTATACATTAATTATGTTTAATTAGTTTTTTATTATTCATATTATTTGGGGTAGGTTGGCCAAACATATACTCCTATATATTTAGGGGTAGGGGTGTTTCGGGAAGTTCTCATTTGATCGTACGTACGATTTTATATTTTTCGTCTTGTTTTAATTTGTGAATTTAAATTTGAAATTTAAAATTCAACCACACACATTTAAAAACATTTATTCACTACTCACCTTTTTTGACATAAAATTATACTCACTCAATTCTGCTATAAATTTTCCACCATTTTTTTTAATTTTTCACAATAAGTTTTTTCATTATATTTTTGTTAAATTATTTATCTCTCTCAATCACCTTACTTAGGGAATGCTTGTTTTGAGATTTCGAAATTCAAATTTCAGAATTCTGATATGTTTTGTGTTTATTTTGAGTAGGGTATGGTTTAAATTTATGTTATAGGAATATATGTGTTTTATATATATATATATATATATATATATATAATATTGTAAGTGTTTATAAGATTGACTTTTGTTGGATTTTTTAAGTATCGGGTAACCGGATCAAAAACTCAAATTTATTTATACAGTTAAATTTTGAAATGTTTAATCTCAAACTAAAATAAAATTTTTAAATCTCAAATTCAGATTTCACATGAATAGACCAACTTCTTTAAAACAAATATTGAGTAGTTATCCTGGCGGAAAAAACCATATGTAACATAATTTATTTATTATTTTAACAACAATGTTGTGTATCATGATTCTTAAGCAAGTATACATTAAATGTTCAACCAACTACCACTTGGAGAAGTTGACTTTAAAATATCTCATGCTTGTTAAATGTTAAAATTGAAAGGGGAAGAAAAAAGTCACGAGATTCGTTATTAGAATTTTATATATTTCAATCTATGCTTAATTTATTTATTTATTTCTTGACACATGGCTTAATATCAACAACTTAATTAAATTATTTTCATTTTATTGAAAAACAATGAACGAATTTCCCTGGTCAGTTGTCAGCAAAAAAAAGAGGTAGAAACATATGAGTCAACTACTTTTGATTAAATGCAACACTAATTTGGTTAGTTCCATAGGAAAATAATGCAACACATGAGTTTTCAAATTTAACTATGATTGAAAATTAATATTGTACTAAAACGTGTTTCATTTGCTTTTTTCGGTGGCCCAAAATCGAAATTTACGTTCAATTATTTTTTGTTCCAATTTTTTGTTCAGACATTTTGTGAGATAATGTTTTATGCTCAATTATTTTTGTATCTAGAAAAATAAATTTTAAATTAATAAAAAAATGGACTAGACTACAGTTTATTGGTCTGTGAAAGTGTGGCCCAATAGATCCCAAAGATATTGATTGGCCGTAATTTCAAATTTGAATGAACCTAACATATGATGATTGATGATTAGTTCAAAAATATGATCATGAATAATTCGATTGTGTAATTTGTGTATGTGGATGAGTTTCAAAAGAATTTATGCCTTCAATTCAAGTACAAACTAATTTATTGAGGGACCAATCACATTGTTCATTTACAGAAAACTCTTAAGTCAAAGTAAAAATTGTTAAACTCTGTATGAACTGACCACTTAAAATTTATGAATACCACTACTAACACCCCAAAACATGTTATACACACCCCATCATTTTAAAAATAAAAATAGATAATTGTAAAATGACTAAGTAATCCTTATACAAATTAAATATAATTTTTTTAAAAAAATTGAAAATATCTTAAAAAATATAATTAAAATCTGAAAAATATTTTAAAAGATTAATAAAATTTTAAAAAATAATTAATTTAAATAAATCAAATATTTTTAAAAATAATCTGAAAAAAATAAATATTTTTTAAAAAGAAAAAAATATTCAAATAAAAAAAATTAAAAATCAATTAAAAATAAATAAATTCGTAAATTTTTTAATAAATCATAAAAAATAATTAATTAAAAAATAAATTAAAATTAAGAATTCGAATAATGATAAATAAAATCTAAAAAATTAAAAAACACCTAAATCTTAAGAATTAATTAAATTAATTATAAATATTAAAAATATATTTGATTTAATTATTTTTTAAAATTTAGTTTAAATTTTTAAATTTTATTTAGCTTTATTTTATTTTTAAAGATTTTATTTTTTAATTTAATATTGAGTTGATTTTTCTTTATTATTTTATTTAATTTTTAAAAAAATCGTTAAACGTTAATTTTATTTTATTTTTTCAGATTTAATTTTTTTTTTCATTTTTTTAATTGATTGTTCCATTTTTAAATGATTTTTAAAATTTAGCTAATTTTTTTTAAAAAAATCAACGTTACACGTAATTGTATTATTTATTAATTTTCTGTTTATTAAATTTTAAATTTTATATGTTTTTAAACATTTAGTTAATTTTTATTAGTAATGAGGATTTAAGGGTAAATAGAAAATAATTGGGGTGTGTATAGTAATAAAAATTGAATTTTAAATTTTAATGGGGTGTGTTTAACATTTGGGGTGTGTATAACATTTTATGGAGTGTTATTAGCCCCACCCAAAATTTATTTATACTTTAAAAAATTCGAACTTAAGATCCAAAAAGAAGCACATTCCGAACTCCGAAGTCTAAAGTTTACACTGTTATGTCAACTCCTTGAGATTGGATAGATTTCAAAATATCAATCATAAAGCAAACAATTTATCAGAGATGTCAATAAACTTCAAAATTGTGGTCCAATCAATTCAAATAGACAATATTATTTGTTTACCTCAACCAGATATACAATACATATAAAAAGCAAATTATTATACATTGTTTTGTTCAAGTGTTATTATTTAGTTTATTTAAACTAGAATCACGTTTTTTACTTTTTACTTGCGGTGAGATGTTTGAGATGTGTAAATTTTTATCTTGTTTAAGTTTTTAAGGTACCGTAAATTTACACTTGTCATGTTAGAATGTCTCATATTAATTTGCATACTCTAAAATAATACTCACAAATATTTATTTATATTTTATTACTTTTTCACATTCCCCTAAAGACAAGGGAGAACAATATTGCAAAAAAAAAAAGTCTTATGCAGATTCAAATTCAGTACCCTCAATATTTATCAAATTTGAATTAAAAAACAAGCTCTCAAATTTGTTCATTCATAATCGAGTTTTTTTATTATTGACAACTACTCTACCAACATTAATTTATTTGCCTGTAATTAAATTATTAATAATAATAAAAGTTGTTAATTGCATTGGATTTGTTTTGAGGGCAGTTTGGTCAAAAACATGAAATATTGTTGAGTCACTTTCCTTGTGGCCTAGAAATATGTGATGAAAACTGTTGAATAGAAATCACACGGTTCACGTGCTTGTGGGAGACTCCAACCGCAACACGCATCCCCACAATACACCCTTGTGGTCCCTACCGACACGTGTTCTAAAAAAAGCATGATGGCTACTGCCTTCGTTTAAAACCCATTGCTAACCACGGTTAACTAGACAACGCACACTAATTTAACATAATCAATGTCCTTTCATTTCATACCTATGTACTCCCTATGCTATACATAATACATTCTTCGAGTACGATTTTACGATTTTGCCGATCAACTCGCCGATGCTCTTATAAAGATCTATCACTCGTTTACACCTTTGTCTTTTCATGTTTATGTTTGGCATCACTGATAATGCTCCATTTTAAGGGGTATTAAAATTATACTCCCTTCATCTTTTGAACATGAGTTTTACTGTATGAATTATTTATTAAAAATATGAAAGATAAAAGTGAGGGTAGTAACTTTTTAACTTTATTAATAGTACTAAATATGTTTTTTTTTGTGTAAATAAAGTGATGATATTTAATGTAATATTGAAATATTTTAAGGGAACAGGTAAAATAAGTATTTACTATTTTAAGTATAATTAAGTAATTAACACAAAAATTTAACATTAAACAGCGGACAGAGGGAGTATTGTATGTACCACACATTAAAAGTGTAGTCTTTAGCTTATACTGTAGTACTCTTGTACTTGTTGTTACTCTCGTTAATTAATAACCTTTTCCAAGTAATTTATTTATTATACTGACTTATTTGTTTTAGTAGTAATAGATTTTCTAATTTTATAGACGTGTAGTAATGAATTTGATAGCCTCTAATCTTAAAAACCTCCCTCAAAGCAATCTGCAAATCGCCCTCCTTTTCCCTAAAAGTAGATATTTAAACAAAATAATAGTATATAAATAGCTTGTTTGATCTTTAAGATTAATGATAAATTAATTTCATTCCAGACCTTATAAGTTATTTAATACTATCAACTAAGATTAAAGGTAAATTATACTTTTAAATGTGTAAAATTTAGATATCATTATAATCTCGTTTAATCATTTTCGAGACATGATATAAACTGTAACTATATTAGTAAAGAAAAAAAAACTACTAATATTGAAGATGAATAATTAGAAATGAATCCAATTTATGAACACAGGATAGGGCCCAAATTTATGAATTTATGCTTGAAAGAAGACCATTCCATCCTCACCAGTTACTAACTTCACCCTTTTTTCTTATGGTTATCAATATTCTTAAAAAATATAAAAAAACTTTGGCCAACGCCACACCCCTCAAAATTTGAAGAGCTTGAAAGGCAAACTTACAATGATAGATACCCTATATACATATGTAAATTTTCTTTCAGGTGAAATATGAATAATCAGTTCAAACAATAATTCACATATAGGATTGTAAATGAGTTAAGTTGAACATATTTATAGTTCAAGTTTGTTTGAGCATGTTTGATGATTAATCAAGTTGAATTCAAATAAACTTTAATCGTGTTGAACACAATTCGAGCTCTAACAGTTTGACATTTTTACAGTTGTATTTATCTTATTAAGCTCAAACCGAAGTTTAAATGGTACAAAAAAAATCAATGTGTATTTAAATTTATGTTCATAATTTGGAGACGAGTTATTGAATAATCTAATTCTAATTTTCAGCCCCTGTAATTCAATAACAAACTATCTAAAATTTAAAGGTCAAATGAAATTATTGTAATTTCGATACGGAACCTTCAATTTTGTTATTTACTAAATATTAATGTCAAACAATATAGTTGAGACATGTCATTATAATTTGATTTCATACTTAATTAATCATTATAATACTTCATTAGCCAAGTAAATGAAAAAAAAGGAAAAAAGACATTTATAAGAAAATAAACATAACCTACCCTAAAGAAGTCATGGATTGATAAAATTTGATCAGTAATAATGTACGAGTAAAACTTTCATTACTAAACATGTCACCAACGATTCAACGATATCATCAGAGCAGGTTCATGTATACTTGTGTCGTTCTGAGTCGAGTTATTTAAAGTAAGTGAATCAATTATCGAGTAAATTTTGGAAAATTTTAAATTCATCCGTCACCACATTCCGTTTCAGCTCTAAAAAGTAAGTGCATTCACATTTCATTCTATTTATGCTATAACTATGTTTCCAAGTGCAAGATTACATGAACATGTACACTTTTACTACATGAAGTATGATATCCTATAAACAAATGCATTCTATAGAACACTGTAAATTAAAGTCAAATCTATATATATATAAAAACAAAATAGTTGACTTCTGGTCAATTCCCGCCAAAATTGTTGTGGGCCCAAGTTTTTTATAATTAAGTATACCCCTATAAATTTTAATTAATAAAAAATATTTTTAATTAATTTAGGTATATTTGTACACATATTTTTGTTTCCCAATGTTATATATAGATTTTAATTATAAATTAAAAATTGTATGAGATAGTTTCATGAATCCATTTCGTAAAATTGAATTTTAATTAATTACTTTATTTCGTCAGAAGCTTCCAATCTTTTCATTTAGACGTCTCACAAAAAAATTCTCATTTTATTTTTGTGTATACATTGTGACTCCACCTCTTTTACTCTTAAATTATTCTACATTCCATTTTATTCCCTCTCTTCAATCATATAAATTTTACTACACCTCATTTTATATTAATGTTTTTCAAATTCTGTGATAATTAGACGGATGGAGTAATACTCCATCAATAATTATAAGTGAAAATAGATTTTAAAAATGTAATTGAAGCTTCATTCACAAGATGAAATCAATGATATGATTTCACATAGTATTATTGTTCTCAAATTCTGTAAAATTCAATCATTGAAAATTTTAAATCGTATAAATGTATTCTATAAATAATTAATTAAAATTTATTGATAATCAATCCATCGTGCAACGCAGGGCAGAATTACTAGTTTGTACTAACAAATAAAAAACCATTGAATTGGCCAATAATAATAAAAAGGGCCTATTAGCACGGCCCAATTTGCTACTAGGTCAAATAAATAGATGGCCCAATAAAGGCCCATGATAATATACAACTTTGTTTATTTTTTCCCTTTCCCTTTTTCTTTTTCTAATTTTCGTTTTTTCATATAAAACCACTCTCTTCAGACGCAGTCCCTCCCTCCCTCCCTCTTGCCCTTGTTTTCAAAATTCACTGTTCGTCCTGCGAATCGATCTCTCTCTCTTCGAGGTATGCTATTTCTCTCTCTAGATTTTTCATACAGTACGTAATATAATCTGTGTTGATAATATCTGTAACTGATTGGTTTCGTAAATCTAGCTTAAACCCTAGGCGCTAAACCTCAGGAAGATACACACTCTGAGTGTGATATAGAATAATGGAGTGGAACCCCGAAACCCTACAATTTCTCTCGCAATGCTTCCTCAACACTCTATCCCCACTCCCTGATCCCCGCCGCCGCGCTGAGGCAGCTCTTGCGGAGGCCGCCGATCGTCCTAACTATGGTCTGGCGGTTCTCCGGCTCGTTGCAGAGGCGTCGGTCGATGAACAGATCCGTCAATCAGCAGCTGTTAACTTCAAAAACCACCTCAAAGCTCATTGGGCAGCACAGCCTAATGACCCGGCTCGAAATGTGGTGCCCGACGCGGAGAAGGATCAGATTAAATCTTTAATCGTTACTCTGATGGTTAACACGTCGCCGAAAATTCAAGCTCAGCTTAGTGAAGCTTTGACCATTATTGGGAAGCACGATTTCCCTAGAGCGTGGCCGACTTTGTTGCCTGAATTAGTTCTTACGCTCGATAGATTGAGTCAGGCAAATGATTATGTTTCAGTGAATGGGGTTTTGACAACTATAAACTCATTGTTTAAAAAATTTAGGTACCAGTTTAAGACAAACGACTTGTTACTTGATTTAAAGTATTGTCTTGATATCTTTGCCAAGCCATTATTGGAAGTGTTCAAACGTACTGCATCTTACTTAGGCCATGCTGTGGGTTCTGGATCCAATGCTAGTGTTCTGAAGGGTTATATAGAGTCGCAGAGGCTATGCTGTAGGATTTTTTATTCACTTAATTTTATGGAGTTGCCAGAGTTCTTTGAGGATCATATGGATGAATGGCTGAATGAGTTCAAGATATATTTGACATCGAAATATTCTGCATTAGAAGATAGTGGAAATGATGGCCTTGCTTTGGTTGATGAATTGCGGGCTGCTGTTTGTGAGAATATTAGCCTATATATGGAGAAAGAGGAGGATACGTTTCAGAAATATTTGGGTGGGTTTGTGCAAGCAGTATGGGAACTTTTGGTGGTCGTCTCAAGCTCTTCTACTCGGGAGAGGCTGACTGTGACTGCTATTAAGTTTTTGACTATAGTTAGTACCAGTGTTCATCATACTTTGTTTGCAGGGGATGATATTCTGCAACAGATCTGCCAGAGCGTGGTGATTCCTAATGTGATGTTGAGGGATGAGGATGAGGAACTTTTTGAGATGAATTATGTAGAGTTCATAAGGAGAGATATGGAAGGCAGTGACCTTGACACAAGGAGGAGAATTGCTTGTGAACTCCTTAAGGGAATTGCTTTGAATTATAAGGATAAGGTTACTGGGAAGGTTTCTGCCCAGATTCAAACTCTTCTGACGTCATTTTCGCAAAATCCAGCTGCAAACTGGAAGCACAAAGACTGTGCCATCTATTTGGTGGTCTCCCTTGCCACAAAGAAAGCTGGTGGGACTTCAGTTTCCACTGATCTCGTTGATGTTGAGAACTTCTTTTCATCTGTTATTGTTCCTGAGCTGAGAAGTCAAGATATTGATGGGTTTCCAATGTTGAAAGCTGGTGCATTGAAGTTTTTCACCATGTTTAGGAATCAGATCCCAAAAGATGTTGCTGTTGCATTGCTCCCTGATGTGGTTAGGTTCCTGGCATCTGAGTCAAATGTCGTCCATTCATATGCTGCCAGTTGCATTGAGAAGCTCCTTCTGGTCAAGGATGATGGAGGAAGGCCAAGATACTCGGGTGCTGATGTTAGTCCATTTCTGCTTGTGTTGATGACCAATCTTTTTGGTGCCTTGCAAAAGCCAGAGTCTGAGGAGAACCAGTATGTGATGAAGTGCATCATGCGTGTTCTTGGAGTTGCTAATGTCTCACATGAGGTTGCTGTACCTTGCATCAATGGTTTGGCGACTGTTCTAAACAGGGTTTGTGAAAATCCAAAGAATCCTGTATTCAACCATTATCTGTTTGAGTCTGTGGCTGTGCTAATCAGAAGGGCTTGTGAGCAGGATCCGTCGATTATTTCAGCTTTTGAAGCAAGCCTGCTGCCTATCTTACAGATAATTTTATCTAGAGATGTTAGTGAGTTCTTCCCTTATGCATTCCAGCTGCTCGCACAGCTTGTTGACTTGAACCGAATTCCTTTACCAGGGAATTATATGGACATTTTTTCAATTCTCCTCCTCCCCGAATCGTGGAAAAAGTCTGCAAACGTTCCTGCCCTTGTTCGTTTACTCCAGGCCTTCCTTAGAAAGGCTCCACATGAGCTAAATCAGCAGGGCCGGCTATCTAGTATACTTGGAATATTCAACACACTAGTTGCATCTCCAAGTACTGATGAACAAGGGTTTTATGTGCTCAATACTGTGATTGAAAATCTTGGTTATGATGTAATCTCTCCCTACATAAGCCATATATGGGTTGCTTTGTTTAAACGTCTGCAAGTGCACAGAACTGTGAAGTTTATCAAATCACTTGTTATATTCATGTCACTTTTTCTGGTGAAGCATAGCCCTGAAAACCTTACAGGCTCAATAAAAGCTGTTCAGTCTGATATTCTCCCTACAATTTTGGAGCAGTTTTGGATTCCTCATCTCAAGCTGATCACAGGCTCGACAGAGCTCAAGTTAACTTCAGTGGCTTCAACTAGATTGTTATGTGAGTCTCTGTCACCAGCAGACTCAAAGCTTTGGGGGAAATTGCTCGATAGCATTGTTGTTCTTATTTCAAGGCCAGAGGAGGACAGAGTGGAGGAGGAGACTGATGTACCAGATTTTGGTGAAACTATTGGGTATAATGCCACATTTGTCAATTTGTACAATGCTGGGAGGAGAGAAGAGGACCCCCTGCCAGAAATCAACGACCCAAAGCAATTTTTGGTTGCATCATTAGCAAATCTTTCTGCTCGTACCCCTGGAACATATCCTCAAATCATCACTGAAAATCTAGAACCAGCTAATCAAGATGCATTACGTGCACTTTGCAGTTTCTACAATCTCACCATAGTTTGAGGTGGAACCCCCTGTATCATGTAAGTCTTACTGTTTAATGTACTGTTCTTTTATCTTATTAAAATTTGTACTGTGCTTTGATATTTGTAAGCATTTGAGATTTTGTTTAATCTTTGAAGATCTACTTGTATGTTGAAATGTGGTATAGGTGGGGCTTTGGATGCATTTGAACCTTTTTTGAACTCTTTTGGGAAATATGCTTCTGGAGACTGGAAGTGTAGAATGTAGGTAGCATGTGAAAATTACATGTCCCTTGAGCTTACTGTGTGGATTCTCTAATTTCTGATACAGATGTGTAATAAACCCTGAAAAGTGTTGACCATGAGTGGAAATGGCTCTTATCTTGTGACTTGAAAGATAGGGACAAGAAGATTGAATCGGAAGTATCGACAAATTCTTTCCTTTCCAAGTCCTAAGAAATGAAATTAAAAAAAGGAGGTGGCTGGCTGTTCGAAATAACATTTAATCTCTTATCTAATTTGAATATCAGAATAGCGGATATAATTATAATTAAATGGGTCAGGTCCACTTACTTTTTCTTTTGTTCTGTTGATTTCAAATCTTTCCGCCGGATTTGCTTCTGATGGAAAATGAGGATCTGTGGTGATTCAAGAGGCGGTTTAATACAATATAATGACCTTGTTGAACCGTCACCTAAGACCTATAAGTGAAGTTTTTTCTTAGTTTATATATACATTTTCATTTGTCGTCTTCTCACATAAGGGAGAGCCGAATTCTGCACATGTTGTCGACTTGTCGTCTTCTAGATGTTTGGGCTAATTTATTTGTTTGGTCACTTGCTTGTTCTTATATGGTATAGAATTCCTAGACCTACTACTTTATTGGCTGTCGTTTATGCAACCTAACTAAATTTCCGCAGTTTGGCTGTCGTATATACTTTTGACTACTATATACTGGCATGTGACGTTCTAAGATATGACTTTGTAGTTTTATCATCATGTAGGTGATATGTTGTTACGTATAGGCGTTGTGTTCGGAAGGAATGATTGGGCCTGGGCCCATCGAGTGTTATTATAATTATTGCCATATTAATTACTTTTATGTTGTGTTGGCACGTGGGCTTTGTGAACCTATTTAATGTTTTGTTGTGAGTCAGTTTACTCTCAGTTATAATATTATTGAATATGTGTTCCATCCCTTTACCTCTTAACATAATATCACCATTTGATTGATTGCTTGACCTTTTACAAATTTAGACATGTATGATGACAATAAAGCAACTTAATTTAGTGTGTATTCAATTTTGCCTTGAAAATTGATGAAGAGAATGTATGGAATGATTGTACTGTGATGATATGAATGTCATTAAAAAAAATACCTAGTCAGGGAGGTCTCTTAAACTGCCATTTATTCTGATGATTCTCTCCTACTTTTTCTTGCTTGAAGCAACTGAGTGAGTGAAAGAAACTAGTTTCATGAGTATTTCAACAAGTGACTGCCAGCAACACTGTTATCAGTTGATGATGCTAACTTGTGTTGTTGTACAATACTGGTTTAGTGAATTATCCTTCATCAGTCACGGGTGCTACATGATCTATTTTTTACAATGCCAGTCCCCTTTCGATGAACTGGATGATTTGAGTCATTTGAGATTCATATAAAATGTGTTCATTTTATTTCCGTACTTTATGTTGCGTAAAAGAATTGCTATAAACATCTTTTGAAGAGAAAAATGGTAGTTCATTGATAAGTGGTGAGCTTTTCTCTCTGATAATATCATTTTCTAAGCCTCAACCTTGTTTGTCGATATGTTTTTCCTTATGTGCACTTGATTTGCTGTATTTGATTCTAACACGCTTCTTCATTTGGACAGTAATTTTATTGATGTTATGGGCATATTCATCCACTTAACATTTTTTTAACTTATCTTTTCAGGCATCACGTTCAAACTATCGAACGAGAATGATCTTTGGTCATAGTTTACAGTGTCTGGTCATTACTCTATTTTGTCCTCAAGTGTGCTCTGCTATTGCATCCGATCAGCTGGCCGGATAAGTCGCCAGCTATTCATAAATTTTCAGGTCATTTTGCCGTGTATGGATTGGAGTCGGAGAGTCTGCATGCGAGTCGAAGTTTCTTAAGCACGCATTATATAGAACTTTATGTGCTGTTTCCGTGAAGCGATTGAGACAGAAATCGAGTTTTTTCTTTATCTTTCGAGTCGATGTTGTATGTCTTGATCTCCCTGTCGGTAATTTCTTGTGATGAAATTAAATTTTCTATTATACCATATTGTTTTTTGTTGTGTCTTTCCTTTTGTTCCTTTTGACTTGCTTTTGGAAGAGAAAAGATTGCCCCCTTTGGAAACCTGAAGAGTGCAACCTAAAGTAACTTATAACCATACTAAATGCTGTTGTGGGGTGGGGGGTATACCCTCTTTGAAATTAGGTGACAAATGATTCTGTTGACTTTTTTTTGCGAGTGGAATGCTCCCTTTTTATGTTTTTATAATTGTCATAATATGCATAATAATTGAGCTAAAACTCTAGAGTGATTATAAATAAAGATTAATCAATGATATTTGCTTTGTTTCACATGCTAATGACAGATATGCGTAAGGTTGTTGATACTTTTCACTAAATAAAGTGTTATGCTTTCATTTATTTATTTTATCTTATTTTGAAGGTGTCATTTTTTAAATCTAAAACATAATTTATTTGTGGGGTGTATGTGATAAAATTCAAGTTTCAAGGAAATGACAAGTCACTTTGGTTAAACGTCAAGGTGTTCGGTCCTTCTAGTCGGTTGAGAGCGGTCGAACACTAAGCATAAAGTTTGTACAAAAATAAAAAAACAGTAGCTTCAGTGGGATCTTGTAAAAGATTCTTTTCAATGTGATGGGTAAATGAATCCAATGGTTATGGAAGTATGAATATAAATGAAAAGCTGGTGGAATTGTACGGACTCAAGGACATAAATCCCAATCAATAATTTAGTCCCAAAATATATTATAAAATAAATTAATGAAATAAACAAAAAGTAAAGGAATCCACTAGCTCACTACTGACTCACCATAATTGTACTCTAATGCTGGGTGTTTGCAGGAAGTTTACGAATGTATTATTTGGCTTTTTGTTTAATAATAAGTTATTTATTAAGTTTTTTTAGTGTATTTTTTGTTGTTGCTCTAAGCCGTCTTTGAAGAATTATTTTAATTAAAAGTTGAGAGCGGTACCTCTCAATATTCTCTAATTTTAATCTGGAGGTATGATACGGTTAATATTTTATATATTCGATATAATATTTGAGTCAGTCTTATATTGGTGTGAACCAGTTGTATCATGCAACTGAATATATGAGTAAAATGTGCAAACTAATATAATTGAAACTTGCTAAATATATATTACTATAATAAATGTCAAAATCTATTTATATGTAAATTCAGAATATTGATAAGTGATATTTGAATCTTGGACGAGTCTAAACTCTAACCTACTTGACTCTTACAAATACACAAAAGATTAGCCAGAGTCCAATATTGATTGTACAAAAAATATTTGAAAGTGATTACTAGCTAGCTAGGGTTTCTTTTTTTATAATCCTAGTGTTCTTTCCAAACAATTGAATTGAAGTTAGTGGGTGATTGTGCCTATAGGTAGGCAATGGTGGAATGAAGAAATTGATTGAGATTAGCATTAATTTTTTCACAATTTCATTTGCATTTTCCATGAAATAAACGAGTCACCATATACCAAAAAGTAAACCAGCCCAATAAAATTAGCAATTTTATTTATCTTAATTAAGTTTAATACTTTAATTAGTACATAATCCATAGATATACAATTTTTATGAATAGGCCAAACTTCAAGAATAAGCTCTCTAGTTAATTAAAAATAAGAGAGATGGAAACTTGGGAATTAGTAAGATTCTAAGATACCCCCATGCTTTTAATTAATTTAAAAAATTGGTAATGGAGAATTGGAACCCAAAAGAATTCTTAATCGAATATGGCCAAATGGGTCATTTTTTTCTATTTCACATAGTCATCAAAATTGAATAATTAGTGGTATAAAATCTAGTAATCCAAATGGAATCTACAGTTTAAAGATATAGAATCTCCGATAAGATTGATTCAACTTAAATTATCATTTCTGATGGACTGGTTAGAAGAATGTAACTTTTGAGAGGACCAAAAAGTCATTTTATAATCTTGAACTCAAACATAAATAAATTATGATTTTTTTATATTAAAAAATTGTTATTATTTCTATTCTTGACAAAGGGTTTCCATATGCAAAATCGTATCTCAATGTGATTGGTTAATTGGTCTATTATTGCCCAATAATCACGTTACCATGAGATAATTTCCAAATTATTAGAATTACAATTTACAACCTTTTTACTAGAATTCAAACTTTCCTAAGTATTTCACTATCATGGGTGGCCCAAAATGTTCAAGACATAATCTTGAGAGTGGAGGATTTTTTTTTTCGAACAAAAGAAACTTAGCTTCCATTATTATTACAAGAACAACGAGGTTTAAGTGCTCTATCACAATGTCTTGAAAGTTGAGGATTTATAATAATATCTTGTGGAATTAAAATTATTTTTGTGGGTGTAAAAATGTAAGTATTCAAATTAAATTATGAAGTTGTTAATTGAGATATACTATTAATCATGGGAGTAGAATATTAATTTTTGGAAGAGGTCAATGTAGTAGCTTAATTAGCACAAGATGCAAAGTGGGAATCATATCTCATCTTGTGGTAAGGCATACATACTAATTACTAAAGTTGAGTCTCATCTTGTGGTAAGGCATACATACTAATTACTAAAGTTGAGTGTTTAAAGTTTAAACGCCCAATTTTCTTTTTTCTCTTTATTCTTTGAAAAGGGGGTTCAACATGCATGTGTTAATATATTAATACCTGATCTGTATCAGTGATCCGTTTACCTGTATGCCAATTTCTATAATTGAAAAACACTCAATTCATAAAATTGCGTGGACAACTGGTTTCATGAGTATTTGTTAGTAATGTTTTCAAACTCCATTGGAGAGGTAAAATCACTTCTTCTAAATAATCATCTTCTCACAACTTCTAAATTTGAAAAGTGATTTTTATACATGTAATCAATCCATAGATCATTCAAGATAGTTAAAGTAGAAGTATTAAACAAATCACGCGATTTACTCAAACAAGTGTTCTGGATCGTAATATTTAATTGTCACACTTATCAACTCGATGAGTGAGCATCATTAATCACATAAATAGCAATGATTAACCATGTAACAAGTAGTATAAGTGTAAAAAAAAAAAGAATTTAAATGAGTTTTGCAATAATAATGAAGAAGGTTTAGGACATAGTCAGTTGATATAAGCTGTCTAAGGTTAGTGAAACACTTTAGCTTAATATAAGGAGGATCTTAAGACTATGATTTGGATTCCACAATAACGATAAATATTTATTTATTAGCCCTAACATTATTATTCTCCTCCGTGCGCCCATTAAATAAATTAATATAGTAATTTGTGCATTCCAACTTGTCTCCTCTAAAAGATAGGTCACTGTCACACTTTGTAAAGTAATTATTTTTTTAAGTGCACCTGCAATTTTAGCCAAAATTCTTAAATAAACAATTTGTCGAATATATTTTTCTCTTGAAATATTAATACTCCGTATTATTTAACATACAATTTTTTGTGTGGGTCCTATCAATAATAATTAAAATTAGATCAAAATAATATGAATATCATCCGGCATTATTTTTTTTAAAACTTTTTATTATATTAAATACACAACTATTCTCAAATTATATAAATGATCCGGCCTATGTTTGGACTAGAGTTAGTCGAATTTTATTGTTCACAAATTGGAATAATTGCAATAAGAGAGTGTTTGTTGTAAGATTCTAAATTTATATTATTGTTTGAAAGATTTTTAAATTTATATTATATATATATATGTCTGCCAAAAAATTGAAAAGAATATGACATAATTTAAATAATTGATAAATATAATCTTGCCCAAGTCTTGGAAAAATCCAATTCTTTAATTTGACTTGTTCCCCATCCAGAAAATAAAGTTTTATCACATAAAATTATTTTAGTATAAAAAATATTTAGCCGCCTGTAGATTATATATATTAATTCAAGACATACATATAAATATATTTTTGATCCACTTTTTACTTAAAAATGTAAATGATGGAGGCTTCCATTACCCCAAAAAAAAGAATAAAATGTGGCTGCAACTGTGTATAAAATAAGACAAAATAGCCAGCATATCAAATAACTTTTTAATTAATTAGGAAAATGAAAGGAAACCAAAGAAAATTGATTTGATTTGTTTACCTAGTCACATGAGACCAACAATTTTATGCTACCATCTTTTAGACAATATTTATTTTGATAGTGAACCATTAACCATATGACTAATTTTGGATTATGAATTATTACATAGTACAATGAGTTGGTCGGGAAAATATTATACTCCAAAATGATGATTTTCTTTCGTTTTTTACACAAATTATTAAAATATACTTACTCTGTGCACTAAAATTGTGTTCAACATTTTAATATATATTTTTTAAAAAATTATATTTTAATTATAAAAAAAATATGTGTGAATAACGAGTAAAAAATATTGTTGATAGATACTCAAGAGTAATTTATTGTGCTTAAATTTTATTTATAAAATTTTAAATATACTGTTAATAATTAATATACAAGAATTAATTCCCCACCTCTCTACAAGTTCGGACTTTTAGATGAGACGGAATTTTTTAATGGTATCAGAGCAAACCAGACAAACGACCTGGGTTCGATCCACTCGATGGGCCTCCTCCCCCAAAAAGGGTAAGAGGTGTTATTTCGGCCCACGAGTGAGGGGGAGTGTTAGGAATTAATATACAAGAATTAATTCCCTACCTCTCTACAAGTTCGGACTTTTAGATGAGACGAAATTCTTTCATATACTTTTATTTATTAAATATTAAAAAAATAATTTATTAAATAAGAGTATTCTATAAATTAGAAAATGAGTCATAATTCGATTTAAGAGGGGACAAAATTTCTAAGTGCAATTAATTATATATTTATTTTATATAATAAGAGCTTGGCATTTTATATTTGATTAAATAATAAATATCTTCTTAGAAATCATCGTTAATTCGTAAAAGAAATAAATAAAAAAAGCTACCGGTTAAGGGCACAGAATTTCTGTCCTGTATTGGGGAGGGATGCTACTATATGCTAGTGGCCGGACACGTCATCACTAAATGGATAAGCTGCCACGTAAGAACTAATGCGTCATCAGGGCCCCACTTTAAACTGAAAATAAAACAAATTGATCAAACAGAAACGGCCCATTCTTTTAAATTAAATTAAAAAAAATAAAATTCTTCCAACTATAAATCAAGATTCATATTCAATTGGTCTCCAAATTATTAATTTTACAATAATATTATACTTGGGCTTATGTAGATTATAAAGTTTTTTTTTTTTAATATAATAAAGTTTTTCAAATAAAACAATTTAATAATTATAATGAGTCTATTCATTATTATTTCTCACTACGTCACCTTTTTTGTTTTGTTGAAAGCAATTTTCATCTTGACAAAATATAATTTGGAGACTTTAGTTCAGTTATACATAGGACAAACCGCGTGATTTTTCTTTCTACAAATAAAATAAAATATACTCCATAATTTTCTTGCTAAGAAAAATATTTTTTTAATAATAATAATAATCATACGAACGAGAGTAGTATTCCAAATTCCACTTATAAAAAGTCAAAATTGAATGCCTTTTTGGGTTAAAGGGAAGACCAATTTCAATTGAGACTGACCAATTTTTCCCAAGTATTGAATTAGAAAGGGTGAGTGGATGACTTTCGATGGCTTTTGATTTCCACACACACATATATTACCTATCAAATCATAATTTATATATTTTTTAATTAGTAATAAATTAAACTTGAAACTCCCTCAACTATTACAAAATTTGAGAAATAACCGAGCTTACAAGAAAAATTACACCAATAAAATCTAGTGTCCACTACCCAAATTATAATTAATTTACTAGAACATATATTTTTATTAATATATAATATGCATTAAATAACTCATGAGGATGTAATTATACATATGTATATTTCTATTTAGTTGATCATGCATATATTCAAATCCCACTTAATATATGAAGCTAAGGTTTTGTATAGATTCGATTTCTTATATGTAATCGATTTAACTAAAAGTCAATTTTTTTTTTTTGAAAAAGTGTAAGTCATTATAACTAAAAAGTGCAAAACAATATTACTGAAAAATGTAAGTCGCTATAATTGAAAAGTGCAACACAATTTTTAATGAAAAATGTAAGTTATTAGGAGTATAACTAAAAAGTACAACACAATATTACTGAAAAGTGCACGTCTATATATAACTAAAATGTGCAATATAACATTACTAAAAAATGTACATCAATATAACTTAAAATATTATATTTAAAAGTGTAAGTTACTACTATTAAAAAGTGTGACAAAAAAATCAATTTCTTATATGAACTCAATTTCATAGAAGAACTACCCATATATGAACTCAATAGTTTATTTTTTTTATTGTGCCCTAAAAAAAAGGTTGGTTTTTTATTTAGTTGAAGCATAGGTTAAAAGTGAATACTACAAGTGTGAATATAGTATAATAAGTTGTATTTTATTGATGTAGATTCTCATACGTTAAGCTGCTTTATTACACCAGGATTAAAATAATAAAGAAACACGAAGTATGGCATTAATCATCAACTAGTACTACTACTGTAGTAGTAGTGACTGAACTGTGGTTAGAATTTTAACTCAACTAAGGGTGTGTCATTGTCAAACATTATAAACAAAATTGCAGAGTAGAAAACCATATTTGTATGTATCATGTACGTATAGAGAGAGAGAGAGAGAAAGAGGGGTTTATTGGGATTTGGTAACGTTTGATTGAGGTGGTGTTTTGGAGAGAAAAGAAGAAGTAAATGGTGATACAAAAAAGATGTGGTTTTGGTTACTGAAGAGACAAAAGCTTTGAGCGGTTTTGTAACTGAAAAGTGGGAGAAAAAAGCTCAATTCTTGCAGCCATTACATTACCCACAAAAGCACTTAACGTTTGTTATTACATGACATCCTTGTTACACAACAATACAACACATTTATTCAAAAGGGGGGGCTCCAATTTAGGTCTTTTTCTTCTTTGATGGCTCATGTTGATGGACTTGCTCAAGATACAGGTTAGACTTTTCTGGGTTCTTGTATTTTTTAATGATGTTCTAATTTAAAGTTTGCATATTTGTGTAGTTTTCTCTTCTCTTCAGCCTGTGTTACTTTTGTTTGCAATTGAAATTGTTGATTATTACTGGAAAATATGGAGCTTAGAGTGAAAGATTAAATCATGTTTTAGTATTTTTGTTATATTTAGTTGTTATTCTCTGTTCATGCAATGGTTTAGCCTTCATAAGATATGATACCAGAAGGGGAAAGATTCAAAATTTCTAGTTGGAATGTATGAGTTGAAGTTAAAAGTGTGTATTATATCTTAAATTTTGGTTGAAATGGACAAGGAAAGACTAAACCAACAAGGATTTATGTTTTGTTTATTATTTTTGTGTGAATTGGGACTTAAATGCAATTAATTGTTCTTCAGTAGGTAGGGGAAGTGAAGATCTGTACACAGAGCTATGGAAGGCGTGTGCGGGGCCGTTGGTCGATGTTCCTTGCGATGGAGAAAGAGTTTACTACTTTCCTCAAGGTCACATGGAACAAGTAAGCTTCAATATCGCCTAATCGAGAAAATTTCCTTTTTTCGTAGTTTGTCTTACCGAGTGTCATAATTTGCAGTTAGAGGCGTCGACAAATCAGGAATTGGGTCAACAAATCCCTCGTTTCAATCTACCGCCCAAGATCCTTTGTCGTGTGGTTCACATTCAATTATTGGTATTGTTTTTAGTAATGGTCCTCTTTTCTTAAATGCTCTCTGATTAATGTTTTTTAAGTGTAATTTGTTGTTCTAACTAATAGGCGGAACAAGAAACGGATGAAGTTTACGCTCAGATCAATTTGCATCCGGAGATAGATGTAAGCAGTAACTTTATTGTGGGAGGCATTATAACTATTTTGTGACTTCCTTGTTTTTCAACTTATTGGTTGTATTTGCCTTCTTGTAGCAAACGGAACCCACTAGTGTGGACCCCTCCTTGCCCGATCCACCAAAGCCGGTTGTACACTCGTTCTGTAAGATTTTGACAGCATCTGATACGAGCACTCATGGAGGTTTCTCTGTTCTTCGGAAACATGCAAATGAGTGCCTCCCACCATTAGTAAGTACCCCCTCCGTTCCACTTTATCTGTCAGTTTTAGGTTCTTGCACATATTAAGAAAGTCATTTAATACTAATAATTGTATAAAATGACTAATATACCCGCTTACTGTCGTTATTCCACCCATAACAAAAATCAAGAAAGGGGCAACGTTGGAAAAAAACATTTAATATCTCTTGGAATAAACTAATATGAGTAGTTCCTCTGTTGTATGTTAAGTGCAATTATTAACTGCAAACCTTATAAAAGATTTGGAAGTGAAGCTGGTGTAGTTTTTTTTTAATTCATTATTCTATTTTATTCTTATTCTACGACAATATTCGTTGCTAATTGGTGGTGTTTGATGTACCGATTCTCACTTCTTAGGATATGACCCAACCAACTCCAACTCAGGATTTGGTTGCCAAAGACCTGCATGGTTACGAGTGGCGATTCAAGCACATTTTCAGAGGTAATAAATTCATGAAATTTACTTATAGATATGGGAAATGTGAAATTCCTTTTAACCCCCTATTGGTGATCCAATTGTTTGTCCTTAGGTCAACCCAGGAGACACTTACTGACTACTGGATGGAGTACGTTTGTCACCTCAAAGAGATTAGTTGCTGGTGATTCTTTCGTTTTCTTAAGGTATTCTTCGTTTTGTGATTTGTTTTCTTTACTACTGCGTTCTCAGTGTTAGAATTTGACTTGCAACTCTGAATTACAGGGGTGATAACGAGGAGTTGCGTGTTGGGGTTCGCCGCCTTGCTCGACAACAGAGCTCTATGCCACCCTCTGTCATTTCCAGCCAAAGCATGCATCTCGGAGTGCTTGCAACTGCATCACATGCTATTACAACACATACTCGCTTTGTGGTGTACTACAAGCCACGGTATTTCTCTCGTGTAGCTTAAATTCAACTTAATTGTTCCTTTTTTTTAATAATCTAATAAGCTTTTTCTCTGATTGATCAGGACAAGCCAATTCATTATTGGGTTGAATAAGTACTTAGAGGCTATGAAACATGGATTTTCGGTTGGCATGCGTTTCAAAATGAGATTCGAAGGAGAAGATTCTCCTGAAAGAAGGTTTGTTTGTTTTTCTCACATTTGTTACTCGAGCCTTAATCTTATGACTCTGATATTCGATGTACTTAAAATTATATCTTTTTCAGGTTTACGGGCACTATTGTTGGCTTTGAAGACTTCTCTTCACAGTGGACGGACTCTACGTGGCGGTCACTCAAGGTTAATAACAGTTTCAAATTATATCATGGACATGCAAAAAATAATGACTTACTACTCTTTATTATGATAATATAAATTTCTCTAATTGTCTTGGTTAGGTGCAATGGGACGAACCATCAACTATACTGCGGCCAGATAGAGTCTCACCCTGGGAAATCGAGCCTTTTGTAGCATCTGCTTCCATGGATGCACCACAACCAGCTATGAAAATCAAAAGGCCTCGACCCCTCGATCTACCTCTTACTGGTATACAATATTCTAACATCATTCGTACTAAATTAACAATAATGGCTATATGCATGATGACTCTTAATAATGTAGAAACTACTGCTTCTGCTGCATCTCCTCTCTGGTATCCAAAATCAACGAGCCAGTTAACTAGTGCTAACGATGTCAAAGGAAGTGAAAACCAAGTTTTCTGGCCTCCAAAGCAGAAAGATCAAGTATGGTCTTCTGTTTCGAATCTTTTTCGAGAATCTACAGAAGACAATAAAAACGTGTTGCTTCAATCTGCTCGTCCTAATTTTCACTCTCCTGTCTCGTCAAGGGCAAGCAATTGCTTAGACCAAGTTCAACCGATAAAAAGGTCAGAAACTGGATCTACATGCCGGTTATTTGGTATTGATTTAAGGAACAATGCAAACAAGATCTCCGTAACAGGAAAGGAAGCGTCGTTTCCTCGTCCAAACACCGTCTCAGACAACGAAGCCCCCCTTAAGAAATCTGAAACAGAAGGGACACAAAATGGGGACCTTATGATGAGAGAGAGAACAATTTTGTCCTCAAGAACTCGGATTAAGGTACGTTCCCATCAACTGATGGTCTACGTCTACTAGAAGTTTGTTCATATAGTGTTACTAAACGTTTCCACGTGTTGTATTAGGTACAAATGCAAGGGATAGCTGTTGGACGAGGTGTGGACTTGTCTGCTTTTGGGGGCTACGACGACCTTATCGCTGAATTGGAGAATATGTTTGAACTTAAGGGAGAGCTTCGTCCTCGAAACAAATGGGAAGTAGTGTACACGGACAATGAGGGGGACATGATGCTCGTGGGCGACGACCCTTGGCTGTAAGTAGATTTGGTTTCATGCAAAACAACAATCTTAGTTTTATTTATTACATCAATTATAACATCTATTTTTATATTATGTATTTCAGGGAGTTTTGTAAGATGGCTAAAAAGATTTGCATCTATTCGAGCGACGAAGTGAAGAAGATGAGCCCGAGAAGCAAGGTTGTAGATGGCGAAGGCACAATCTTGAGCTCAGAATCCGAGCCTAAGTTAGAAGCATGAAGTTTGTATATCCGTGCTCTTCTTTAGATTCGGGATATACAGTGTGCGATGCTCGTTTTTTTTGCTATATAGAGTTAGGGGAAGCAGACAGGAAGTAGTCGACGACGAAAAAGATTTAACTCCTTGAAGATGTAAATAGAATGTTTGTGGGGGTGTTTAATGAAATTATTAGGTAGTTTTGGGATTAGTTTGTATAAAATGTAAGTATACATGCTTGTCCTTTGATGGCAAACTTGAAGTGTTTGTATTTTAGTGTGGACAATTGCTTTTATTGTGTCTGAATATGCATTAAAATCTGCAATGTCTGAAATTGAAGGGAATCAAAAAAGGCCCATGGGAGTGTGCTGCAGATTGACACCTCTTTTTTCATTAAAAAAAAAACAGGCAACTTTTTCTGCACAATGTTTACAAGATAGGAAGTGGTCCTGTGCTGCTCTGAAAATGTGCATGTGACCCTTTCTAATAACACAATATTTACTGCTCTGTGGTCCCTATACTCTACATGTGTGTATATATTGTAATTGCATACTATACATACATATATGTATATTAATAAGTATTTTTTTGAAGTAGATTTACATATGAGAATTTGAGTTACACAAAAAATTTCTTGTTCACCTATCTATATAGAGGAATTCTACAAAAAAAAAAAAAAAAAGTAATTCTCCAAACTCAATCGTGAGAGAGTGGAAAAATTCTTAAGCATACCAGCAATTCTTGAAGTACCTCGATCTAAAAAGATAGCAAACCTGCTAAAAAAAAGAATAAATTATCGCACACTAAGTTTCGCGCTACAACCTCCCAAATCACTGAGACTTGAACCCAATGATGACCAGTTTCCATCAAGCCCAACAAAAACCACCACCGTGGGTAACCTTATAACATCATGGGAAAGTAAAAAAACAACAAGATCTAAGAAAAGGGAACGAACAAAAAACACCATGCAATAAAGTAAATTCTTTATTATTCATTTCCCATATCTATCTCTCTTACTAATTCTTCAATTTTCTCTCCAATGAAGTAAGACTAAAATTGTCCAAATATTGGGTTTGTTTAGGTGGCTAAAACGACAAAATTGAAGGACAGTAAGTAGTGGTGGGTGGATTTAAATTTGACCTGGGAATGGAAATTGGTGTTGGGGAGTTAATTAAGTGGTGGAGTTGTAATTGTTTTTCTCAAGTGTTGTGTGTGTTGTTGGGTGTGGATTTGCCCAAAAAGTTGAAGTCAAACTTGTTATCATATGATGTATGTATTGAAATTGTCAAATACTTATCCTTTTTGAAAATGACTGGATATTATTTTAACACTGTTACCATGTTTTCACACATTGCATTGTATATTTGTATGTCACTTGACAAAACAAACACTGTTACCATGTTTTAATATATATATCTTCTTACAAAATTCTAATACACAAGAAGAAAGGATATAGCTATAGCCAGAATATTATGTAGTATTCAGTAATAAATAAACCTAAGATAAATTGTAATGTCGAATTTTTCGAGCTCCATATCAAAATTGCAAATATGAAAAACTACACATATACTCTATATACTTATTGAGTTTGTCTTTGAATTATATACAAAAAAAAACTATTTTCATTAAATGGGCTTAGATGAGAGCATAGTTTGTCTGGCCCAATTGATGAGTAATATTGAGCTAAGCCCATTTAATGCTTGTGCACTAGTGGACCAATTAACTGGGCCCGAAAAAAAATTCCGGATCCTTTCATATACACAGGATTCATAATGTAGTTTCGAGTTTCGATATCGGGTAGTATTGAGCTCGAAACTCGACTTAATTGTTATACTCAAAGTTCGAAATTCAACTCAGTCGAGTTTAAAATTTTAAAGGTCGAACCCGATTTAATAAGAAACTCGATAAACTCGAGTTTGACTCGACTCGATTACTTATATAATTTTTAAAATTAATTGTAAAATACATATATATTTTTTTAAAAATAAACTTGAGCTCGACCCAATTTCTTGTATATAAATATAAATTATATACTAATGACAAAATAGTAAATATTGTTCAAGCTCGATTAGGATCGCGAGCCTTTCGAGCGGGTATTTATGAGCTCAAACTCGATAGCTACTCGAGTAGCTCGAAACTCGACTCGATTTCGATCTTTTTTCGAATTGAGCACGAATAGTTTGCGAGTTGACTCGACTCACTTACACTCCTATATATACATATAAAAATTATAATGCACATCATTTTTTTTTTTTTGAGGGGCACTATTCAAGCGAAGTCAAGTAATTGTATTTTAGAGTTTTAAGGAGCGATAATAATTGCAAGTAACATGCTTAGTGTAGTGCTTTAGGGGTTAAACCAATTAATCCATATAATTGGACGTGCATGAGACACTATAATTTATCACCCCATTATAAAACAATCATAATTAATTAGCTAGGAATTTAGATTATGTTTTTGAATTTATATAAAGCAATTAATTTAATTTGAAAACCTAAAAAAGGATTGAAAAAAGAGAGGAAGAAAAGGGTGCATGGGTCTGCTACTTTACTGCCATTATCCCCCTTTGTATGTATTTAATTCCCATCTTTAATTTGAAAATAGGAAGAATGAGAGACATAGCTAGATACTACTGTTTGTTCTTCTTCCTTTATTTTGATTTCAGACTCTATCAGGAATATCATGCCTGCCATTGTCTCTAGCTTCTTTCAAATATTATTTTTACTTACATTTAATTTCCATTTTAAGTTTTTATCTTCTACTTTAAGAGGAGGATATTTAATTTCTTTCGACATTTTTGTGATGGAAATATTCAAAATATATATGAACTAAACACATGTCATATTAATTTAAGTAATGAGCGTGAGATTTAAAAATTAGAGGTCAAACTTTACGTTCTTACACAAAATAATACTGTATCAAATAGATTACTGTAATTGTTTAATTTAATTTAAAGAATAAGATTATTTAATGTTTTCTTTTGCTAGTCAAACCGTTGGAATTAAAAAAAAAAAGGTGCAGTGCATGACATTTTCTTCCTCAAAGAAAAATATGTAATTTTCTGGTGGGAAGCTTCTACATATAAATTAATTGGAGATTGTGGAAGTTAAGACTTTTTCTACCAAAACATGCCTCTTTATCTTTTCTGTAACTATTATTTAAACAAAATTGACGCCAAGTTGTCCCATGTACATTTTTTTTAAACACTGTATCTTCACTATTGTCTTTTTTGACTATCCAATTTTAAATGTGGATGTTTGCACATTAAACACAAAAAATCTCAAATTACAGTTAAATTTTCTTTTCTTTTAATATTTTATTTAAAATACCTTTATTTAATTATTGTTAGTATGATTAGTTAATAATATTATCCATTAACATTAAATAAAAGAATAACAAGAATGTATGAATAAAATTTATATGCTCAAAATATTTGTTTTGATTGTATAAAAATGAAAGTTCTTTTTAAGACGAAATAAGTAGTCCTACTTTTTTAATGATTACGAAAATATGAAAGATAAAAAAAAAAAAACCCTGTTTGTGTTTTTGTTGCTTTTAAGTGTCTATAAACTCTCTCCCACTCACTGAGAGAGAGTGAGAGGAAAGATGGGAGAAGTAGATGAGAGAGAAACATGTTTTGGTGCACTAAAGCTTCCATTTTTACACACCACCATAACCATGGATTCCCCTGACCGTCCATCCACACCGCCTCTCCAAACCTCTGCTTCCATCCCTTTCAAATGGGAACACCGACCCGGAATGCCCCGACCCTGCTCCGACATAATCCTCCGACCCGAACCCGCCAGAACCCTGGAGCTCCCCCCCTGCAAGTTTACCAAAACGCCCTCCCCAACCACAGTTCTTGACGGCCCCAAATTCTCCTCCTTCAGATTCTTCAAGGACACTTCTGTTTTTGACAGTTTCAGCACCGTTAGTCCTGAGGGTACCGCCCTGCTTGGAGGGGGCAAAAGCAGAGGGCTTTTAGGTAAATTCAAGGGCGGTAGTAAAAAGGAGTTTGATGGTGGTAGTTGCAGGTTTTCACCGTCTTCTATTAGTAGCTGCGACACTACTAGTATTACTGAAGAGAGGGGGGTAAAATTGGAAAGAAATGGTAGCTTTTCCACCTCTCATGCCAAGTCTTCTCACCTCTGGGTAACTTTTTTTTTTTTACTCTTCTTAATGATTACTGCTATCATTGCATTTTGTCATATGTGTGCTATACATTGTATACTTGATGAAATTTATGATATTTTTTTTTATACATTATCTACGTGAAATAAATTGTATGGCCTAGTCTACTGGGAAATTAGAACTGTGATGCCATTGATGGGCAGGGCCCTGATAATAACCCCCTATTTCCCAACATAAGATACCAAAATATTTATTGGAAGGGAAATTTGGTCAAAATTAAATGATGCTCTGAAATAACAGGCACATACTACTGACATACATACAGCTGTGAGCTTTTCTAGATAATGGACAAAAACACAAATAAAGGGGCTCTGGATTTGTATGCATGTTTTCTCTGTATATTCATCATCAATTATTTACTGTAAATGATTATCTGATAGTATAAATTTAATGTGCTAATTAAGTGTTTGTTTTGGGGCTTATTTCAGACAAGTATATGCCAAGGGATAAAACAAGCGATACAATGGAAGAGCAGTAAGAAGTCAGTCAAATAAAGGAGGGAGAGAATGAAGGAGAAGTTAGTGTAAAAAATGAGAGTACTTAATTTTTGGTTGAATTTCTCTATTGTATATTATTCCACATTATTAGAGACTTGTATTATGATACTAGTATTTTTACTGCAAGGGAGAATGTAGCTAGTCTGCTATTTCGTGCTCCATTGTGCTGGCTGATGTTTTAATTTCCATTTGTCAAAACCCTATTGATATTATTTTTAGGGATTATAGTTTTTTTAGTCCTTTAAGTTGGACTAATTTTGAATTTGGTCCTGATGGAATACACATTTTGATTTTGGTCCCATAAGTTGGCCGAAATTTTGAATTCAGTCCAATTACTACCATTGTAAGTAAATAAACTGATTAAATTCTTAGCTCGTGTGCAATTCAAATCAACTGTGAATTTGCTCATGTGCAGAAAAATGCAAAAATCAATGGATTTGATCGATTTATTTACCTCAAATTGTAGTAATTGGACTGAATTCAAAATTTCGACCAACTTATGGGACTAAAATCAAAATGTGTATTCCATCGGGACCAAATTCAAAATTAGTCCAACTTAAAGGACTAAAAAAACTTTAATCCCTTATTTTTAATTTGGTGGTCAACTTTCAATTCTTCTTTTTAAAAAGTATATTGGTACATTATTTCAAATTGGAGTGTTTAAAATGAGAAAGCCAACAAAAAAGGTGGAATGAAATCTCTAACATGTGCTGGAAAGCAAAAAATTACATGAAAGAATGTCGGGAAACAGAGAAGAAGTGAACAAACATGTGCCCTCCTCAACACACTAATCTAGGCAATCTCAACCCTAATTTGGTCTTATCCAAGTCAAAGAATGTTGGCAAGTGCCTAAACATAGAATACAACAAACATCTTCCCTCCTCAACACACTAATCTAGGAGGCAATCAACACTAATTTTGTCATATCCAAGAATGCACTGCATGTTGTAACTAGGTGGTGTCTAGAATATGGACAATTCAAAATTTTTCTAATTAAAGAAATAATACATAAAGTGGCTGTTTGGAAATTCTTTAGATGTTTTTTTAAATACAGTGTATACAAACACTTCTTGATCTAATTACTTCTTTTTTTAGTTAAATAACCAAAATTCAGAAAAAGCTTGAAAAAAGTAATCTAGCTGCAGCCATGCAATATAATGCTGCATGAATTGCATCAAAATCCAAGTGAAGCATTTCCATCATATGTAAGAATGCATATCTTCTGTAATAAACCCATTAGTATATATACAAGTTCCACCATGCCGTATTTACAAAGGTTTAATGAAAGCATGCATAAGGAGAAGGAAAGCTGCAAGTCCACAAAATATGAAATTTAAGCAACGATTATGCACAAGAATATTTGGAAAATAAAGCTCAATTAAAGCCTACTTACTTAAACATAAATTCTCAAGATACAAAAGATTCACCAGGTTGGTAGCATCCACCCAATTGTCCATCCAAGCAAGAATCCAGCGCCAGCTAGCCCCAACCCTAGAGCAAAAATAACTGCATATTTGCTAGCATCGTACTGAGGACAGGCCCGTTTTCTACTGGAAGATGTGTCCATGATTTTTTTAGTTTTTTGAGGTAAGACCGTGGATACGGATTGGCTTGTGTTATTTATGAATTGGAGATACATGGTCTCCAGTTGCAGAAGTTGGAGCCACTGTTTATAGGCAAAGAGCTGAGATGCCTGTCTGAATACAAGCCTCACAACATGCTCTTTCTCTGCACAAGCTTGGTTTGCTGCTATCTCTGCTTCCCGTGCACGTGTCTGGGAGCGACGTAGTGCTTCCATTAGTTCAGCCTTGCTTGTGTCATTTCCAAACGTGTCCATCTCATCCATCCCTTCATGGGTTCTGATTTCAAGTTCACAAAATCAACTTCTCATGCATTTATGAATGAATTTGTTAAATGGCAGGATAAAATAAAATAGACAAAAGAAGCAAAAGGTACCTTGAATGACCCTCAAGTTTTTGATGAAGTTGAGTTCTACGGTCTAGCAATGAGCCGGGAATTCCATCGTGGGCAGAACAACTTATACTATCCATATCCTTCTTCAAATGAGCATTTTGAGGCCTGGGAAGGTCACAATTCTCTATATGGTCAAGCGAACTCTGTGCAACAAAGGAAGCCAATTCATCCATATCTGCAGTTCGCCACCATGGAGTATTTTTATCAACCTCAATCCAAGATGATTTTGAATCAAAATAAGCTTCTTTGGCGTTTCGACCAACAGCTTCGACTTTTAGCTCTCCCACATCCTCTTTGATTTCAACCCTTTGAGGATCTTGGCAAATTGTTACGAACTCCTCTTTAAATCCAAAGTCTGTTTTGTCACCAGTTGCAATATTTCTACATGGACTGTCACAGGAATTTTTTTTCGTACCAATGAGGCCAGCAGGATCTTCTTCACTCCTTGCAAGAGTTTCTGAACTTTCATCCATTTGGCAGATTTTCATACTACCTTCATCCATCAAATCCTTCTGGTAACCACAATTTGGTTGCACGTTAAGCCACCATTTTGAACAAGGCGATAAATTAGCATACGAAACATTCAGATTAGAAGGCACATAAATCTTGCTGGGAATATTTTGGCCTCCAAATGCACTGGTTGGTCCTGTATCAGCTTGTTTAATGGAAGAGGGAACTGTTGGGCAACAAGCTAATTTAGGAGCTCTTTTTGCATCTTCTTGGACAAAGCATCTGTTAGCGGTCCTCTGCCAAGCAGCTCTAGCTTCTGATAGTGCCATTACTCACCCATTCTCCTGCAAATTCCACCGTCCAAAAGAAATCTAACTCAGGATAAATGTATGAGTTTTTTTTTTTTTTAAATAAAACCTAGGGAGATGGCTATAGTGTTAATCGAAAAAAAAAAAATCCTAGAAGGAGATGAAGGAAACATGACTATGGTAAAGGGTATATCCAATGATCAGACAAGGAAGTTTACACATGCAAAAGATAGTGCACCATTGATCTATGCAAGCAATGATCACAAGTTGCAAGTCGAAATTATTGGCACATCTATGCAAGACAGAAACAAGAAACATAGAATGAAATGAAGAGAGTAATTCCAGTGGAATACCAAACATAGATGCAGAAACAAACAAACAGACAAGGAAGTTAACACATGCAAATGATAGTGCACCATTGATCTATGCAAGCTAGGCCCACAAGTCGCAAATCTGGGTTATCAATTGTTCATGTAAAATAAACCATTACATCAATTAACGCACACCCCCTACTCTCAGAAAACAAAAAACATAGAATTTCTTCATGATTTACCCTAGAACATTATAATTTCCAGGACTTTAACAATCATAAATCAAATTGGCCTACAAAATCCTCAAAGTGAATAACAGAAGTACATTATCACCACATAACTCCGCAACCCCACCACACAAAAATTAAGATTAGACAAAACATACCGCTATCCACCATGGACACAGAACATCAAAATCACACTTTTAACAATAAAAACACCAAAATTAAGCCGATTAAGTTAGAGATGCTCCGATTAAATCGATATTGAGCATGAAATTAACATCTTATCAGTTACCTCTGTTTGAATTAAGTTTCTAAGCAATTAGATTCATATCAGAAACAATCATCAAAAATTGGTATATATACTAAGAGCGAGAACTGAAAAGATGATTACCTAAAGCAGCAATCAAAGTGAAATTGAGGATATTGAGGGAGAGGATTGTGTTAAAGAGTTTGGATCGGAATGAAATCTGAAAGAAAGCGGAATTTGCTCTATCATTTTTGTGAAAAGGGAGTGCGTGTTGCTTTTATTCAGCTTCAAAATCATTTTTTAGACGGTTTTGTTGCCTTGGCGCGTCACGTGCAACGCTGTCGTATCAAATGTTTTTATCCCCGAACGACGTCGGATTGGTCCGACAACCAAATTTATTAGTATCACTCTTTGGGTGGGCGCAAAGGCCAACAGAATTAGTACAAATAATTGACAAAATATTTCAATATTCAAAGCCCTTGAAAACGGAGCCTATTTATAATTAAATTTCAAACCTTTTTTTTTTTTATTATATTGAGTTTTTTAATTTGATGAGATGTTTAGCAATATTATATATAAATAAAATATAGAGCCAAATAAATTACAGTAATTAAATATAATCAAGGACTAACAACATTTATTTGTTCAGGCTGTGGGTCATGTAAAATACATGACAAATTGGGAAGATAAAAGAAAGTATATATTGGACCACTTTATTTAATCTATTTTGGCACTGTGCTAATGGATGATTGAATTTTCTAAGTTGATATTTTTGTGATGATGAAATTGGTATTCACCATCTTGTGAATTGAAGGCGACCCATCACAATGGATATTACAAATATATATTTACTATACTATATAGTCTATTTTATACGTAATTTTGAATATAATGGTAGGAATGACTCAAGCCTTGTATGCAATTTAATCATATTATTTAATTACAGAATCATCAACCTCAACCACTCTTTCCGGCATTTCTTAAGCTATGAATTACTTAAGTATATTTTAGTTAAAAGGATGATAAGAGTATACTAAAAACTAATCGAATGCAGACAAATATGAGCATTTTTACTTTTAGGGTAGTTTGATATCATGCATATATTTTAGAGTATTTCTTTCACTTGTGGAGCTCCAAGTTTTCTAATTTTACTTAAAATAAAAATTGGTTCAAATTTATTTGATTTTAATAACAAAAAGTATTGGTAACTGCAGTATACCCTGATACTGTGAGTATGCCCACAGGAATGAGGATCAAGAAATCAGCCTAACTTTAAGAAAAATAAAATGTGGCTAACAATTTATTCAGGCAATAGTGGGACACGTGTCAATATCGTAGAAGAAGGTGTCATGACTTTGATTTGACTTTAGAGCTAAATTGTCAAGTAATATAATTAATCTTTGACTTATGGTTGGCTGTGAGTTAGTACTCTCACAAGTGGGGTATGTAGAATGGTAAAAATAGGGATGGAGAAATTTTGACTGTGTATTGAAGTGAGTAATAATATAAACTTATAAGTATTTTTTTTTTAGAGGTAGATGTACTTGTATTGTAAAATTTGAATTTTAAATCTCAAATCAGAACAAGACAAAAGACGTAATATTTGTATCAGACTATCAAGTATCAATGTATGTAGACAACTTTACATATAAACTCCATTCGTCCAATAAATCCAATCGCCAGTGGCCACCAAATTGACAAGATAATGACTAAGAAGAGAATTTCAAAATAAGGAGCTAAAATAGCAATTTTCAGATCTTCTTTGTCTTTTAGGCTTAAACTCGGCTATTCGCCTAAGAATATTTCCCAATCGTAGACTTGAACATCAAACTCAGGATTTTGAGTGATCAAATGGTGTAGTTTCTTTGCAGATTCAGCAGTTTTAGCCAGCATCAACGCAAATCCTCCACCACCAGCACCAACAAGCTTGTAGCCACGGCAATATGGATCGGAAAATGCAAAGAGTTTGTCGACGAATTCATTGCTGCAGTAGGGATCAAGCTCCTGATGAAGCCTCCATGCTTCCTGCAGTACATCCCCCAGCTCGTCTATGTCGCAGTTCATCAGAGCTTCCCTTCCAATCTTTGCCAGTTCTACAAGCCGTCTAATGCTAGAAACGAGTAGGTTGTCCCGTTGGAGATACCGAATCACTACCTTCTGTAGGACTTGGTGAGCCAGTCGCACCTGCATGATTGTACCAATACAAATATGTGTATAAATAATATATATTGATAACTGGAATATAGCCATTTTAGAATATTAAAAAAAAAATTATGTTAAAGATAAAGATCTACTTCTATCCAAAGTCTAGTGACCTGGAAGCTCGAGAATGTGTATGTCTCGAGCTTTGCAATGGAATTCTCAATGAGCTTGAGAAATCCTGAAGACAGAACTTTGTCTCTGTTATGATATCTCACATTGGTTCCACGTGAAAGTGTGGAACGGTTAAGGACCATAATTGATAAAGTAAGAACTTACAAGGCTATTTATGGACACAAAAAAAGTTACAGAATCATTTGTGATTTTAAATACCATAATGGCTAGAAATCAATGCACCTCTAATAATATAAACATTCTATATGTAAAAAGGAGTGCGATCATGTTAGTCTTGTAAGATTAGGAGGTTTTACCTGCCCAGTAAATACAACAAGAAGTCTTTGTTGCAACTCCTTAATCAGTTGAGGTGAAGCGAGAAGGGGATTGACTTGAAGCCGCAACGGGATACCAGGAAAGCTCGACGTAAACTTAATACCGGGATAGAGACCACCAACTTGATCCTGCCACCCACCACCAGTGCCCATGACTTGTTCCAATACCAATACGAGTCTAGTGACGTTTTCATTACTGTCATCTCCATATGTTAATTGAAGAAGAGCTTTCACAACCGCAGCTGCTAAAATGCTGGAAGTTCCCAGGCCACTGCCACGAGGGACGTTTGCCCATGTCTTTATCTGCAAGCCAGTGGACTGAAGCTTCTTCTCATTAATGACATTAGTGACGAGCATTGCAGATTTGACAAGTCGGAATGGATCGGTGCGGTCAAATGGAGGTACGATGGAGGTAATATTGTCGATATGCAATTCATTTCCTACATCATCGTTTATTAAGAGTCCGCCCCTTTTGGTTGTTTCGATAATTGTACCAACGGGAAGCGAGCCTCCCAATGTTATTGCCATGTTGAGTACACAGCCGGAGCGCTCCAAGCTCCACGGAGGAGTGTCACTCCAACCGCCGGCAAAATCTACGCGAACGGGTAACTCCACCTTCACTTTCCTATGGTGAAAAGATTGCTCAAGTGTACCATGAGATGTGCTAGCTTCATGTTCTATAGTAGAGGACCGACAGGTGGATTCACCGAAATTTTATGGAAGCAAAAAAGATTAATATCAATGAATTATACCAGCAAGCCAAACATATTCTAACAAACTAAATTAGGAAAAGGCCTAATGGCACTAAACTCATTAAACTATCACTGAAATTGCACCTAAACCACCAAACTATATAAACTTCCAATATTTTACAAACAAACGACTGAACTAATTTTTTAAGGTCAAATTTTTCCCGATTTTTTACATGTGAGTAGTTACGATATTTGATTTTTAAATGGTTTCATTTAATATGAACAGATGAAATTGTATACCATCAACATTAGTGTCATTACCTTCAAAGCCGTATCTCACTGCTGAAGCAGTTTCATCAGCGATGGCAGCCCACACTTTGTGCTCCGTTTCTGCAGCCACCTCTTCCTCATTGCACGCTCGCAGAAGATCAAGGTGAACCTGGTGCGCCCTGCTCTTTGGAAGAATCTGAGGATTTTGGGTTTGAAGGTTAGGGCATTGAGATAAGAATTCTTTACATGTGTCAACTCCAGTGGCTTCCTTTTGCAGAATTTCTTGGCACAACTGAGATAGATTACGGCCAATTAAACCAAAATTAAGGCAAGCTGCAACAATCCCTGCTGCAAGATCTGCTTGGTGGTTAGTCGAACCTATCCACATTTTTGAGAAGTCAATTGATCTATGCAACTCCTCCAAACTGATCCGGTCAGATCTTTTCCATAAACCTATGAGATGTTCATTATTTTTGTTACTCAATCCCATGAGCCATGTTGCTGAATGCAGCATCTCGTAGTAGGAAAGAACAGGAAATATTTTAGCATTCCACAAGCACATGTCTTTACGTTCCTTTGTGCCCCATAAATCAGTTTCATTAATTCCTAAATCAACTAAAACTTTCGTCCAGGGTTTCCCACAAAAGGTCCCATCCTTTGAAAGTGAGTTTTTAGGATTATCGTGCACACCACAAAATACTATCACTCTCGCTGTGCGTCCCACCAAGGGAACCTCCCAGAGACAATGACGATCTGGTAGCATGAACTTGAATGAATTCCCAGCCGCTGTATTCTGAAGTTCATGCACATTTACACCAACAACTATCGACTGAGAACCAATCTGGAAACTGGTTGAAATGGAGGAATCGTATACGAGTGATTCCTCACCTATAGATACCCCAGGAGCTATCTTGCTAGAGATAATTATAGCTGAGGCAGCAATGTCAGACACTGAGGTCGCTGGAATTGAACACAGATGCCTCCTACCGACAAGTCCAGAACTAGTACCATTAAGGTGATCTAGAACTTCACTTGAGGTTCCAAAGTGCAAGAACAAGAGGTCATCTACACAAAATGAGATGAGAAAAATTAGAAAATAATGAAAGCAAAACAAATAAGTGACGCCCGCCATGGGTTGTATTAAAAAAAAAAAAAGAATAATTTAAGCATCTATTAAAGTCATAATAACATTAACATCACTCAACATACATGCACAATAGGTGAACATCTTTTGTTTTCCTAATGCTGCCACAAGTTCTCTACCCAAAGGACGAGGCTTCAACCATTCATTCTTAGCAGGCACCCATGCTGCTACCAGATCTTCATATAAACTCATCTGCACAAGGTAGAAGATATGGGAAAAGGTCCGAGAAGCTCAAGAGCTGGAGTCTCCAAAACATTGAGACTGGAAAACTTGGTAGAAGCCGTGTTGTAGACATGCAGCAATCAGATAAATTAGAAGTGAAGGCAAACAACCAAGGACAAGTTCACTTGCCTCTTTCTTGCTTTGCAGAAGTTCTGATATCATTGGTTGGCTGGAACAGGCGAGCATGACTAGATCCACCCATGCTTTACCCTTGACTGCAATAATTCCCGTGTCAAGTAATGTTCTACCATCATCTAGAATTGCTTGGTGGCCAACAAGATCCTCAATGTTGGGTTTCTGAAGCAAATTCTCAACCAAAAAGACTGAAGATTTATCATCCGGTAACCCAATTTTGGAAGCCACAATGACACCATGGTTGGAAGCAATGTCAAGGGTTATAGGGACAGTAACAATAGAGGCTGCATCTTCTGGAAGGACCATGCTGAAAGCATCAAAACAAGGAAGAACATCTCCAGTCATGGTGAACATCCCACCTGATAAATAAGAGTTCCATTTTTTAACACAATCAAACTAAATAAAAGAATGCAATTCAGAACAACCATAGAGTAAAATGTGATGCAAATGTAACACCAACAGGTGACAGTATCACATACAATGAAACCAAGCTTGATTGCTGACAACATTTATTACAGCTAACAGAACAGAACATGTAACCTTCGTTCTGAAAAGCTTGTCTTGCACAAGAAGCAATTGCAAGTATATGATCAAAGAGCAAGGGTACTGGGCCATCGGGGTCATCTGCTGCCATAAATGGAAGTGGAAGGAAAACTTTCCCCATTGGATTAGCCCATGGGACCCTCTTAGAGTCTCCTCCAGCATGAAGCAGTAAGATATGCTTCTTTTTTATTATTTCAACAAGTGAAAGGAGGGGGATTTCAGTTGAGCATTCAGAGTTTGAAGAATTAGAGTTGCAGTTGCTTGTTCCTGATACCTGCTTATCAAAGATGGATATTTAATAATAGCTAGCAACACAGGCCAATTAGGCCTTGGTCAAGATGAAGAAATGATAGGCAAATCCTAACTCCTAAGAAATAAGAATATGGTGTCTAAGATAGAACCCTCACTGGATCAGTTCTAGAATCTGGATATCGTGATTGTGATGTAGTTTCATATTTGTTTCTTATTGCCCCAACCCAATCCATATATACTTAATCAATAACAAATTCGCAGACCAAATAAATTGCATAGAGCATCCCCTCAGCTCAAATAGTAGGAAATGCAGCTATACACATTGACAACTTAGATAATATGTAGGAACAACAAATACACATTAGTAAACATCAAATGAAATCAAAATGGTTCAAATTGCAGAACATACAGGAGAATTGATGATGGAGAGCTGGTGAAGGTGCTTGGCGAGAGCAAGAATGGCGTTAAGAGTGGCGGCACCGGAGCCGATGCGCTGGCCATCAGGGTCCGGAACGGCCAGAGTAATAGTGGACGGGGCAATGCGGCCCATACGCTTGGCGCGGCTGAGCTGCCAATTGTAGAGCTCGGCTTGCTCAGGACTAGCTGCTGTGAGAACGATAGCGTCCCAAGTGCGCACACGAGTCGGATCACGAACCGATAATCTCAAATGGTACCAAGCGCGCCGTAGCTCCGCCGAAAGGTCAGCCTTGTATCGGGCTGAGCTCCGCCTTGATCGGCTTTCCATTTCTCTCCGCCGACAGTTGGTTAAAAGAGAGATGGGGTATGGATTTCTGAGGGAAATGGATTAATACTAGTATTTCATTTGGGTAAAAAATGAGGATATATGGCCCATGGGGTATGAATTTATGCGGGAAACTGGATGTATACTAAAATGGAAAAAGGAGGTGATTGGGAATGATACGACGTCGTAGGCGGGGTTTCGAACCAAAAAATAAAACCGGCAATGGAGTCGCCCGGATTAGAACCGGAAACCTTGGCCCGTGTTAACCAACACACCACGACACCTTCATGCCAGAAGTTACAACACCTTATACGTCCTCTTTTAAATAATGGAGTATTAACCGATTTATCTCTTTCAATTATTTTAAATTTAATAAATGATGTGGTAAATTGGTAATGCTTTGCTGCTTTAATATTTAAAGTGAATATATTTCCGGATATTGAGTTTGAAATGCAAAAAACAAAGATTCATTCATTCGTGTGATAAAAGTGTTAAATAAAATGGGCTGATTTTGGTAAAAAAATAAAAGAGAAGGCGGGTGAGCAGAGAACGTTTTACACTTGAGAAAATAATGTACAACATATTTCAGAACCCAACAAGTTATGCAACACTATACAAAATCTGCATTTTATATATAAGGTGTGACTATCTAGTATCTACGGCCCCTGCCCCCTATAAAATAAGAAATCGTGGTCTGAAGAAAGATGACAAAAAGTTGGATCTTAATTTGGATGTCACCAGGGGAATTTCTCTTGAAACCTAACGGATTTTACGACACCATCTCCACCGCATGTAAGGAAGCCATTAGATACAACTTGAATGTCCATAACAGCAGCCTGCAAAATGGGGGATCATTAAACTCTGGTAAGTGCTAAATGAGTTACGATAAGAGTGAAAATGTTTGGAATTACCCGAGTGATTCCACTAAAACCGCGAGTGCTTTCGTGCAATCTTGGCCAGTGAAATACTAACTTAGCCTTCTGTGCATCCCAAAGCTTCACATCTCCATCTTTGCTTCCCGTCAAGAAAAAGCTGGAATTTGGAATCGTAGATATTGTGGTCACACTCCCTTCAAGATGAGAATCGAGTCAAGTCAGTTAAAAGAGTTGTGATGTTGATGAAATTGTATTTATTTATATACAAGTGACAGTATCGTACCTGAGTGAGCCTTTGGTATGTACCAAAGCATTCCATTCCTATTTTGGTCCCCGGTTTTGCTCCGCATATCAACAGAATTCATGTTATGTTCCCCAGCATCTAAGTGTTTGTGCTTCTTAGCCCTTCCAGTAGCTATGTAGCGGAAGTCATGTAGCCCAACATCACCACCTTTTCCACCAGTTACGATAAGAGGAGAAACGGAACCGCTTCCTATATCGTTATCAAATACTGAAAGGGAGCGCGCACCACCTGGAACAAAACAGATCAACACTGATTTAATAATAATAAGAATACCAGCGCATCTAGGCACACTAACTATTCAACACATATACTCCCTCCTATTCAAAATATATGTCATCCTAAGCTCATGCACACATATTAAGAAAATATTTGACTTCTCATTTTACCCTTAATCAATGCTTATAATTCTCATTTTAAAAAAATACATCTATGTAAATAGTTATTGATCTTAAGGGTAAATTTGGAATAAATGCAATTAATTTGCATTGAAAAGTGCAAAACGACTTATATTTTACAAAGAAAACGAAAGGTTAAAACGACTTATATTTTAAATAGGAGGGAGTACATAACATAACAACACATTTAAATATTGTAATGCATAACTCATATCGAACTGAGGTGCTGGCTCTATAAAATGACGCAATAATTGAAAAGTACTGTTTTTTTTTTTTTGACAAGTGCATATATAATAATCATCACTAGAGGACCATTGCTTATTTTATTCAAATTTACAATGACCCATCCATGTATATTTTCCCTCATCTTTCAATTGATTCATTTTTTGTTTTCCCCACCATGTGAATCTCCTCCACCAAGAAGCACTTAAGAAATTATGGAAACAAACCTTCATGACACATTATCCAAGCCTGAGACGTGGCTGGAGGAGCAAGGGTGTCCCATACAACTACATTAACCCCGTTTGAACTCTGCCCTGCAGCAGCAACAATTGATCCACTTGCCGTAACATAAGTCACATCCCTATAACGGCAGATAATAATCAAGTCAACTTGGGTATAAGTGATGCAGAATCTATAGAACAATTTTCGGATTTGGTTTAGTCATCAGCGCTGTTTTTTCTTTTTTGTAATTGTACTATTCCGACATATAAATCTCACCTCTGGAAGTAAATCTGAGCCAATTCTAAAATTCATAGTCTCTCAAAATGCTAATATCTGCAGATAAATAACATAAGGGAATGATTCTTTTTAGTCCTGTAAGTAGTTACTCCTATTTCGGCTTCAGTCATGTCGACTTTCACAAATTGAAAATGGTCTTGTAACTTTCACTTTTTCGGCATTTTAGTCTGACAACCGACCTACCTTAGGAGGTGAAATCCAGTTGACAAATCACACTCTGCCACATCAGCATCAACCGGATGTTTCACCTCCAACAGCCGGTTATCGGAGTCGAATAATTGAAAATTACGAGACTACTTCAATTCGTGAAAGTCGACAAGACTTAAATCGAAATCAGAATAACTTACAGGTCTAAAAAATCTATTTTCCAATAAAATAAAGTGGTTACATACGCTGTATGATTGTTAAAACAGACAGAAGATTCTGTAGGACGAATATTACTCCTTCCTCCAACTTCAAGCTGCCATGTGCATACAGTTCCATCTGATGCGGCAGTCACAAATCTGTGTCCACAGTGGTCAAATCGAACAGCAGATACAGAGGCAAGAGCATATGGTGGAGGAACATTTGCAGCTGGAAGTACTCCATAGGTAGCAGTAGCTATGTCCTTTCCAAACTGACAGTACATCCATATTTGGGTCAATTTCTATGTAAAAACATTAAAAGCAAGCAGCTGAGCAATTAGAGGAATATTTTTAAGTCAAATACGACTAACAAGTGGATTTCATTTTAATCTTGCTTTTTACAGTTTTTCAAATAGTAAAATAAATAAAATACTGTGCAATAAGGTAATTAGCATATTCAACCGAAGCATTCTTTGCTCAACAACATAAGATATACCGCGCTCTGCTAGCCAAGGCCCAACAATCAGTAAGTACTTAAAGTGACTACATATGTATAGCAAATAATTGGTTGGTAAGTATAGTTTCATTAAATCGAATGATAAAACCTTTTCAGAATATGTTTATATCATCTAAATAGAAGATACAGCACAAACTACAAATGGATGAATAACGTTCTGCAATACAGGTCCCCTTATAATGACGAAAAAGGACAAAGATAGCAAAAGGTCAACTGATTTAATAAATGCAACAGATATATAGTATTATAATAGCAATGCCAACTGGAGTGTGGTTGCCTACATGCAATTAGCCCTATCTGGTTGCATACAAAGTTAATTGTGAAGCTTCACCACAATACTCTTGCTAAGCAGAAAATAAAATAAAAAATGTGCAAGTACTAACAATAAAAGTTATTTAAATTTAGTAATTTACCCATAGCAACACATAAAAATGATGATTACCTCCCAAAGGTATATGTGAGTATTGCTAGAACCAACCAAGAAGAAGGGCCTAGATGGATGAGATGCAAATGCTGTTGTCCTCACATTGTCCACCGTAGCAGGTGGATCGAGAAACTCATCAAAACTTTCTTGGAAGCCCCAACCAAGGCTAGATGCTCCCACACCAGAATAACTAGGAATACCACCACCCGTTAAATCTGTTCCTGATCTTGCCAGCGTGCCAGCACCAATTGTGGCTCCACCTAATCCGAGGTGGGCACCCTTCTTACTCCCCAGGCCCACACCAGGAGAAACATATGTAGGAACTGGGATAGAATCGCATCCTGCCCACCCATTATGGGGCCAGTCAGCTTCTCCCCAGATACATTCATATTTATCTCTATCAAGAATTCCATCTTCCCAATTGAAAAATATTATCCCCTGAATTGAAAAACAGAAGCATATGCGTGACTGAACATCAACCAATAAATCATTTATTCTAAGGGAGATGATCTGTTACATGAAACCAAAAGACACAAGCATCTGTGTAACCCATGAAACACCTAATAGCAGCACAGCAGTGAATTTAGATTACCAAAATGATGACAAAAGACAGAATAGATTTAGAAACAAGTTTAAACTCTGCACATGAAATTGAATCAATGATGCAGTTCATCCTATTTAAAACTTAAAGGTAAATAAGATAAAGAAGAATCCACAAGTTACATAAATTGCAAAGGCTGTGACTCAAAGCAACAGGACACAGAAAGCTGAGAATCCTTCCCAATCAAGATGATATCTTACCATTGACCCATCTATGCTATTTTGCCCCCTACGAACACTGTCAGACTAAGTGGTAACAAACACCCTTAGTTTTACAAATATAAAGGACAAGTTTAAAAGACCAGCAGTAGGTAAGTTCCACATTCAAAGTAATGTACTGGAAAGTCTAGGCATGGCAATAAAAACTCTCATGATAACCATGATGACCATTGAAGCAAAACAAAACTAGATCAAACAGCAGATCCTGACCTTCTTATTGCTAGCAAGTGCAGCTTGGCATTGATCAATGGAGTTTATGCACATAGCCTGCTCCAAAATTATAATGGGTAAGGAAAAATAAATAAATGTCTAAGCAATTTTGATAATATATTTATAGTTAGAATAGAGCAGAATGGGTACCTCCAGAAGTTCTCCATTTCTTCTATATATTTCTTTAGGATTTTGAAAAGGCATAACCTTCTTTGAGTCGTATACATCTTTGCCACCAGAACTTTTGAAAGGATGATCATCTGGGGATAGACATGCTAAAGGTGATCCACTAGCACGACTAGGACTACCAAGTTTATCTTCTTTGTCCAAAGTTTCCTCAGATTCGAACTCTTTTTTGATGCTCGCATATGCATCACTCCATGCACTAGACGACTTCTGCTTAAAATAAGGAAGCCAATTGCGATATTCTTGAAAAAAGGCCCCACGAGAGATTTTTGGACTAGTACAAACTTGCCATAATTTTTCAAGATCTGGAAACTTGTTACCATCGTCCAACAGTTCCATATATTCATTCATCTGATAATTATCATCAGCACCTGGTTGAGACGGACCATCTTCAAAGTATAAATAGTTATTTCTGTTTGAAATATTTACTTCTTGAAATAGGTGTGTTGCAAACTGCTTTGAACAATAAAAGGAAATATCTGAGCACGTAAGTTTTAGAAACTCAATCAAATTACTGGAAGCCAAACTGGCTGGAAACTGTATATTATTTTCATCGAGTTCCAATGCAGGCGGTGATGGGGAGGAACAACTTTCATCTTCAAACATTGTATTGAGTTGATGTTCCAAGAATTTAGACATGTGTACCCACAAAGAGGCACTCATAATATTCCAGGTCTTATCATCTGGAACTGCTCTATTCTGTTCTTGCTTTTGTTCCATGATTTCAATATGTGTTCCTAACTCAACAGAGCGTAAATCATGAGAAAGCATCTCCATAATCTCCGCAGTAAGTTTATGCAGATCCTCCATCTTCAACACAGAGGGGCCACTCCCTCTCATTAATTTCAGCAAAATAGGTCTGACAGATACAGTAATAGCTTTGAAATTCTTTTGAAGCCAAACTGAAGCAAAAAGTACGTGGTACTCAAACAAACCAAGAATCATAAAAGGTAACTTCAGGAAATCTCTGGAGTAGGATCTGAGGAACAACTGCAACATGACTCTTATATATCTAAATATGTGTAGTATCCCCTGATTAGAAAACCCCCAGGCAGAAAGCCAGCAAAACCTGCTGTCACTAGCAAGGCTATCCTGGGTCAAATATGCTAAGCGGCAGCAGTTTTTGCAAGAGGCAGCAACAAATTTCACATACGAGGAGGACATTTCTTCAGTAGCTTTCAAGAGTTTGGAACACAGAAACAAATTATCAGGTCCATTACGGTTTTCTTGCAACAGAAATTCCGGAACATAATCTTGCATAATATAGTGTCCAATAAATTCTAGGCCATTATGGTGCAAAGATAATACAATCTGGAACAGAAAACAGGAACGATCAGATAACCCCACGCAGTAAAGTGAGAATATGCACTCACTATAGTGAACTTACCATGCAAATTAAGTGGAGAGGAACCAAACTGAATTTCTGCTGGAAATAAACAATAGCTGCTGTCAATTTGTCTTGGAACTCCTTTAATAATTTCTCAAATTCCTGACCATCAAACTCCTGGTTTATAAAGTCTCCATAAGATGACCTACAAATGTCACTGCAGCTTGGATGTTCTCTTAACAAGTTTGATGTGTATTGCATGGCCAAATATAACTTAAATTGCGATACAATATGACAAGATGTCTCGTCTGACATCCAATTTGAGGAACTCTCGTGTATAGATGGCTTCACAATTTCACCAGGAAGATCACAGGTTGGACTATGCATCATGCTCCCATGGGCAGCGCCAACAGAGAAGCTAGCAGACGTTGAAAGGCACTCCAATGCTTCAATCTTTGAGAGAGGGGGGGGGGGGGGGAACCATTATGCTTTTTAACGTAAAAATCATCTTTGAAAGAGAGATATATATATCAAGGATGCGCAACAAGAAATTCAGTAATTCATCAAGCACAATTTACCATAAAAGTCTTGGTTCTAATGTTAAACAAAATCCTTACGCAAATGAAATAAAATAAATCCATGGATGAGAGAGTAATGTACTGTTTTACTCCCCTTAATTACCATGACCATGCCTATTAACAGATAAGATAAATATTTGACATTGGTAATCGTAGCTTATACCATAGCATCATGCAGCATTCGCAAAATACAAAACACATACATGAGATGACATTTTCTACCAATAAATAATCCAGCCTAAGTTAAACTAGACAACATGGTAGACACAGACCGAATAAGATTCACAAAAATACTTACAGGTAGGCCACATCTTCTAAAGGAAGTAATATTCATCAGAGATGCCCATCGACATAGAATAGCAGCATTAAACTCCCCAATAGTATTTCGCATGCTAGTCTTTGTTGCCAACAATTGGCAATATTGACCAATGCTTGGATCCAGAAAGGCATCATGAAAGGATGAAAGGACAGAAATATTAACCTCGGAACCCACTTCGACATTCAGCATCCTCAAAAAAGATTGGGCATAATTTCCCAAGATCCACTGCACCAAGAAAAATGAAATGAGACATTTAAAAAAGAGTGAACATAATAGAGGATTTTGGAATAATAATTAATAAATAGGTTCTAGTGCTGAAAAATAGTATAATAACTTCCTACCTCTAGAAAACTTGCCATCCAAAAGTCACCTTTTGATACAGCAGATGGGAGGAGAAACGTCAAAATAAGATTACGTTCTAAAGGCCCACCACTTCCCTCTATGAGACGGCAAATTACAAGAGCAAGTTGTTCATCTCCGAGGTTTTTAGCACAGACCGTCACAGCTGAAGAAGAATCTCCACCGAGCAAAAAAAAAGCTACCGCTAGCTCCAGTTGATGTTTTCCCAATAATACATAAGCATTTTTAATAGCTGCAGCTTTATTTTTATCCTCCTGTGACACAGTTCAAGAACTTGTGTAAACGAAAAAACAGAGTATTGCAACATCTAGATGAGTTACCTTTCTAGGACAATCGCTATGATGAAAATAAAAACATTTACAAAAAAATCAGCATTTTACAAGGTAAAAAGAAAATAAAATTTGTAAGAGCATATGATGCAATAGGGGAAAAATAAAATCCTCACAAAAATGTAAGGAAAATGAATGAAATCTTCATCAAAGGAAGTGGCATTACCCAGAGTCATAATGTTTTTTCTTTTTGTCTCGATTTACTTAGAAGGTCTCAAAATGTCATATAGACATCAAACACAAGACCAGAAGTTACATTGGAGTTTTTTTTATTTCCTTAGAAATTATGTCAGATGCATATATTTTCCTCTGAGAGTTTGGTTGCCCACAAATGGTCATGGTTTGCCCAATCTAATATACTCCTGCTTCATTAATTTCTTGCAGTTACCATATAAGAGTTGCAATTGGCTATGGTTATTGCCACCCAAAATGGATAGGTGCATAGTTTCAAGCGACCAATCAAATTCCTATATAAGGTGGACAATAGTAAGACCACTGAGTACCTTAAAGTTTCTACACAGAAATCCCGCCAATGGCTTATCCTTATCATCTTTGCTAATTTTGAAGAGGCCAGCTAAAACTTGAAGCCTATTCAATGCAATGTAAAGGAGTGTACAGGCCTTAGGATCTTTGTTCTTCATATATCGTTGTCTAGCCAGCCTTTCCATCTGCAGTAAGAAAATATCCTTTTAAAAAATATTTTTCACGTGATATCATATAAGGAAATGAAGTTAAACACACATACATATCTTCATCCAATAAATATGAGGAGAATCTATCAATTTCTCTTTCTGTTGAAAAATTGTCAATTGCAGCCACATGTATAATATGATTTGAACCATGGGATGTGCTAAGAGCTGATGAATCAGTGGAAAAATATAAGACCACTTTAAATGCTGTGTGGAGGGCTTATAAAACAGGAATGAGAAGTCAAAGCCCCTGATGTAGGCATTTTTTCAGAAATCAGAGATTAATGGATGAGTTTGCGGATTCCATATTTATCTCAAGTCAACTTCAGCAATGATGTTAATTGTTACCACATTGGATTTGACAGATTAGAGATACATCTTGTCACAATTTATTGCCAAGCAGCATAAGTGATAAAAAGATCAAACACATGTGAAGCAGAACAATCATTGGCAAAGAGAAAGCAGGCAAGTCAAGGAACAAAGGTTAATTAAAAAATAGATGTGATCAAACACCAGTAAACCATCTCACTAAGTTAACAGACTCTTTAGAGGTCATTTTATGAATTTACATATGAATTTACTTTAACAGAACTACAAGTTTCATCACAAAAGGAGAAAGGGTAAAGGATGTTGAAGCCTATAACAGTTTATCAAATTGCAGTATGAAGTGCAACTGGGAACACAAAATTCTTGAATAACTTTGATCTTATTTCATCATAATAATCGATAGCAAGACAGAGAATAAATAATAAGTTACACGGTAAAGTGCAAGCACAGGAAAAGTAAATGCACACATTTAGTTTACATTTGAATTGGTTAATGCTACTATACCTTAACCCGCAACTGTGACACGTTAGCATACCAGAAGCCTACACCCATACTTCGCATTTCATCCCAAGATGGCTCAGATGGTAGTAGAGAATTAAACAAATTGTCATGACAATCTGAATGAAAAGCCCACCCAATCAATCCTGAAGAAACAACCAACTCTTCCACCAGTGGCAACCTACTATATCTTTGGGCAAAGTATAGTTTTTGAAACCTAACTGTAACCCAAAATCTTCAAACAAAAATGCAGTGAGTTAATAATGGAAGAAAGACCACATTGTTCACAAACGTAAAGAGTGCAGACACCCATAACTGAAAAATGGAGTAAGAGCAACGCCAAATCATAAACCTATGCCGCTACATGGTGTCATGTACAATGATTTGGCATAGTACAAGAGTAAAGCACCTACCCTTTACACTTTTCTTAATTTATTTTGATTGATTATAATTGATTTGACTCCAAGGTGTCATTTACAATGATTTGGCAAGTTGGACTGTAACTATGTTGTTCTGTGCTGACTGCTGAGACCGCAACATCATTTTATGAAAACAGGCAGGAGAGATGTGGAAACTTCATTATAACTGAAGAGGACCAGTCAGGGAATGATTGTATGGCTTTTGGGTGTTTGGGGAAGATTTCAGTTGACAAAATATAAGTGTATCAGAAAATGTGATGCATCAGAAAGAAAATGCATTGAAAAACATGAATGTTTGGTTATGTTTTGAGAGAAGGAATTGGAACAAAATGCAGCCTGGATTATTGCGGCATACAAGACACATCGCAAAATCCATCAAGAATGACAAACAAAGTTCAGATAAGAATAACAAATTTAGACACAGTGTGATGCTCCTTATATGTACATATATGCAGTAAAAGTAACTATAGAATAATAGGGGACATTTTTTTAGCATACGCATATCAATCTTTCTGTTATTTTATTCTTGTGATGGATTATGGTTCAATTAGTAACATACTTTATCCTGATTTTACTTGGCCAACATCATTTTTCCCAGAGACGGAGCTACTCAAGGACCAAGGGAACATTGGCCCCCACAACAGTTAAAAAAATTAGGTCGTAGTTTGTAATCTTAAAATTACAAACCAATGTGTGCAACAACTAATAAAAGACAGAGTGCAAAAGGTGAAAAGAGTTTAAAACTTACCTTCTACCAGGTTCATCAAGGCTTCCATAAGCAGATGTGGAGTTAGGATTGCCAACTTCTTGTAGAAGATCAATTAGTGCAAGACCCTGCATCTTTTCAACTTTGGTTATGTGTCTATAACAATACAACCTTTCAAGAGCTTCAACAATGCCATCAAATTCAGATCTTGATGAAGACGTAGTCAAGGAAGTATTTAGAGCATCATAACCACCGATAGGGACAGAGTCAAATAATCCAGTATGAAGTTGTGAACTGCTCCATTGAAATAATTTATCACTTGAACTAGGTGGAAGATGCCCTTCAAGATAATCTGACAAGGGGACTGGTGGAACTATATTGTTGGGAATTTTATCACCATGCTTAACAAGATGGCGCAAAGCCACATGTGCACGTTTCCAGTTACCTAAAGACATAAATATTATTGAAAATGAAAAATTAATAATTAATTTGATATATTCTAACAATCATGAATAATTTGGAATCCATAAGAGTATCATCTGCATGTAAAATCTTTTGGCATTCGTCCAAGCCTCTAAATAGTCTATCATTCAATTAGACTAGACCATTTCACACCTTTTGAGATTTACAAATGGGTTCCAATAACTACTTTTGATTTGTGGATTGTGAAACATTCTTCAATGTTCTTTGCTCTCAATTTAACCATTAGGTGTCATTCAAAAACAGTTCAATGGAAAAAAAAGGGAAAAAGGAACTTCAGAAATATATGCATATTATTGACCATTTTAAGCAGAAGTACCTGAACATAAGTTAATTAAGAGAGCCTCAGGGTGAAATAGAGGGAGAGACCCTCCTATCATTTCTGCAATTTCTGACAAGCTCCAGAAACTTTTTCTGGTAACTGAACTGTACATTGATTGGCAGCTTTCAGCATTTACAATTGATTTCAAATCAACTTTAGTATTCGTATTTGCAGAGGGCTGTGACTGGTATTGTCCTCCAATGTTCACTGAAGCTTGTTTAGAATTGTCAAAAGAATGAGAAAGTGCATTCTCATTGGAGCCAATACAGTCAGATAATGACATAAAGTGACCGAAAAGACTAAAATACTCATGATGAACAACAATGGCAGTGCCCTTAGGGCCCCAGAGGAACTCAGAAATAACAGGCAAATCACTGTTAACCGCAATGCAAATCCAAGCATTTCCTTCCATAGGCTTCTCACATTTCAGCATATCTTGACCCCCACGGCGTCTTGAAGCATATATCCGTAACTCATTTCGTAGACAAACACCAAGCACTAACTGACCAATTCCCAACCTTAACCATTTAAATGAAACAATCTCCACATCAAAACATAGTTTATCTTCCAGCATGAAGCTGCCTGCATTTTTCACATGCACGCATTCCCATATGCAAAGTGTGTTAGAATAAGTTGGGTGATTAGTTGTGGAGACTGTTGCAATCTTTTGACCACAGGCACTAGGAGAAACTGCCAGGATAGGACCTAGCTGGGAAGTAAGCATACCAACGAGAGCCCAGTTTGTATCTGAGCTCAACACTTGAGCGGGCATGCTCCTCCACAGTTTTATGCTGCCGTTAGAGCAACCAGTTACCAAATGATATGCATTGCAGCTGCTGCCCATTTCATTGGTAGGACTCAGCTTCTGCTCTACAGATGAAACCAAGTCACCTGGGCAGACCACAGCACAACTTGTAACCTTGTCATCATTATGAGGAACAGGAAAGACAGACGAGCAAGGATCAACTGACACAGTGTATTTCTTATCAGAGAAATCACTTTCAAATGTTTCCCAATGCTTGTTCGAACAGCTCACTCGTGAATCATGAGAATGGATAGTTATTTCCCATGATAAAGCCACAAGACTATCTGACCATAATGCTATCAGCAGAAATTTACTAGAATCAAAGTTCCCACTGCAGTTGGAAGGCAAAGGAATTGAGCTAACTCTACTTAGCTCTTGTTCATGACTTTCCATCCTGAAGGGAATAGAAAATAAATTGTGAAAAGGGATTTTCTCGTCATTATCTTTTGAAGTCTTAACTATGAAGCAATCAATGCCATTGGCATGTCCCATGAGAAGTACGTGGTCCTTACCAAACATGGTGGGTGCCCAACTTAAGCACGTGTAATTTGGAGAGTAATTGATAGCAGAAATTTTTCCAGAGAGCTTCCAGGAGGGAGTTGATGTTGGCAGACCTGTATGACTATTGAAAAAGGTTGAAAATGACCAGAAAAGAAGCATCCCATTTCCATCTAAAGAAGCAGCAAGTTCAACTTCAAAAGAAAAAGGATGAATTGCTATTTGTAAAATCTTTCCCCTGTGACCTTCGACTTCTAGTAATCCTTTGGCACAAGCTGTGGAAGAACTTTCGGGGTGACTGTCCTTAGCAGATTTCTCTTCTATGGTAGCTGATGCTTGAGAATATAACTGAGTCCAGGAAAATGAATTACAAGGTAACAATTGAACAAAAGAGCAAACTACTGGTGGTCTAGAAACTTGAGTTCTCATGGTCAAAACTTTATGAACAAGCAATTGGCTTGCTTCCATTTCAAGCCCAGCGAAATCCTGTTTCTTCCATAAAGTGACCCTTGGGAATCTCACTGGAGCAAAATCATCAAGACAATGAATTGCCCACATTGTTGTCATTCTTTCAGGACCTAAACCAATTAACCATTCACACCTACCAGCCATGTCATGCTGAAGATTGTCCAAGCATGAATAATAGCAAACTTCTTCATCAATAACTGCAGCACCTTCAACTTCTGTAGCCCAGCTTACAAACAAATTAGCACCCAGAAAACCATTCAGGGATTGGCTTACCTCTATTACAGCAAGGACAAAAAAAATTAACTTTGTTGATTTCTGGTCACTGTTATCTTTTCCAGCTTTTCTAATCCTCCCATCATCAATTTCACCCCACAGCCTGACAGCTCCATCGAGGCAGCAAGTTAACAAGACTGGCCTCAGTGCATGCCTCGCATGCCTACTTGATGGTTTTCCTATTGACGGCCTCCACTGTATCGTCGTAACAGGCATTGGATGATGCAGCTCCGTTTGTGTAAATTTTGAATGACCATCAAATTGGTAAACAAAAACACATCCTCTTGCATCATTGACTAGAGAAGATGAATTTCCAACTTGTAGTTCCCTCCATGGTGCGGTTGCAGAAAGACCATTGGCAGACCAGGTGGCAGAGACGAGAACTTGAGGAATTTTTGGTTTGAATGACCAAGCAATTTCCCATGATTTCTCTTTTCTTCTCCACATTACAACCTCAGTGCCTCCCAAAATTATTCCATCCCCAGAACCTGTCCACTGGATGGCCTCAACCTTCATGGATTGCATAAGCATTGCAGTCTGGCTCCAACAAAAAGAACCTGAATCTCAGTAAATAAGTTCATATTCGATTTCAAGGGAGAGAGTGAGAGTGAGAGTGTGTGTGTGTGGTGGTGAGAGAGAGAGAGAGCATCCTGTCTAAACACAACAGTACAGGTACACACTAATAGCAGTTTGCATTCCACAAAACTCAAATTCAGTACATTGGCGTATGTTTGTGTTAACTGATCATATACAAAAGCCAGCAATTGTTGCTGTTTTCATATCAAAATCCTGAATATAGAATACTCTGATTTTATCCTGGCTTTGAATATTTCAACATTACATAAGTTGTTAATCCAGAAAATTGTGGTAATCGTCTAGATTTTAAAAAAAAAAAAAAGAAGAAGAAAAGAAAAAACTGATTATATACCTCAATAAAATTTCAGAGTTTACTACCTCCCTCTCTGCCCTCTTCATTAGCATCCAAAATTTAAGCTACAATATAATCGCTCATTCATCATTTAGTATGATTTTCGTAGTCAACCAAAAAGCGTTTCAAGCTTCTGTATCTCAATTCCATTATAGCTTAACCAGAAAACTAAATCTAATAAATTCCCCCCACCCCCCAAAAAAAGAAAAAATGAAAAAGATAACACAAACAATGAATAAAAATGAGGCTATCATTGGAATTACATAAGAACTATATCAAGTTCCACAGATTTCCTTATTTCTCAAGTTCAGCTTGCGTATGCTCGAATATAATGGAGACCGTATGCATGCACACACACTTCTAACAAAGCTCCACGATCATCTTAACAGGTGATTAAACACGCTAAAATATGGGGGAAAGTACCTAATTATAAACACTTAAATATTCACTTGGATTATCTGAGATTTTCCACCTCCACAAATTTTATCTAACTCTTTTCATTTCATTTAGTGAAACGAAACACTCGTTCCTCTTAACTATAATTTCAATGAAAGCTCGAAACAGTAATACAATTTTAAAAAATCAAATAATTATGAACTTACTGCTTGAAGTTTCGTCCTCATTATACGATAACAGCACAATGCAATCACCCAACGCCACGGCGAGTTCACCGGTGGATGGCGTGGCAGGGGACCAACACACGGCGGAGACATAAACGTCGGCCTCTCGAGATAGTTCGAGTACTTGGCGATGAAGTGGGCCGATTTTTGTTTCGGCCTTCAGCAGAGGGTTGGGAAAGTGAGAAATGACTACTAGCGATGAGGCGGCGTAGGCGATCCATGAGTGTCCGGCGAAGTCTAGAAGGAAATCGGCGGTTGGTTCGGATCCGGTTGCCAATCTATTTGGCGCGGGTGCAATGATCTCGGATTTTATTAACTGGAGAGGAAGGTGGGAAGTGATATCGAGTGGTGGCGGGGAAGCAGCAGCAGCTGCCGCCGAAATGACCTCACCCATTGTCAGTGCTGAGATTTGTGCAATTGACACTTCTGAAAAATTGATATTATGCGATTATATACCCTTTTTTTTTTCAGATAGATTGTTAATTATAAATGAACTAATAAAAGGATAAATAAATCCGATTTAGCATTTATAGTACATGAAAAAATTTAATAAAATATTAAAAAGAGCGTGCGAATTTCCAAAAAATGCACATAAACAGAAGAATTGAAAGAGAAAAATTAATTAATTAGTTATAATAAAATGAAATTAGCAGGTAAATAAAGAACTGGTCAGTAATTTAACATTATACAGTCTCATAGGAAAATATTTATAAGGAGTTACTTTTTTTTTTTTTTGAATAAATATAAGGAGTTACTTATGCCTATATACAAGTTGGAAATAATGAAGTATAGTACTACGTTCACATAAGATATTTTATATGGCTTTGTTGCGGTGATTTAATTTGTGATATGTGTTTTGTTTGGAATTTTTTTTAAACCAAAATCATTTTTATTATTAAAAATGGTAGGAAGAAGAGTTGTCGAGGCCTATGGAAGATCCCGAAGCCCTAATAAAATGACTAGTTAAATCAGTGACATTTCTACAAATAAAATTAATCGTGTAGTTATTATGGTGTTGTTTACTTTAAATTTTAAGTGATTTTTTAAAGTCGAATTTAAAATATAGTAATTTTTTAAATCGTGATTAATAGTAACATGTGTTTATTTTTTGTTTTTTAAACAAAGATAACTTAATTTTATATTAAATTATTGTTACTGTTGTATCATTATATTATTGTTTAGTATGATTGAATTATGTCTGGTTTAAATACCTCATTCGTCCCACTATATATTATTCATTTTTTCCGTTGTATATTAATTATTCTACTTTTGACAAATACTTTTCTGTTAATTTATTCTACTATATCTATTATTTTCTCTCTCATTGTCAAATTGCTTATACTAAATACATTATTTTATTATATTTCTTAATTTATGTGCCCAAAACTACTGATAATATATAGTGGGAGGGAGTATATTAAAGTGCAAGTGTGATAATGAATCTATATGTGTTTTAGAGTGATAATGATTCTATACGTGTTGGATAATTTTTCAAAACTAGTTAAGAATCCAAAGTAAAATCTTTGAACTTGAAATCAAGTTTTTTAAATCAAAAGCAAATATGGTATGCATTGTTGTAATATAGTTTTACAAGTCATTACAGACGATGATTTTGTGTGCCATAACAAGCGTACAATGATAGTTTTCGTTAAAATCTATACCTTTGAAACTTAGTATTATCACACTCACCGGTCCATCTCCGTCATTGTGTAGTCAACGCCCCTCGTTGTCAAGTTTTGAAAAAAATTGACTTTACACAACAAATTTAAGAAAAACAAAACAAAGCTTTTAATTAATGGCAGAAAACAACGACTCTCAACTCAAGAGTAGTACCAGAGATTCTCAACTTGAAAAAGGTCGCAAACGGATAAAAAAACACAATGCGAACAAAATTTGCAATAAAGTGTGGAAATAATTACAAAAATCACGAACAAGAAAGAGCAAATAGTACCTTCAAATGAATAATGAAGAAAAATAGATTGAATTAAGGATACCCATGTACCAAAACCTTAGAATGTGAGTGTGAGTCAGGTTATCACAGGTTACTCTTTGGAGAACAAGTCAATTGAGAGGACAATTTAAATGAGTGGAGTTGCTTTCAGCGGGAATCGAATCCAAAATGTGTGGACGTGAACCTTTAACCTCTAATACCATTAAAAAAAAATTGTCTCATCTAAAAGTTTGAATTTATAAAGAGATTCGAAATTAATTATTGTATATATATATTTTTTTAAGGATTGTATATTAATTTCTAATAACTTAGTTATACATAAAAAAAAAAAAAAAAAAAAAATGTTACCCTATTGGGAGATCCGAATCCATTACTTGGGTTTATTAGGGGCCAAAGTTTTGATCCAATCGTTAGTCTTTTCAAATTCTCCCTCCAGTGTTAACCGCCAAACAAAACTTTGCTCGTCATGTTGCCTGCATTTCTCTCCATTTCCCCCGCGTGATGTTGGAACATTCAACGACTTTCTCTGTTGCGATGAACCGTGAGCTATTTTAGTATGCACAAGACGTAATTGTATTAAACTGAATCGTAGGAAATGTTTCTAGTTAATTCCCCCAGCCCCTTCATAAATACTGCGTGTTCCCAACATGAATTTACGCCAGTGTTTTGCCTCTTATCATTTCCTCTCACGTTCTCAGCACACTTTGAGTTTGTTACTTTCTCCCTATGGAAATGTCTCAAAAGACTGCTTCCGAAATCACCGGTGACGATTCTGATCAGAAATCCTCGCCGGAAAATTCGCCATCTGGAGTACCGGAAAGTGTTGCCGATGCTTGGAAAAATGTCGTCCGCGACATACCGAATATTCGATTGAAACCGTCGCCTAGCATGGTAATGAATGTGGATAATCTACTGGATGTGCCGAACGGGGGATCAGGAAAGGCCAGAAGCTCTGAAAATGGATCAGCTACATCGATGATGGATGAGGCGTGGGAGCAACTCCGCAAGTCCTACGTTACCTTGAATGGATGGGCAGTTGGTACAGTCGCCGCCATTACCGAGAACGAGACCGAGACCTTAAATTACGATCAGGTACGTAGTGATATAACTTGGAATTCTGCAGACGCATACGATTCATAAAATTAGGAAAGTCAATGGTATGATATGCATAGATAGTTAGCTTATCATTGTTAAGAAGTATTTCGAGGTACGCGCGTGACTGTTTTACTGTTCTCACTAATTGATATACATCTGAATATTATTCCTGCGAAGGATTGAGTAATCTAGTTTGTGAAGTTTTATAATCTAGTTTACTATTACAAATGTGTGGTGGAAACACTAAATAGATGAACATTACTCTTCTTATTAATATATGCTCTACGTGTCCTCTGTTCGTTTCGGACTGATCACCATCTACTACAGATCCCAAACTTCAAATTTTGTCAGATTATTTGATTTTAAATACTAGTAAAATGCATAATCTGTTCCTCGAGCTAGTAATTTGTAGTTCACTGCTGTATAAGCTGTTATGACATAATGATGATGTGCAGGTTTTCGTGAGAGATTTTGTTCCATGTGCTTTGGCCAGCCTGATGAAAGCTGATCCGGATGCAGACCTAGTGAAAAATTTCCTGTTGAAGACCATCTACCTCCAAGGATGGGAGAAGAGAATTGATAACTTTACCCTTGGAAAAGGTGTAATGCCTGCGAGTTTCAAGGTGATCAAAGACAGCGTCAGTCAGAAGGAGTATCTACGTGCAGATTTTGGAGGCAGTGCAATTGGAAGAGTTGCGCCGGTGGATTCTGGGTTCTGGTGGATCATATTGCTGAGGTCATATACTAAATGCACACGTGATTATTCTCTTGCTGAGTCACCTCTGGTGCAGAGAGGAATGAAATTGATACTTAACCTGTGTCTCTCTGATGGGTTTGATACATTTCCTACACTTTTATGTGCAGACGGATGTAGCATGATTGACAGGAGGATGGTAGACATCCATCTCTACATATTTTATGCCTATGTTATGTTCCATTTTTAGGTTGATGTTGAAGAAGACATGTATTTTCTAATTTGAATTGATTTTGTACAGGGGATTTATGGATATCCAATTGAGATTCAGGCACTCTTCTACTTTGCGTTGAGGTGTGCAAAACAATTGCTTAAACCCGAGCATGATGGTAAGGAGTTGATTGAGCGCATTGATAAACGGATCACTGCTCTAAGCTATCATATACAAACCTACTACTGGCTTGACTTCACTCAGCTTAACAACATTTATCGGTACAAAACTGAGGAATACTCTCACACTGCTGTCAACAAATTCAATGTCATTCCTGAATCTATCCCAGACTGGTTGTTTGAATTCATGCCACTGAGAGGAGGGTATTTCGTCGGCAATGTAAGCCCAGCGCGTATGGACTTCAGGTGGTTTTTGCTTGGCAATTGTATTGCTATTTTAAGCTGCTTAGCAACCCCAGCACAGGCTTCGGCAGTTATGGATTTGATTGAGGAACGCTGGGCCGATTTAATTGGGGAGATGCCTCTGAAAATTGTATATCCAGCTCTTGAAGGACATGAATGGAGGAATGTAACTGGTTGTGATCCAAAGAACACAAGATGGAGTTATCACAACGGTGGTTCTTGGCCAGGTTATCATCAATTAATTTTCTGTAAATCAAGGCCAATATGCTATGTTATGTTATAATAGTCTCCCAATTCATCGTTTGAAGATAAAACTTGATCGTTTTGCAGTTCTTCTGTGGCTACTGACAGCAGCAAGCATAAAAACTGGAAGGCCTCAAATAGCAAAGAAAGCGATAGAATTGGTGGAGCAACGTCTGGCGAAAGACGGATGGCCTGAATACTACGATGGCATTACTGGACGGTACATTGGAAAGCAGGCACGGAAGTATCAGACGTGGTCCATAACAGGATATCTGGTTGCAAAGCTCATGATAGAGAACCCATCAAATCTGCTCATTATATCTCTTGATGAGGACAAAAAGATTTCAAAGCCAAAGCTCACCCGCTCTACCTCATGCACCTTCTAACTCTAACACACTTTGAAGTAAGATTTCTCTATTGTTTTTGGTGTGAAATTTGTGTTTCCCATCAATTCATTAAATAAGATGGGGATTAAAACTTGTTGGCTGGCTACTTGTGTTTTGATGAGTGATCAATCGAAATCTTAGTTCGTATCTCTGATGACGTGTTATCTCAATATATTAGTATTAGTTTCAGCTGAGCTGAGCTATTATCGAAGTATAATTGCTTGAATTTTATCGAATGATTTGTTTTATTTATATACTGTATTTATTTGGCAATGAAACAAAGCCGTCGCGTTACTAGGCACGAAATATTATTAGCCAATCAATAAATCAAATAAATCCCTCTCCACCCCTCGTTCCCATCTCTTGTTTCCACCACCCACGCACGCACATATTCCCTTTTGACACTTTCTCTTGATCCCTTCACTCACTCTGGAAAAACACACAAGATACAATCCTTGGCTGATAGAAAAAAAAAAATGGCAACGACGAATGGAGCGGTGGAGAACAGCTGCGGGTTCAGCAAGTGCGAGAAGCTGGACAGGGTGGCGAGTTGGGTGGGGGCGAGCGTGGCGACGGCCTTCTTCTCGTCGCTGGAGAGGTGCTCTTGTATTAACATCCCTAAGGTGGATTCCGATATGGACGAGGAGGCCAATGATCGCCCCCTTATGCTTACCAAATCCTCTTCTTTTGCCAGCGACACCTCCTCCTCCCACCGCCGCTCCTCCGCCGCATAAGCTGATCACTTCCTACGCCTCTTGATCTTAGAATTTTTTGTTGTTGGTTACTTTATATCTTCGGGTAGTATAATAATATACGTGGTTGTAGAATTTGTAAGCAATTGTGAAATAGTCTAATGATCAAAATCCCACAAGAAGATGACTTTCTATTTCTTTTTCCAATTGATCGATTATTATGGAATAGAGGGATTTTTTGTCTGTTTATTCTGATCGAGGGACTGCACACTTGATTTCTATAACGAAAATCATTATCTGTACGAAATTCTCCATAGAAGTTAGAATAGCATTGTTGATTATAACGTAATTCTGAGAAAATTGTACAAGTTTCTCTCTTTTTATATGCATAACACGATTTTTAACCTTTTTTTTTTAATTACGGTAATTTAAAATTAATTAGAAAAATAAATAAAACATTTAATAGCTAAAAAAAATCCAAATAATTACAAAATATTTATTATAAAACATATTGCAGTTTTTTTAAAGATTCAATTAAAATAATTACCAAATATAGATTTTACCAAAGAAAATAAATACCAAATCTAATTTTTAAAATATTTAATATAATCGTAAAATTAAATAAAGCTATAACTCAGATTTTACCAAATCTTAATTTTTTTTAAGATACAAAATGTGTAACTTAGTTAGAAATTAAATACAGTAATTTTTTAATATATACGGAGTAAAATTAAATACAGTAGTTAGAAATGTGTAAAGAGAATTTCCGCCGCACCCTTTAATTACTAATTTGTCCCTCAAATGAAGGACAAAAAAATCCCATTGAAAAATTTAAGGCTGCTTCAAGTTCAACTGTCATAAAAAAATCTATTGCTCATAGTCTTTCGATTTATCGGATGCAAGAATACCTGCAGATTGCAGAATTTGATCTATCGCATGAACCAACTGAAACAAATTCACGCCCACACCCTAAGAAATGGCACCGACTTTACCAAAATCTTCGTCACAAAATTACTGGATATCCCAAACATAAACTATGCCCACAAGCTGCTCGACAATATTCCTAACCCAAATCTCTTCTTCTACAACAAGCTCATCAAAACACATTCTTCTCATGGCCCCCAACACCAATGCTTGTCGCTCTATTCTCAGATTCTTCATCGACGTCTCTCCCCTGATCCACTATCCTTTATCTTCCTCTTTGCTACATGTGCAAAACTTTCCAGTCCTTTCCATGGCCAAATGCTCCACGCTCATTTTGTTAAATTCGGGTTCGATTACGATGTCTATGCCTTAACTGCATTGGTTGACATGTATGCCAAAATGGGTTTAATGCGTTTGGCAAGAAATGTCTTTGATGAGATGAACAGTAAAGAAGTGCCCACTTGGAATTCTTTGATTTCGGGCTATGCGAAAAGCGGGGATTTGGAGGAAGCGTTGCGTTGTTTCTTGGAAATGCCATCAAGGAATGTGATTTCTTGGACTGCTTTGATATCTGGGTACTCGCAGAATGGGAAATATAGGGAGGCTTTGGAGATGTATTTAGGAATGGAGAGAGAAGGAAATGTTAAGCCTAATCATGTGACTATAGCTAGTGTTCTCCCAGCTTGTGCCAATCTTGGTGCATTGGAGGTGGGACAGAGGATCGAAGCTTATGCCCGGGCAAACGGTTACTTAAAAAACGCATTCGTCAGTAATGCGTTACTGGTGCTCTATGCAAGATGTGGTGTGATTGACAAGGCAATGCAGATGTTTGATGAACTTGGTGGCAATAGAAAGTTGTGTTCTTGGAATATTATGATCATGGGTTTAGCAGTCCATGGAAGATGTCATGAAGCTCTGGAACTATTTAACCAAATGCCGGTGAGCTTTCTAATGTTGCATATACTTGTATGGGGATTTTTTTTCAAGGACGGTGACTTAGGGGTGACAAAATGAGGACCATAACTTTTTGGGTGAGCTATTTAAGGACAGTAACTTTTTAGGCTAAGGAGAATAACATTTAAAAGTCGCAAATTGAGCCCGAATTCATGCCAAATCCGGTCAATTAGTCTGATTTGGGTTGATTCGGGCTGATTTTGCCTCAATTCACGACTTTTAAAATTACTATCCTTAAATTGTCAGCCTGAAAAGTTATGATCCTTATTTTGGCCCCCCCAAGTTATGGTTCTTAAAAAAACATTTTTTTGTACTTGTTCAAGTTCTTAAAAAAAACTATTCTTTTGTGATTGAAAATGCAGAGAAAAGGGATGGTCCCAGATGATGTAACTTTGGTGGGGGCGATCCTTGCATGTACGCATGGAGGGATGGTAGAGAGAGGCCAGGAAATCTTCAACTCGATGGAGCAAAGATTTTCCATCACGCCCAAGCTAGAACACTACGGATGCTTGGTTGATCTTCTAGGCCGTGCAGGATCGCTGCAAGAGGCTTACGAACTTATTAAGTCAATGCCAACGAAGCCTGATTCGGTCATTTGGGGAACGTTGCTAGGTGCATGTAGTTTTCACGGTAATGTTGAATATGGGGAGAAAGCTGCAGAGTCGTTGTTTAGGTTGGAGCCATGGAATGCTGGCAACTATGTGATTCTTTCGAATATTTATGCAAAAGCCAACAGATGGGACGGAGTTGCGAAGCTTAGGAAGCTGATGAAAGGCTCGAGTGTGACAAAGGCAGCAGGGCACAGCTTTATTGAGGAAGGAGGGACGCTTCATAAGTTCATCGTGGAGGATAAATCTCATCCAAGAGCCTCTGAGATTTTTACAGTGTTAATTCATGTTACATCTGAAATGAAACTTCATGGAGACATAGATGATTTTGATGAGATGGAATGAAATAAGATTTGAGGAGTAATTTTGATTATTTTCTTGTTTTGATTGGAGATTAATTAATTTGTTTAAAGTTTTTCATTTGAAATACCTCTCCCTCCTCTTCTTCCCACCATTCATTTCAATGGTTTTAAACCAAAAGGAACAAGGGACATTGATTTGTTGTGTTTTTTTTTTTTTTTTAGTTTCAACATATCTCAACTTCAGCAGGTCTCATGTGAGCCCAAAAAACCCTTTGTAGACATACAAAAACTTGTATGTGACGGACGTTGTGATACATAAAACGAATCTCATGTACTATATTACTATGATCCATAAGCTTATGAACTCCAACCCGATTATGTTTTGAAGGAGAGCATGACTCAAACACTTACTAATAGACATAAGCATTACTTTTTTGTTTTTTTAATTTAAAATAATGAAAAATCAATTTGTCGGGAAGTGCATATTTCAACTTGAGCAGGTCTTTGCGTTGGAGTCCCTCCCTAGTTGTAGCCCAAATTCAATCAAATATATTGAAAAAGAAAATTAAAGCTTAAAAGTGTCTTATTTTATGAATATTTGTCCCTTAAATTATTAGATTTGTTAAAAGGTTAGTTATACCGTAGCCCTCAGGCTCTATTCTAATTTCAATTAGTCAACTCATGATATTTTCGGGTGTGTTATTACTTTTTTTTTTTTAAAATTGTGCGAAAGAAAATCAAGAAGTGTGACAATGTAAAGATGCTGAAACAACAACTATTTCAAACTACCCATTAAAAAAAACATACCAATGATTTATCTAGTTAGATTCTGATTTTGATGTATATATAGATATAGTTTTAAAGTTGGAATTGGGTGTGTTGAGAATGATAAAGTATTGCATGAACTCTTGTAGGCCAACTGCTCTAGCAACTAATCTCATCAAAACACGATTTTAGGCAATAAAGTACAACAAATCATTATATTTATGAATCCATCAGAAAAAAAAAACCAAGATAAATTCTAAAGAAAAGAGAAATACGTAGGCGTGCAATAAATTCAGACAATTTACGTACGGTTGTTCAAATAAAAGTAACACAAAAAAATATGTTGAAAATGTGAAGTAGCTTTTTAAGTTAAGAATAAAGGATTGGAAGAATCTGAGTCAAAACGCATGATTCGTTTAAATCAAAACGAAGCACACGAAAAGCTGTATTTCACTATTCACTTCACAACCAATAATAATTAACTAAAATACTTCTTCCCCAACAACATATTATTACAAAAAAACCCACGTTAGAAGAATCAATATCATGAAAGCTGACAAACATAATGTCCTAACATAGACTTTTCCATCTGATCTATTCACCAACTAGTTAAAAGAAAAAACATACGTATTCATTGGCTTCAATTTTTATTTATATATTCTTAATTCGGTTGATTACTACTACATTATATATAAACCCATTCCCTTGAGCCATACTACTACATTATATATAAACCCATTCCCTTGAGCCATTCTACACCACCTCTCTTTCAAACCTTAATCCTCTCTCTGAAAATTAACATATACATACATGCATGGCAGCCACAATCACGACACTTGTTTGTGTGTGTTTGAGCTTACTACTATCATTTTCCCATAGTGTGCATGGAACTAAAAGATGGCCTGCTGGAAGTTCAACTAGATACTACGAGTTTAAGGTACACTATATATATTATTTACACAAAATAGGAGTATCAATTAATCGTAAATACTCCTATTAATTAATTCCATGAATTGAATAGGTGGAAACCAAGAGGGTTACAAAACTATGCCAGAGCCGGGACATTGTCACCATTAACAACATGTTTCCAGGACCAGTACTTTATGCTCAAGAAGACGATCGAATCATCGTTCGCGTCGCCAATCTATCCCCACATAATGCCACCATTCACTGGTACTTAGTATAATATCACAAGAAAATTGACATTTTAGCTAGACAAGTTATAATAAATTAATGACATGATTTTGTAGTTCTTAACAAAGTTTGAATTTGCAGGCATGGTGTGCGGCAGAGGTTATCGTGTTGGTCAGACGGGCCTTCTTACGTGACACAGTGCCCGATTCAACCCGGGCAGAGTTACACTTACGAATTTACTCTGGTTCAGCAGAAGGGCACCATGTTGTGGCATGCTCATGTTTCGTGGCTTCGGGCAACAGTTTATGGCGCCATTGTTGTCTACCCTAAACCTGGTGTTCCGTATCCTTTTCCCTTCCCATACGAAGAGCATGTTATCGTAATAGGTTAGTGGAAACATATACTCCTGTGAAAGGCTTTTATTATTGATTCAAGATTATTAATGAAACATTTTCTTACAAATAATAGGGGAATATTGGTTGAGGGATGTGGTACAACTTGAGCAGAATGTCACTGCAAGCGGCGGAGGCCCTCCTATCGCCGATGCTTACACAATCAACGGCCATCCTGGCCCCAATTATAATTGCTCTGGCAACGGTAAACATGATTTTCCATGAACACGATTCATGGTAGCCTTTAATGTGAAACTGTATCCGTTTCTATTCAAGTCATGTATAAGTTACTGCCTAAACAAACTTGGGTCAGCCTAAGATTCAAATTCATAATAGGAACAGTGGTTCATATCATAAACCATGTTCATATAAAGCTTACTCCTTTACATTTTTTTAGTATATAGTAAATTTATAACTGATAATGTTGTTTCCTCAGATGTGTACAAGATTGATGTAGTACCAGGGAAGACCTACCTGTTGAGGTTAATCAATGCAGGATTGAACACAGAAAACTTCTTTGGAATTGCTAATCATAAACTAACCATAGTCGAAGCAGACGCAGAATACACGAAGCCCTTCACAACGGACAAGGTGATGCTTGGGCCGGGCGGAACCATCAATGTTCTGGTCACTGCAAATCAACGTATAGGCAGATATTCCATGGCTGTGGGCCCGTACATGTCTGCAAAAAACGTATCGTTTCAAAACATAACAGCAGTAGCCTATTTTCAGTACCTAGGAGCCACACCAAATAGCTTATCATTACCAGCAGCATTACCGAGTTTCAACGATAATCTTGCTGTAAAAACTGTAATGGACGGGCTTAGAGGGCTAAATACGTCAAATGTTCCAAAAGAAATCGATAGAAACCTCTTTGTTACCATTGGTATAAATGTGCAAAAGTGCAATAGAAAAAACCCAAATCAGACCTGTCAAGGGGCTAATGGTGGGATAATGGCTGCTTCCATGAATAATATAAGTTTTATTAGGCCTAATGTTTCACTTCTAGAAAATTATTACAGGGGTATAGGCGGTCACTTTACTAAAGATTTTCCAGGAGTACCCCAGAGATTCTACGATTTTGTAAACGGGGCACCTAATAATGCTCCTAATGATACTAATGCAATGAATGGAACGAGGGTGTATGTGCTTGAATACGGGACGAGGGTTCAGCTAATCTTGCAGGATACCGGAACTGTTTCGACGGAAAATCATCCAATTCATCTTCACGGTTTTAGTTTCTATGTTGTTGGCTATGGCAGTGGTAACTACAATCCAGACAGAGCTTTTTTCAACTTGGAGGACCCCCCATATATGAACACAATTGGAGTTCCTGTTGGTGGATGGGCAGCAATTAGATTTACTGCTGATAATCCAGGTAAATATGAATATTGATTTAAGATTATTCACATATAATGTTATTGGACCATTTGTTTCTGCATGAACAGAATCAATGACACTATAAATGTGGTGTAGGGGCCTGGTTTATGCACTGTCATTTGGAGATACATCTATCGTGGGGGCTGTCTGTTGTGTTTATCGTTAAAAATGGGGAAGGACCACTAGAGACACTTCCTCATCCTCCAGCTGATTATCCTCGGTGCTAGACGATGCAAATGGAACATTAGATAATAAGAATGAATTGAGAGTGATGGCTTTTAATGTGTTCCATGATTTGATTATTTAATGCAAGTGTGTATTATGATTTATGTGTGGTTGATTTTTCTTAAGTGTCAAGAACCTTAATAAAAATCTATCCTTTTGATTCTAGTTTTTACAGAATTTGTTGTCTGTAAGAAAGGGTACTGACATACATCTTAATTTCCCTTTAAGACGAAGAGATGCCGTGAATTTCACATGTGCATGATTGTGACTATATAACAAAAAAGGCAGAACAAAGTAGAAGATTTGAAACTGTTAAAAATGGAAACTGAATACACTCTTTAAGCTCAATGAAGATGATAGAGTACATTAAAGGAGTGAAAACATCAATATTACAACTGCCACAAGCCAAGACATAACACCATTTTTAATAAAAAAAGACTACTGAACAAAACCAAGGGCAGTACAGGTTCAATGGCAATACACATTTTTTCAATTTTATTTGGCTCAAGATGTTAGAAAAAAGAAAAAGGGTTTACGAAATCTGGCTCAATCAACAGAACACAGGAGATACAAAGACCATGGAGAAAGCATTTGACAATGGAAGTACTTATAAACAATATCACTACGACAATGTATTTGGCGTTCTCTCATTAACCTTTTTGTTATATTTGTCAAAAAAAGTCGACAAAGCATTAGGTAAAATAATAAGTACTCTCTAGCAAGCACGATGCTTTGGTTAGCAGGTAGTTGCCATAATGCAAGAAGTTGAACAGCATGTGCCATAATGTACTCAAAATGTACCTTAACGATTGAATGCTGTCTTCTGTGTGTAACTCGGTGGCAATCACGGTTATCCTGAAACAATAAGATGGCAAATTAAATCATCAGCAAATGTTAAAGAGAAACTATGACAGATTAACTAAGATAATGCAAAAACAAACCTTAATTCTAAGTTAGAGAGGGAAATAATCCTACTTACTTGACAATTAATCCTACATATCTGTCTATTTATAGTAGCAAATGAGAGTACTAACTTAATGTACTAACCATTAACAGACTACTGAAGTACAATAATTCTCTGTACTGCAGCCTAAGTAACAAAGAAGTTTAATTTAATTGAAGTTGTTAGGAAAAAATCAGGCCAAAACTCTCATAAAATAGCACAATAATTGGAATATTAACAAACTACCAAGAATCTTGCACAATAAATGCAATTGGGACTAATATAAATAAGCGAAGCCCCTCTCGTAAATGTAATATAGACCAATAAGAGTCCCTCCTTTGAAAGGCATCTGCTCAAATGAGTATTCCAACGCAGGCGAGCTGCGAGCTCAGTGCTTCAACAATTGGAATACTCATGTGCGCAAGATGTTTTGCAAGGGAGGCAAAACTGGAGGACAGAAAAGCTATATATTTGCTATCATCAAAGACAAGTAAGTTGCATGATTAACATGTAGTGTAGTATTTAAAATACAATGATATTTGCATGTATAGTAAACGTAATCATGGATTATACAGTATGTACACATTGTCCGGTTAGGTTATACTTCAGTTTCAACATAGCTAATCAATCATCTCTTTCAGATAATTTCTTGAAAATGCAAGATTGGGAAGAAACGGCCGATTCAAACAGTGTAAATAGCAAGAAAATCATAAGCACTTTGCATTAATTAAAACCAATGTTAACTTTCCAGCTATTAAACATATTAACAGAGCAAAACCTCTCAGTTTATAGTTCGCAGAAAATCGGATAAACAATCGGTGATTTGTCTGATCACGATCAAAGAATGATAAAAATAAACTGTACCGCTGTTGAATCAACAACTGAATCGAGAAAACGTGCGCCAGAAAGTTCCTCCTCCGCCGTCGTCACTGTCTACAGGTGACCTTAAGGTGAAGAGCTATCAAAATTAGGGGAGGATTGTATAATTAAGAAAAGATGAGGGGTAGTTTCAAAAGAGAAGATTGTTGCCTTAAAACCATGGGCCTGTATTTGGGCCTCGAAACAGATATGGGCCCAGTTGTGTTCTACCTACTTTTTGTACCCATATTATGGCCATGGATAAATGCACCCCAATTATTATGTCTACAGCCCTAATGTATGAGTTTACCCGCCTCTTATTTTCTAAAATTATCCCCCTTATTCATAAATGTTAATTTTCCTTCAACCTCACCCTTTTTTTGGATTAATTTCTCTTCAGCATGGTTACATTTCGCACTCACTACTCAATATATGTGTAGTGTATTTTGTTTTCGAGTTTTTTATTTTACAAAAAAATGCATTTTGCAAAAACTTAGCAATGGTTTGCTGAGCTTTGTGAGATTTTTCGGAAAAAAGTTCCATGTTTTAAATAAAAAAATCGATCAAATTTTCTACGTTTTGATTCAAAACTCGGTCAACTTTTCCACATTTTGATTTAGCACCAGTTTGTCGAGTTTTGAATCAAAACGTGGAAAAGTTGACCGAGTTTTGATTCAAAACGTGGAACTTATTTCCGAAAAATTTCACAAAACTCGGCGAACCAGTGCTGAATTTTTTCAAAATGCGATTTTTGAAGAAAAAAAACTCGAAAACGAAATACACTACACATATATTCATTACAACTATACAATCATGCGACAATACAGTCAAATAAAACAACAATAACATGTAGAATAATCAATTATAACGAAATACTATGTTTTGAGTTTGGGGGGAATGCATAAAAACTTTTTTTTTTAATGGGTGGGGTGAACTCAATATATATAGTAGTATAGTCTTATTTTCTATTAATTTAAAAATATGAAGGGGGGAAGATATAATATGGGAAGGGGTCATTTATCCGTGGCCTACAGTGATTTCAGAACCGGACCGGTATAAAAACCGTTTTTGTGGTTCAACCGGTCAAAACCGCTAAACCGGCTAAAAACCGATCAAACCGGTTCACCTTTTTTTTTTTTTTTTTTTAACTATTTTTATATTATAAAATTAGGAGCACATTCAACCCCTTAGATAATATTTTTCTCCCATGTTTCTTCCACCTCTTATTCGATGTGAGACACAAATTTTTGTGTTTGTGTTACTATAACACTAGTACTTTTATACGGAGTAATATTTTTTTCTCAAATTTCTTCCACTTTTTCGATGTGGGATACAATAAAATTCATATGTTTGTTTGTTACTAGCACTAGTGCTTCACTCTTATTCGATGTGAGACATAAAATTGTGTGTTTATTTATTACTATAACACTACTACTTCTATAATATTTTTTTCTTATACTTCTTTCACTTCTTCAATGTGGAATATAATAAAATTCATATGTTTGTTACTAAAACTATTGATTTTATAATATTTTCTTCTCATGTTTATTCTACTCTTATTCAATGTGGGAAATAATTTTAATGTTTGTTTTTTTTATTATAACACAACTAGTTTTATAAAAATAAAAATCTCATACTTTTTTCACTTTTTCGACGTGGGATATAATAAAATCCACATGTTTGTTTGTTACTAACATTATTGCTTTCATAATGATTTCCTCTCCTATTTCATTTACTCAACCTTATTTGATGTGGGATGATAATTTTGTATGTTTATTTTTTTTTTCTCATATTTTTTTACTTTTTATTTCAACAATATTATAAACAAACAATATATTTATAAATGCCTAAAAACATTTGTTCATCTCTAGAAATAATATTTTAATCAAATATTCTTTATTTTAATATAAATTTTATAAATATATTTTTTAGGGTAAAAAATAATATATAAAATCATTTTACCGGTTGAACCGCCGGTTCAACCGGTCCGACCGGTTGAACCGTGAATCGGTGCCTAATCCGGTTTGATCTCCGGTCCGATTATGAATACACTGATGGCCCATATAGGTCAAATGTTTTTTTCTTCTGCCATTTCTAACAAAGCCTGGACCCACCATTATTCAAAAATAAATGTGAAATTCTTTATTTGGAACTTGTATTTAATCTTCAATTTTAATCGTTGTACCCTGTTTCTTCTATAATTGATATGGCCGTGGTATACGATTATCTTCTTTTAATGACTAGACAAGTTATTTGTTCCAAAATTCAATTCGTGTCTGTATTAATTAGAGCCAACATAATTGCGTAACAAAAATTTTATTTTGTTTCATTCTGAAAAAATAAACTCTTGTAATTTGTTAATATATTTTCTAATTATTAAGTGAGAATAAATGCATATGGGAACAAATTATTAAGTGGTGCGATTGTCTAAATAGAGTAGCTATGGGGTAAAAAAATATGGTTCTTAATTCTTCTTTAAAACAATACTAGCACTACAAGAAAACTGCAATTTAGCCGTGAAAAATTTTGTCGCTAATTCTAATATTTTCGTCGCTAACGTGTTTGCGACAAAAAAAATTAATTTTGTCGCAAATATTTGCGATGAAAATTTGTGTTTCATCGCAAAATATTAGTGACGAAAATATGAGTTTCATCACAAAATGTTTGCGAGGAAAATCAAACATTTGTCGTAAACACGTTAGCGACGGGTGTATAGCCACAAATCCCGCGACAAAATTATTTCATCGCTAATTTTACGAATCATTCTCTAAACCCAGTTTCGTACTCGACCAACCCAACCTGCACCCACACCCGACCCGACCCCAACCGAACCAACTCAATCGTTCTCTAAACCCACTTCCGCACTATTAGCCACAAAATATAATTTTCATTGTTTTTCTTATTATTAACAACAAAATAAAATAATTTGTTAAAGTGTAGTGATAAAATATTTTAATTTTGTTGCAAATATTAATTCCAAGAAATTATCCACAAAAAATATATTTCATCGCAAAATAATAGTGACTAAATATAATTTTCATCGTTGTCCTAATTATTAACAACAAAATAAAAGAATTTGTTGTTAGTTTAGTGATGCAATATTTTTATTTCATCGCATAAAGTAATTTCAATAAATTAGCCACAACAAATTATATTTCATTGCAAACTTTAGCGACAAAATAAAATTTTCATTGTTTTTCTGATTATTAACAACAAAATGAAGCAATACGTTGCTAGTATAGCGATGAAATATTTTAATTTCATCGCAAAAATTAATTTTAATAAATTAGCCACAAAAATTTATATTTCATCGTAAAATATTAGTGACGAAATATAATTTTCATTGTTGTTCTGATTATTAACAACAAAATGAAGCAATTTGTTGCTAATATAGCGATGACATATATAAATTTTGTTGCAAAAATTAATTTAAAGAAATTAGCCACAAAATTTTCAATTTCATCGCAAAATATTAGCAAGAAAATATAATTGTCATTATTGCTCTGATTATTAACAACAAAATGAAGCAATTTGTTGTTAATATAGTGATGAAATATATAAATTTTGTTGCAAAAATTAATTTCAAGAAATTAGCCACGAAAATTTATATTTCATCGCAAAATATTAGCAACGAAATATAATTTTCATTGTTGTTCTGATTATTAACAACAAAATGAAGCAATTTTTTGCTAATATTATAGCGATGAAATATATAAATTTTGTTGCAAAAAATAATTTCAAGAAATTAGCCACAAAAATTTCTATTTCATCGCAAAATATTAGCAACGAAATAAATTTTCATAGTTGTTCTGATTATTAACAACAAAATGAAGCAATTTGTTGCTAATATAATTAAGATGAAATGTATAAATTTTGTTGTAAAAAATAATTTCAAGAAATTAGCCACAAAAATTTCTATTTCATCGCAAAATATTAGCAACGAAATATAATTTTTATAGTTGTTCTGATTATTAACAACAAAATGAAGCAATTTGTTGCTAATATAGCGATGGAATATATAAATTTTGTTGTTAAAAATAATTTCAAGAAATTAGCCACGAAAATTTCTATTTCATCGTAAAATATTAGCGACGAAATATAATTTTCATTGTTGTTTTGATTATTAACAACAAAATGAAGCAATTTGTTGCAAATATAGCGATGAAATATATAAATTTTGTTGCAAATATTAAATCTAACAAGTTAGCGATGAAAATTTATATTTCGTTGCTAAAAATTGATTTTAGCGATGAAATTTAGATTTGTCGTAAAATTTTCGTCGCTATTCCCCCTGTTTCTTGTAGTGTAGTATTTCCCCACTTTATCATGTGCTTATTACGTACGGCCATGAATTCCTTTAGGAATGTTAATCATGCATTATCCTATTTTTTGCCACAAATTAATAAAGTTTGTGATTTTTGTTGTTATCGTTGGGACCATTTTCTTGATCATAAATCCTAGTAAATTCTAAATCATAAATTAACTTTCGTGGGAGTAATGAGTCGGAGGTTTTAGTATTTGTGTCACGTTTTCCTTATAATCTCTTAAGAGTGGATGCATTAATTAATTTAAAAATCACGATGTCATGCACAAGGGCGGAGCCACGTTGGGCCCAGAGGGGCCCAGTGGCCCCCCACCAAATTTTTTTTTTTTAAATATATATATATATATATGATAATTTTTTAAAATAATTATATGTATTGTTTTAGTAATAATTATTTCTATATTATATATATATATATATATATAAATAAAAATAAAATTATTATTTTCATTTTAATTACTACATATTAAGTTTAGACGGAACAAAAAATAAATGCTTGCATACAAAGGTTGGAAGGAAGGAATTTTTTTTCTTATTTTTCATGTATTTTCTTATTAAATTTGTTTCATAATTTTTTAAAAATAGAATCAATGGATTGAGGGTGCATTTGAGATTATTGTCTAAATTTTTGCTAAGACTTACAAAAATGTCCTTAAAATTGAACAATATTATTGATGTTTTAAAAAAATTATTAGTTTAGTGATTTAAAATTTTTGTACATTTATATTTAACAGTATTATATTGTATGAAACATAGAATATTGTAACACATTAATGTAGCTTCATTTTGAGTCGAAACTATCAAAACTTCTTACAAAACTTAATTGTTCGATTTAATTTAATGAAATGTATTGACAATTTTATCATGAGAAATTTTAATGAGTATAAGTACATATTATTTTATCTTTAAAGTAATGTTAATCGGGCCCCCCAGTTAAGATTTTCTGGCTCCGTCACTGGTCATGCATGCATCTTCTTTTGGGATGAACATTATATTGGTCTCAAAAAGTTCTTACTTCATACATCTATTAAGAATTAATAAAGTTAATTAAATTGGGCTTAATAATTCGAACATATTGGCCACTGTCGTGGTGTCCTCCCTTTATTCTTCTTCATTAAGCAATTTTCGATCAAAATTCATCAATCATAAAATAAAATAAAAAAAAACACAAAATTTTCTATATATATCTAGGCCAATTTGTAAATTAGTGACTCTTAAAATGGATTTAAACAATAAGCGATTCTTAAAATTGTTAACAAGGTTTGCAAATATATAAATGCACTTCTCAAAGTAAGTTTCATTTTATTTTTCCTTTTTGTTTATTCTTTCTTTCTTAGTCCAACGGCATAAATTTGTATATTGAGTAGCAGCTTCCCGTGTTTCTTCTATACATGTAAGCTCATTTAATTTAATGGCTTGATCTAATTGATTGCCTATGGAATATTCTAAATACTTGCAGCTGAGAAATTAGGAAATTATTTCTCTAAATTAAAATGTTGAAAACAATTAATTATAAATTATGAAAAATATAAATGGTAATTAGTTTGCTTCTCAAATACTAGAAAGCATTATTTTGATTTGTTTTTGTCTCCATTTTTATTGTTCGCCTGAGAGCCTCTTCATTCAGTTGTTGGCATTTCAATTAATCTCATTCAATATCAATTGCTAATTTTATTTTATTTTAAACAATATTAAAAAATTACTCAAGTGTCTGGCAAGAAAATAATGAATATTCCTACACATGATGGTGATGATAGAAAGTTGCACGCATGCACAAGATCACAATACGAACATATCAAAAAAAGAAGAAGAAGAATGTTTTGGTTGGTAAGCAATCTCTCTTGTCTTTTTCTCTCATATATATATCCTCAGCTCAGAGTGGTTGAAGAATGTTTAAACAGTTAGGAAAGAGTTAAAAAGTGAGAAATTAAATTAAGCATTTGAAAGATTTGATTTTTGGCTAATATATCATCATATATGTAAAGGAAATTACTTAATTACTACTAAAATTCATGCATGTATAATACAGCTGTAACATTTAATTTTGCATTTAGTCGCGCGCTTTCTAATTAAAGAGAAAGGACGTTTGTTGTGATGATGATGGTCTTGAACATGCAAACACATGACCCCTTTAGAAGCACAAAAAGGAAAAAACCATCCATCACTACTAAAGCATAAAGGAAAAAGATGCATGGTCGTCTAATATTATGCATCCTAGCTTTATTAATAAAACAATCATTTCTTTCATTTTAAATTTCAAATCTTTCAATTATGACACCCCCCCCCCCCTTTTTTCTTTTCTTTTTTTAGTTCAGTTGATCAAAGAAAAGAAAAATTATATGTACGTATTAATTTATGCATATTATATATATATAATAGAAAAGAAAATGAAACATCAAATTATATTAAACAAGAATTTAGTGCGACTTCATGAAGAGGACAAAAATTGACCAAACCATGATCTTAAATATTAATTAAATATAAAAGAAAACACAAATAAAACCAATGTTAGTGGGAGGGAATGAGAAGGAGACATACATCATCAAAGAATTCCCGGCCCGGGCATTAATCCAGAGAGTCAAAAAAGCATAAACCCACCAGAGAAGATACATTCACAATAGCACTAAATATTAGTAATATATAGTATTAAATAAGATTAAAAGGTTCACACCTTAAATAAAATACTACTAAAATGAAACCATAAGTCCAAAAGTGAAAATATCAGTCAAAACAAACAATCCTGCAGAGAGCCTTTCCCCCCTTTTCCTCCCATCTCCCATAATAAAGTTACCCAACTCAAAAACATTCTTTCTTTCTAAAATCCCCTCAAAGACAAAAACCTCCATCGATCACTTTGCCTTTTTGTAATAGATAGATAGATAGATATACCACAAATATCCATGGATAATAGTGCAGCTCAATGGACTACTCAGGTACGTACCACATCAATTTATATATAATTCTAATTTCATTTTGTCTAGCTCCTTTCTTGAAATTAATTAATTTTAGCTAGCTAGCTAGCTAGGTTAATTAATTAATATAATGTATTGTTAACATTAATTTTGTATAATATATAAAATTAATTAAATTCAGGAATTTGGGGTTCCAAAATCTTCCATGGGCATGGGTGGTGGAGAAACAAGGGCAACAATGGATCAAAGAAAGTTGGTCCGGCCACAAAAAGAGCAATTAGCCCTAAATTGTCCAAGATGCCACTCAACAAACACTAAATTTTGCTACTACAACAATTACAGCCTCACTCAACCTAGATACTTCTGCAAGACTTGCCGAAGGTATTGGACTGAAGGCGGAACCCTAAGGAACGTCCCCGTGGGCGGGGGTTCAAGGAAAAACAAGCGGTACGCGACGCCACAACAACCCCACAAACACATCCCTGATCTGATCAACCCTCCGAGTACGATTTCTCAATTTTCATCACAAAGCACTACTAAAGTCCATGAGCAAGGTGGGCATGATCTTAACCTCGGAATATTAATCCAAGACTATCATCATCAACATCAACATGATGTCATGCATGCGTCATCTTCTTCAGCTCTGGATTTTCTAAGGATTAATGGAATTGCAGGTAGAGGGTTTAACTCGTACATGCCTATGCAGGCTCAAAATAGTAATGTGGTTTTTGCATCAGGGTTTCCATTTCAGGAAAGTAAACCGTTCACCAATGATGACGTCACTCGTCAATATGGGAACCCTAATTTGCCTGATGATCACGAAAATATGAATAATGGAAGTAGCAGCAGCAGCTTAATGTTTGCATTAGGAGCAAGCACGACGAGTACTGAAGGAGATCGTGATCAAAATAAGCTGCTGCAGGGGCAATTGCAAGAGGCGGGATCATTTTGGAATAATATTAATGGAGGAGGAGCTGCTGGAATGTTAGGGGGAGGGAATTGGTGATATGATGATCAAATTAATTAAAACAAAATATATAGCTAGCTAGCCATTTATCATTTCTTTCTTCATCATAATTTTTAGTTTTTTTTTTTTTTTTGGTTGGTTTAGCTGCTAACATTACATATTTGATCATAAAGTGTTGTTTAATATTCTTAATTTCTTCATTTTTACTACTTTTTTATCGAAGCTAGCTTTTCATTGTCTGAATAAGCTAGTGAGCTTCTATTAGTGGAGTACTATATATATATATATGTATTTGCTGCTGCTTTAATTGCCAAAAGTTAATTTGTTGCTGCTTTTCTTGTGCAACTGGATTTGTGCATTATATATATTCGATCTAGTATATTAATTTATATTAATGTTTTCTTGTTTTAATTAAGAATTATCACTTTCAGCTCCATGTTAATTGGGTGGTAACATTGCATGATCGATGCTTCTTTTAATTGCCAAGTTTTCTCACGTAGATTCGTACACGTTAATTTCATCAAAACCAGTGTTACGTTTCTATCAAAACTTGTACGTGTCATGTTTCGCCTCCAAGTTGCACGATTCAATTGATGCATAACCCAGGCGACCATATAATATAATTTTGATCATGTATATATATCTGAAGTTAATTAATGTTAACTTTCTTATACTGAACTTGATTTCAATACAAATTATATATAAAGTAAAAGCAATTTGACAAATATTAATTGTGTAAGACTGTTTATAAACGAGCACAAGTTAATACTAATTCTTTCTAGAGTATTAGAAAAGATTCAAGACAATAATATATATACACACACACACAACAGAATTCCTGGGGATTAGTCATGACACTTAATTAATTATATATTTCCAAAAATTATGTTAGTTTAATTAATTAACATGCAGCCCACCCACCCAAAGAAAAGAAGTAATTATGATCCCTAGATACAAGTATTATTAATTTAATTACCCTGCAGCGGCTTTAATTTTAATATTAATATTTCCATCTCGACTACTGAGATTCTTCCAGCTAACAAACCACTTCATGCAAGAGTACTAGTCTAGCGGTAAATAACATCAAATAATTAGACCTAGCTAGTAATTAATTAATTAATTCATAAACTACTTGATATATGATGGTCACAGATTATGTGAGAATTTGAATTCTTGGCTGACCTATTCAAAATCTTTTCATAATACCAAATATATACCAGCTGCAAGTCATGAATAGTATGGTGGTCTATCCATAAGTTTGATTTTATCACTTCAATTATAAAATTATATTTTTAAAAAGCTGGCAAGATTAAAAAAACCAAAAACCTCACCTAATCAATATTTCCTGATTAATCATATATAGCTATGAGTACCAATTAATCATAGCTACCACGTCATCCACACTGTTTACCATTCAAACCACAAAGAAAAGTCTGACTCAAAACTATACCTCTTTAGGGTCGACCCTCTAAATTACTCTGCTCTAAACAAGTGTGCTCTTGATGAATATTGTGGCATATATTTCTCTGTTGCATCCCTACTTTGAATATTGTGGCATATATTTCTCTGTTGCAACTGCTATATTATTCCTACATGTACAAAGATGCGGTCGTACTTCAGTCGTTCACAAAAGTAAAGGAAAAGTTGAGTTCGAATTCTCTATATTTCGTCCTGTAAACTTCTTGAATTTGAGAGAAAGCAATGATACAAAGAAAATGAAAAATGTGAATTCCACTTTATTATTGTATTTTCTCTTCAAAATTTTCGATCTCCCTTTAGTTTACAAATAAGCTCCCAGTCTTCAAAAGTCGTGTATGTAAATAACCTCAAAGAGTTGAAAGAAATAGACACAAAATACAAACTGTTTATACTCTAGGAACACGACTTAAATAGAGCTATACTTACATAATTACTTGGCGTGAATAAAATCCTTCAACGTAAGATTGAATTCCAAACTTAAACAGCATAAAACGTCTCTACATATAATATAATAAAGGCAGGAGTAGATTTCCAAGTATACAAAATTCCTAGTGTGAATATACAACTTGTTATGTTTTAGTGCAGAGGAGGCCCATTAAAACACTTAAGCACGATAAACTACATAACCAACTGTACTCATTAGTTCCAGCTTCTATACATGAAGGTCATATAACCTTCTTTGCAGATTATGTAAGGATTACAGGCTCAAAATGCTGGCTTAAACCAACTGGTTGGAAGAACGTCGCACTTCACTGTTCCCCATTTATTCCAAAGATTCGGACCTTGTGCATATTTGGGAACTTAGCGATAACCAACACGAGCACTGGAACTGTGTTGAAGAAGAACATGGGATGTTGGTAGTCAGTTGTATGTGAGGCTATCAAGTATCTGTCAAATGGGGAACTGATTTAGCATATACCAAGATTACGAGAAAAATGTGTGTGATAAAAAACAACGGAACCTTCACTCAGATTTATCACTACTAATATGAGATGAAAGGGGGAATAAGGAAAAAATCTCCAATTTTTTAAAATCCAGGATAATTTGTGTGACTTGCTTATAGGAAGACGGCATTTTGATTATAGCATATCCCTCTCAGTCCTCGTATGCTTTTTATAAAAAAAGAACTAAAACACCTTGACAAAAACTTGTATGAGACAATCTCATACAAGAACAGGTTGCCATCACATATACATTATAAGATTGTGGGCTTATGACACCCCCTAACCATTTTTTAAAGCAAATATTAATGTGGAGCTCTGTTACATACATGAGACCGTCTCACACAAAACTCCCCCAAAGACCTCTATGCAATATCTGGCATCTGCTGGGTAGTTCTACTTATATCTAGTTTCTAAGGGCTCGTTTGCTTTAATGGACAAGATAAAGAAGTCGGTGTCTCTCATTCATGGGACAACTAGTCCGACCCCTCCCCATGTGACCAATTATCCTTCATTAATGGGACAAGTAGAGTTTCTTTACCAGGTTGACAATCCATCACGGCCAGTGCCACATGAACCAAACACAGGATAAATGGGATAGAAGTATCCATCCCTCCTAATCCAACAAAGCAAACATGCCCTAAAAGTTAGACAACAGATAAGCCAAAGTCGATTAACTTCCTAACCTTGTCTTCTAAAAATAGAAATGTTATCATAGGAGGGTCTTTCTCGCTGAATAGATCCTTCAGAACTAGCATAGGAGTAGAGGTGTGACAACCCAAAGAGAAAATGGAATGTTATTCAGAGATAAACACCAGACACCACAAAATTTTGATTTATGATATAATTTTATATACATCACAGGTTGAAGTCATCAAAGTATACGGCAATCTTCTATTTGCTACATTATTTATAGACTCATGCACACCAGGAATTATCAAAGATATATAAGTGCAAAAGATAGGCATGGAGGACTTACAGGACCACAGGAACAACTGTAAGGAACTTTCTATTGCGAGTGAGCTGCTTTCCATTGTCTATCTGCTCCCACCATGTCAAACCGTTATAGATTCCCTGATCATCACCAAAAGGGGTTCCTTTTTTCCAGTGGAAGAAGTGGTAAGTTACCTAAACATAGAAGCATATAACGTTTCAGCAAGCTGACAAGTTCAATTCTTATCAGATGAAGGAGGATATTACCCATCACTCAAAATAATTTCAATATTAACCGAAAAGGCAGAATTATGTGGCCGGTGATTACGTGAACATATAATATGTAAATTACGGTTATATTTTAATTAAAAATCTGCATGTGAATCAAACTCTATTCTTGCATTGGGTATGGAAGAAGTAAGAGGTGGAAGAAATGTCAAAACCTCCAAAGTGTGTCGCACTGCCAACCTTAAGAAGCAATATTTGAATCTATTCACTATTGATTGAAATCTGCGCCTGGTTTCTAATGGCCTAGGGATGGAACTACTATGCCCTTCCTAGTAAGCAGAATGAAAAAAGATGGCAAGTTTCCATAAGCCTAGGAGTAGGAAAGGGGCAATGATAGTGCATACCTCAAATTCAACATAGGCAGGAAAAATCAGCAATCATATAAGCAGAACTCAAACACAGACCAAATGCAACATGCACAGTGCTACTCAACAATTAAGTAATATCAAAGCAAATCCTTTTAGCATTGTCTAGTCATACCCCCAGGCCCATATTTAGACCGGACCAAGCAAAGAAACTTCTCCACTTCTGATAAACCAAGAAGTAAACCTATACTTGTGATGGTATCTCATTGAACGTAATAATGTAGAGAACATCAAGAATGGCTAAGAAAAGACATACAAATCAGAGTTATGTTGGGCAAGTAACAATAAAATTTAGAAAAATATACTAACAACAGCCAAACGAATATCAAAGAAACAAAGGGCTACAGATAAACCAAGCTAATCAAAATATGGCTAAGACCTAAGGTTAATACCTAATAGCTAATTTGAGCTGCTGCCTTAACATATCAAATAAATCTATGTCACTGATTGATCATCAATTCTTGAATTTAGATTCTAGCTCGACCTAACAAGCTGGGAAATGATAACGTTATAGAAAGTAGATGCTGCTCGTTATTTGATTTGTTAATAGGAATTCAACCCAAACTTGAAGGATTAAACTAAGAATCACTAAATAGCAATTGCATTCGAGATCTAAGTTAAAGCCTAGGCGCTCATATACGGAACCTGCGACACAATTGAAATAATCTAATGGGGCTCAGAGAAAAACTAAAGTGAAATGAAAATCAGTAAAAATCGCAGAACAACATTGATTGAAGTGTAAGAGGAGAGAGATGCATACGAGGAAGTGGCCTATGTTGACGATAGTCCAGGCCATGCCAGGGGTACAGTTGGTAAGTGAGAGAACGATGAGCCAGGCGAAGAAGAGAATCAATATGTAGGAAGTCCAAACCCCAGGATAGGTGAACCACTCTGTGTTCTTGTTCAGATCCGCAGGCGGAGCCATTTGCACATACAGCTTTCCCATCTTCCGAGAATCCAATCAGATCCGACTCGAATTTAGGGAGAGCGACGCCGGAGTGATCGAAATGGTGGTGGTGGAGTAGCTTAGCTTAGCGTAGCGTAGGCAAGGGGGCGGGTCACGAACAAAGACTTGTGGCGTGTTTGTTTTGATTTTTGTTCCGGGTTTCGTTTCTAGATAAACTCTGCTTTTTTATAATTCTTAATATAAATTATTTAAATAATTATACTCAATTACCGTGTAATAAATGATTCCACACTTTAGTGTGTAATTCTCAGTTAAATTAGTAGGTGGAATGGAAGCATCGGAATAAAGCCCTGCAATTGATTACTATGGTTGGTTGGTTGGTTGGTGGTTACTACCATTTTTTATAACACAACAAAGACCTACAAAAAAAGCAGGTCTCTTATAATGTGTATCGTGAATAGGGTTCACAAATTGTGCTATTGTGTCGGGTTTCATGTCGATACGGTAGTGACACGACACGATAAGGTCAAATACGAACACGACACGATAATTTTTGTGTCGACGTAACACGACCTGATAATGACACGCAACAAAATAACGACACGATAAAAAAAAAAAATTGCATTTAAATATATAAAAATTAATGGATAGGTCTTATAAGGAATTGAGTTGACTTGATCAACTTGAATCTTAAATATTCAAGAATATTGTGAACCTAAATATTCAAGATTATTGTGAATAGAAATTTTGACTTGGTTAAATTTTTTTTTATTATTATTATTTTTTTTTTGTAATTTTTTTATATTGATACTTTTTTTTCGAAATTGTGTGTGTTGAAAAGTGTAAGTTAATATTACTAAAAAGTGTAACACATTTTTTTATTAAAAAGTGTAAGTCACTATAATTGAAAAGTGCAACACAACTTTTAATGAAAAGTATAAGTCATTATAACTAGAAAATGCAAGTTAGTATAACTAGAAAGTGCAACAAAATATTATTAAAAAGTGCATGTCAATATACTTGAAAAGTGCAACACAATATTTTAATGAAAAGTGTAAGTTATTATAATTGAAAAGTGTAACAAAATACGAGTAAAAAGTGTAACATAACATTACTAAAAAGTGTAAGTCACTATAACTGAACATATTGTTGAAAATTGTAAGTTACTACAACTGAAAAGTGCAACAAAATATAACTAAAAGGTGTAGAATAACATTACTAAAAAGTGTAAGTCAATATAACTAAAAAATATTGTTGAAAATAGTAAGTCACTAGAACTGAAAAGTGCAACAAAATATGTGTAACATAACATCACTAACAAGTGTATGTCATTATAACTGAAATTATTATTGCAACACTAGACCTCAACATAAAAAAAACTATTCTAAACCATTTATGCTACGTAAATTTGCATATTTTATTTTTATTATCAATCCTACCAATTTTTTAAAATCTACTCAATTTCTTATAAGGAATTGAGTCTACAAGAGACCTACCCAAAATTAATATATTCAGATAAATTTTAAAAATTATTGTGTCATTATCAAATACGTGTCGTGTCATATAAGGTAAATAAGAGGTTAATGAGTTACCTATTAATTTTATCGTGTTTATCGGGTCGACACGAACACGACACAAAAAATTTGTGTTGTTATCGGGTACACGAATCAGATATGACCAAACACTAACCCACAATTTTTGTATCGGGTTATCGCGTCGGGTTAAAAATTGACAGATATGAAAATCATAAGATTAAGTTGAGTATAAGAAGAGTATTTAACAACTTAATTACTTTGTTTAGTCTGTTTTTACTTGTGCTACAAATTTCTCCATACTTGTACTTTTAAGAAAAGTCATACTCATATTTGAGTCCACTAGTTCCTAAATATGTGACCACTAGGCCCGTTAATAATTACTCATTAAAGGGATGGGGTATATACCCCTCCAGCTTTGATAGATGCACTCCCCCGATACAACTACTCCCCTCAAAACACATCTACGATAGATGCACTCCCCCCAAATTATCTATTATACCCTTTATCTTAAAATTCAATGTGATAAATGCACCTCCCCTATAAAACCCTAATTTTCTTCATTTTTCCCCAAATTGGCCTAAACCCACCTCCTTAACCTCCTTCTTCTTCTTCACGCCGGCACTCCCCCAACGGCAAGCTCCACCATGCCCAGCCGCCGTCGCCGTCTCACTCCCCCTTCCTCGCCGTCGCCGTCTCACTCTCCCTCCCTCTCCATCGTCGTCGTCGTCGCACTCCCCCTCTTTTTTTTTTTTCATTTTCTGCACTCCCCCTCCCCCCTGGTCGACCCTATTGTCGAAATATTTTATTTTTTATTTTTTAAATTCTTTCGACGAACCAGTGTCGATGGGGATTTGTTTGGTCGACAAATCAGTGTCGACGGGGAGGTGTTTGATCGACAAACCAGTGTTGACGAGAGGGCTTTTGGTCGACACTGATTTGTCGAAAATAAGTTTTTTTTTTAATTTCTAAATTTGGTGGTGATGGTGGTGTTGATGACGGCCGGCTGCCGGAGTGGAGGTGTTGACGATGGCCGGCGGCCGAAGTGGCGGCGGTGGCTGCCTGCCCTAAAATTAGGTTTAATTCAATTAAATTAGGGTTTTGAATAGGGGGTGTATGTATCTTTAATATTTTACTAAAAGGGTAAATGTGGTATTTTATATGAATATTTAATTAATAAAAGTGGAAGGGGAGTGTATCTAACAAAGCTGGAGGGGTATATACCCCAACCCCTCATTAAAACTTAAAAGCCCACAGGTGATAAAACTGGGTGGGAGGCCCGAGGATTAGGTTGGGCTAGGCTATTTTAAAGCATATAATAAGACGGGTACGGATATCTGCATTTCCAGCTTTGTTAAGGACACTCCCCCTTCAATTTATTAATTTAATAATGGTGTAAAAAAAATACTCCCTCCGGTCCCCTATAAATTTTCCACTTTTACCTTTTATGGATGTCCTACTATAAGTTTTCTATTCCATTTTTAGCATATTATTTTCTCTCTCTCAATCAAATCAAAACAATAAAAAGAAGTGAAAAACTTACTCAGGAACGGAGGGAGTACTATAAAATACCCTTACTAAATGCACTCTCACTACTAACTACACACCATTTTCAACATTTAAACACTAACTCTAATTGCAGATTGTCGTTGTCACCACCATTTACAGTGACCAACTTTATCCAAACAAAAAATTAGGATTTGTATTTTTTTTAATAAAAAAAGTTAGAGTTTTGGGGGTGGGGTGTTTTTAATTAGTAAATAATTTATATAGAGAAAATGGTAATTTGGACAATTCATGAAGAGTGCATCTAACATTCTCTTAATTGTGAGTGAGTGCATAAATCGGGGGAGTAGCGTTAACAAAGTTGGAGCTGAGGTGCAGATAGTCGTACCCTAATAAGAGTGATTTTAATGGACTTAAATTCGTAAAAATAGCTTAAAGTAATGGGTTGGTTATTCCTATAATATATTATTCTATAATCTATATTATATATATATAAAAACAGCCAAGTCTGACTTGGTCAATTCCCGCCCAATTTTCTGTGGGCCCAAATTTTCCTTTCTTTTTTTTTATTAATTTAGGCAAAGGCCCAGCTATTTTAATTTTTGGGTTATAACACTCCTTGAATCATTTTTTTATTCTATTCGCAGTCCAATTACAAATTAATTATTAAAAAATATTTGTAATTAAGTATACCCCTATAAATTTTAATTATTAAAAAATATTTTTAATTAATTTGTGTATATTTTTACATATACTCTTGTTTCTCAATATTATATATAGATTTTAATTATAAGTTAAAATTTGTATGAGATAGTTTCATGAATCTATTTCGTAAATTGAATTTTAATTAATTACTTTATTTCGTCATAAGTTTCCATCTTTTCATTTAGATGTCTCACAAAAAAAAAATTCATTTTATTGTGTATACATTGTGACTCCACCTCTTTTACTCTTAAATTATTCTACACTCCATTTTATTCCCTCTCTTCAATCATATCAATTTTACTACACCTCATTTTATATTCCATCAATAATTATAAGTGAAAATAGATTTAAAAAAATGTAATTGAAGCTTCGTTCACAAGATGAAATCAATGATATTGTTTTACATAGTATTATTGTTCTTCAAATTCTATAAAATTCAACCATTGAAAATTTTAAATCGAATGTATTCTATAAATAATGAATTAAAATTTATTAATTATCAATCTGTCGTGCAACGCACGGGAGAATTACTAGTATTCTCTAATAGTTGGGCTATGTTCGAAATTTTAGATGAGACACAATACTTTCATTCATGGTATCAGAATCTTTGACTCGTAAAATAGATGATTTAATTTTACACTTTTATATAAATTCATACTTGAGATTTAATTATAAGAAATTGATTAATTAGTGATTAAACAGGCTAGGTGTTGCGATATTTTTATGTTTGTTGGACAATTGTCGACAGTGAATGTGAAGATTAAGCACTAGTACGTTGAGGTAATGCTTCAATTGATCACGTACTTGCTTGATTATTACAAGAGGTGAACTTGCAGACGTACATTTGGCAAACTTTAACTCATTTTAATATAATAATTACTACAGGGGAGTATGAATTTTCTAATAAATTTACATGAATGATGAATCTTCCCTTGCTAATTTATACATATATATATATTGGAATTCCATATCATCTGATACGCCAGTTGTTGTAGGCGCAGAGAAGCTGGTTGGATAGATATTAAACTCATGCTGCATGGCATTGCCAACAAAGATTAATTTATATAGTATGAAAAGATTAATTTATATAGTATGATTTATTTACTTTTTACCAACCTATTATTTGTTGACCAGTCAATTTAGAATTTTATTACGGACTAGTACACATAAAGTTAATTAGGCCTACACCAACTTATTTTTTTACCCGACACATGGAAATAATTGATTATATGATATAAAATGTAGTATTAAACAACTAATTTCTACCAAGAAATTACGTGCAAATTAATCAACTTTAATATTTATAATTAACGTAATTACTTTTTTCACAACTAATCATATTCTTTAGTTTTCTAAAAATAAATTCACCTTATAACTTAATTCCATTCCAAAGCAAAAAATGAGAAGCGAAAATGCAATCATATGGAGTATATTCAAATTTTAACTTAAAAAATTCTACAACAAATTAATAAACTTAAGATTTATTGAGCAACTTGTGAAATTACCGTATCTAAAACTATATTAAATGTATATTAATTTATGTACTAGCAGCTATCTAGTGTTTCTCGACGTGTAAGGTACCAAACGTCGTCGTCATGTAGCACCATGGTCTACTCTCCTCAAGCCACATACACAATTAATTAATTTAATTAATTTCCACTATATATTGAAAGCCACAGCAGCCATATACTTATACTGTTTTTTAACATTAATGCAATAACTTATAGTATTTTATTTTATCATATATATTTATGTACTATATCCTTCATAGAAATCTACGTATATATATACCCGCATGCTTAAAAATAGCCTCCTTAATTATATATATATATAATTAATTTGAAGATCGATCTTCCTTCATGCACTTTAAAATCAAATCCTAATTAAATTCATTAATAAAAAAATAAAAAAAGAACTCCAGTGTTCAAATCCTTCCCCACATTTATATATACTATATGTGTGTAAATATCTCTTTAATTGTGTGCAACAATTAACTAATGTGATTATGAAAAGTATATATTATCATAATTAATGGAGTATTGTTTATGCAAACAGTTTGGTCAGTAAATTTTTTAAACAAGAAATGAAAGTTGAAGTATCATAAATAAGCAAGACAAGCTTTCCATGATAGTTGAACTTGAGTTGCAATTTTATTTATTTATTAATTTAATTACCTTTTTTCTGTACGTGCTTCATTTTTAACTTGGGGAAATTCTTAGTGCATCGATTTAACCCAACATAAAACCGTTTTTTAATATGGGAAACAACCAATTAGAAAGAGTATCAAACATCATTAGATTTGTTTTCTTTCATGACCTAATTTGGACACATCTGAATACACAGTAGTGACCTTTTATCATGATAGCATGCATTATATAAAAAATGTTAGAGATAAAAGAAGAAATATTGAATAGTAATCTAGAGAAATGCCACTAATTATATTAAAGTAATAGTGCAACTAATGATTTGCTAATCACAAAATTAAGGTCATTAATTAGCTTCAGCTGCTTTAAGCTGTACTCAACCAAACTAGCAGTGTAATAGAATTAGGTCATTTTGTTTTTTTGCTCAAAAAAGATCAACCTAAATTTAGGTCGTTAATTTTGTGTATTTTCATACAGCTTTTAAATTAATATGCATGAGAAATTATATATCTTAATTGGTATATATTACAGATTTTGTAGCCATTTTAAATGCTTATTTATTTTGTTTCATATCTTTCTTATTTTTTTCCGTACCAATTAAGTTAAATTGTGGTACATATATAATTAATATTTATATAATGTAACATAAAATTAAATACGAAACATATGATTAGAAGCTGAACGTACACAATTTCATCATGAATTAATTGTGCTTATAAAGTATAATTAAATACAATATTATCTGTATGATAAAATAAATTAAAACACGTACGTAGTGCTAGCTCTTCCAAAGTATATGGTGTAGCTTTATATCCATGACATCTTGCCAAGGAGCAAGGAAAATGATAATATATACTATAGAATGTCAGAGATATAGTTGTATGCATGGGCTAATTAAGTTATATGTATTTGTTAATTTTTAATTAATCCTCTTCTTATTAAAGTTGATATTAGTGATAAAAAGAGGAGATCAAAATCTTGGTACGAATAAAAAATCAATTAGAGTGGTAATTTTTGCCATTAAAAAAAAAAAAAAAACCTAACGACCTACCAAAACCATTGTAGTTTCTTGTACGTAGGGTCCTCTAAACTTTAGTATTTCTTCAACTTATATATATGTACTTCATCCATGCAACTAATCACAACATTAACCTAGCCAAAAAATAACATAACTTATATTGATAGTGTGAAGGCTAAGGTTTCCATTACCAAACACCTTCACAAGCTAGCTAGCACAATTAGCATTTTATTGGTTGTAAAAAAAAATTGTTAGTTAAGAAAATGGTGAAGGAAAGTGAAGGTGCATGTGGGGGATTGGAATGGAGGATGAACGTGGGAGATGGGACGTCGAGAGTTTTAGAGCCCGAGTGCACGTTGAAGAGCAGAATCTGGAGAAGATTAGAGGGGGTTGTGATGGGATTTATATCCAAAGTTTGGGGATTCCTTCAAAAGGCTTGGAAAATAGCAGTAAATGAGCCAAAGAAAGTAGTGCATTGTGTGAAAGTTGGGATGGCTCTTTCTCTTGTTTCACTGTTTTATTACATGAGGCCTTTATATGATGGTGTTGGAGGCACTGCCATGTGGGCTGTTATGACTGTTGTCGTCGTTTTCGAATACACTGTTGGTAAGCTTTAATTTTATTTTATCCTCTCCTTTAATTTCTCATGAAATATATCTATCAATTTATTTACAAGATCGAATGAATTAATATTGCAGGGGCTAGTCTTTGTAAATGTGTGAATAGAGCAACTGGGACTTTCTTAGCAGGATTGTTAGGGGTTGGTGTTCATTGGGTAGCTAGCCAATCTGGACAAAAATTTGAGCCCATAATTCTTCAGTCTTCAGTTTTTCTTCTAGGTAAGTTTCAAGTGTTGTTTGTTTTTTAAACTTAGGGGGTTGCATTGTTAGTTACATTGGTCCGTTTTGTTGTTGCAGCTGCTGCAGTAACTTTCTCTCGATTTATTCCATCAATAAAAGCTCGATTCGACTATGGGGCAATGATCTTTATCCTCACCTTCAGCTTGGTCTCAGTTTCGGGGTATCGTGTGGAGAAGCTCTTCGAATTGGCTCATCATAGGTTATTTACAATTGCAATAGGGACATCCATCTGCATCATAACTTCCATGCTTGTGTGGCCTGTCTGGGCAGGCACCGAGCTTCACAATCTCGTCAAAAACAACATGGACAAGCTCTCCGATTCATTGGATAGCTGTGTGGCAGAATACTTCAGCAATGATGTGATGAAGGCTTCCAACAAGACTTTGCAAGGTTACAAGTGTGCCCTTAATTCTAAGGCTACTGAAGAGTCCTTGGTAAGTTTTCTTCTCTCCCTCCCTCCCTCTTGTACATTCTTTTAAAAACAGAGTTGACAAGAGCAGTGTTTTTCTTCTTGCAGGCTAATTTTGCCAGATGGGAGCCTGCACACGGTGGCTTCAACTTCGGACATCCATGGAAAGAGTATGTTAATATTGGGGCTTCACTCAGAAGTTGTGCTTACTGCATCGAAGCGTTGAATAGTAGCATCAATTCAGATTCTAAGGTAATCAATCATGTATGTAATGTAATAGAATAGAATTCCTTTGCATCTCCATTTTCTGAACTTAAGGAGGTTTGTGTCTTGTCTTGTTACAGGCTCCTGATCTCCTCAAGAAGCACTTCAGCAGCTTCTGCATAACATTAACTGTGAAATCAACAGCTGTACTGAAACAGCTGGTAGTTTCCATCACTACAATGCAAAAATCATCGACGATAGATTTCATGGTTGAAGAAATGAGGAGTGCCGTTGAAGATCTCCAGAATGCTCTGAAATCACTCTCCAAACAGCCAATCCAATCGACGGGAGACTTGGTTATTAGTCCTACTCTAGTGGAAGTCGTTCCATTAGTCACAATATCGTCTTTGTTGATAGAGATTGCAGCAAGAACAGAGAAGATTGCAGAGGCAGTAGAGGAACTCGCGGAGAAAGCAGAATTCAAAGTTGAAAGTGCAGAAGAAATGAAGAAAAGTAAAAGCTCGAAAGGTGATAAAGAAATTCAAGAAGATAATAAGACTATGATGACCCTTCAGAAGGTCTGAGTTTCACAGGATAATCAAGAACAGCTTCTTTTATCTTTGAGGGGTAGCTTGTAAGTAATTTTGATCATGTATAGTAAAGAAAACTACTATCTGACTGAACTGTTACTTTTATGGATAGAGAGGAGATGCACCTTCTTTTGCACTATCAGAGTTTAATAATGTAAAAATTTCGAAGTTCCATTCAACATTAAAATGAGCATGAACAATATACTACAATACAATCCAATTCTCAATTCACAAACAACTTCCATTTTATCAAGAGTTGAAGAATCCAACAACATTGGCGATTCACCTCACTTGATAATTTGCACATTTGCAGCAGGCGGTGTTTCTTGGTTATCACCCCCCCAACCAAGATTGACGGCCAAGTCCTCCACCGACACCTTGATAACATCGGTTCTGACACCAATATCAGTTGCGTATCTGCTCATGCAGTACATTCCAGCTGTGAGTGTAGCGATGCCCACGGGGTTTGGTATTAGCAATTGGAGTGGGGAGGAAAGAAGTGCTGCCATTGGTGCACCAATGATGGAGGAAGCTTGGCCGCTTCTCCCAACCCCCTGACGATCGACAGTCAAGAGCCCCGTCTTGCAGTATAGTGCAAAATCCTCGCAGTTGTTTTGAACAACATCGTAGTTCCCAAAGCCATTCCGGAAGAGATGCATTGCTCGATGAATGACTGTTTGAGGTGGATCTGATGGTGCTGTTGTGCACGTGCCTCCTCGTACTTTGGCGAGGAAAACAGATGGACTGACTCCGTACTCAAAACAATAAAGGGAACCATTTTTAAGGAAGCAATCGAGACAGGAGAGGACGACTCCACTGTTTGGCTGTGTGAAACCGCAGTCGGGAAATGTTGGACATAGTGCAGATGTCTCAACAGGTTTAAAATTTACCACTTTGTTACTCCCAACAAAGATACCTGCATAATTACACATTAAAGCTAAAAGGAATGAATGATTCTTAGTTTCGAATATTTTTATGCTAAAACAGCCTAATGAAAGAAAACATACCCTTTACATCTTGTACAACTATAGAGCAAAGGAATTGAAATTAACTTCATCGATCAACAAGGAATTTTCTCTTCTTATTATCTAGTCTAACAAAGTAAAACGATTCATCATAATTAGTCTTTTCATGGGGGAATTATTATATTTGAGCATAATTATTTCACTCCCTTTGCAAAACAAAATTGCTAATGAGTTTTTATCCAAGATCATAATTTCAGTGCTAATGACTTGAATCAAAACAATTTGGATATAGAAACCTAACAATTAGAAGTGATGAAATTGGCAAACGATAAAGGGCAAAACACCAGGCAAAATCCCAACATTGACAAAAATATTTAGAGAGAGAGAGAGAAAGTTTAGTAACCATGATGAGAGTATGCAAAGACGGCTCTGTAAGTGTAGATATGATCCCCAGGCTTGATTTCACTCCTCTTCACTCTGTTTGTGAGTAAACCCATTCTCAATCACTACCAAAACATAAATTTCAGCCACTTTACGATCTGTAAGATTTATTCACCCAACAATTTTCTCAACAAATATGCCCCCTTTTCTCTCTCACTTTTTCATCATTGCTTTTATTTCTATTTCTCTCTTTTAAAAAAAAATAATAATAATAAAAAAAGGATCTATATTTCTTGGTCAAGTAAGGAAAGAAATTCAGATTCTTGGTATGGGTATCCAAGAAAACTTTTGGAGAAACATCAAAGATATGCTTTGCTTCTAATATTTTACTTTCACAATTGTTTGGGTCTGAGTGAGAGGAGGAGCATGTGAGTCTTGATAATTAGGTACTTGTTACCCTCGAAATCCTCAACTGGAAACACGAAAAGATTCAACAACAATATTTTATTTTATCCAGTAAAATATTAATTTGATTGATCGTAATTTTCTCATATTTACATTAATAGAATAATTCAGATTTTGCATTTTTTTGATAATTTGAAAAAATCATAAAATCTTTTAACAATTTGGATAAACATATGGCATATCTTAATCCAAGTTATTATAAAGTTTAATGAATTAAATTGAAAAGCTGTATCCAATGTATCTGTCCGGACAATTGTTTGTTACGCCTTTAATCTCGCCTTTAAATTCATATATTTTTAATTAAGTAAGCCCATTATCCCCTCGAATTTTCTCAAAATTCCATTTCATTTTTTCCCTTTAACCCCAAAAATATGGAGTAATAAAATAAAAGGGTTTTTTTTTTTTTTTTTTTAATCTTACAACAATGAAACTAATTATAGACAGTTTTACCCTTTATTTATTTGGGGGGACGAGAAAAATATACTAAAAGTATTGAAGACCAAATTTACCTTACCGTGATTATGGGAATGGGGGTTCTGGAAATGAGTCTAATGACACGAAACTTGGGTTCGTGTTGGAGTCGCCAAAAATCCTTCCAATTTCTCTAACCTCCATGATCGAGAATGCCGATTCCAATATACCGGCGAAAGATCGCCTGTAGAATCCCCATTGTACGAAAAATTAGGAACCCTTTTGCTTAGAATAGAATTCCTCCTCCGATCGATCCCCTTTTCTCTTTGGTTTATGGGTAATTTGTGTTTGTTGTGAATAAATATATTGTTGTTGCTGTTGGTATTGATAATCGGAATATGAGTTCCAGTTCGGGCTTGGGGATGAGCCCAGGTTCGGGCTTGGGAATGGTAATGGGATCCGATGCGGGCATTGGGTCGTCTCGTCCATTGATAATTGGAAATGGAAATGGAAATGCTCATCTTGGGGACGTTGATTATGTGGAGAAATGCCTCAAGAGTCGATATGTTCGGGTAAATTCTTGTCATTTCTGTTTATGTGCTGCATTTTCCTTTTCTTTTTTTTTAATATTATTCCAATGACATAGATTTTGGCTCAGCAAAATTTAGTTATTCAGGTGCTCAACTTGTGAAATGTTTCTATTGTTGTATAGTTGATACTTTTTGGCTCTATAGATTGTTGTTGTTTTTTACATGGTTTTGATTGATTGCTCGTTTTTTCATTTGCAGTATAATGAAGTACTGGGCAAGGGTGCATTCAAAACTGTGTATGTGTTTAAAGTTTAGTTTAAGGTACAAAGTAAAGGCATATTTTGATTCATGTATGTTTGTATGCAATGCAGCTACAAGGCATTTGATCAACTTGATGGAATAGAAGTAGCATGGAACCGGGTTAAAATAACTGACATGTTGCAGTCGCCTGAGGATATGGGAAAATTGTACTCTGAGGTCCATCTTCTTAAAAAACTGAAGCACGCCAACATTATAAAGTGTTACGCTGCCTGGATTGATGAGAAGAAGAAGACTATTAACATGATTACTGAGCTTTTCACATCAGGGAGCCTGAGGCAGTGAGTTCCTTTTTTCTTTCTCACCCGGCTTTATTTGTAATTTCATGCAAACTTTCCCCATTTTTGTCTATTAGATTCCGTGCCAAGCACAAAAGGGTTGATATGAAGGCTATCAAGAATTGGGCAAGGCAGATTCTCCGAGGTTTAGAGTATCTTCACACCCAAAATCCTCCAGTCGTTCACAGGGATTTGAAATGTGACAACATCTTTGTTAATGGAAATCATGGAGAAATTAAAATTGGGGACCTTGGGCTGGCAACCATCTTGCAGCAGCCTACTGCTAAAAGTGTCATTGGTATACAACTATTTTGAATTCTACTTTCTTGAATGGAAATGATGCCTGTGCAATGTGCTTAGAGATATTGAATTCTATTTTGTCAGGAACCCCTGAATTTATGGCTCCGGAGCTATACGAAGAGGAATACAATGAACTAATAGATATATATTCCTTTGGAATGTGCGTGTTGGAAATGGTTACTTTGGAATATCCTTATTCAGAATGCAAAAATCCAGCTCAAATATACAAGAAGGTTTCATCTGTAAGTTCTTTTGTTTTTTACTTAATGCTTTGTGACTACTTTCTCTTATATCATATCATTGTATAGGGTGTGAAACCTGCTTCTCTTGAAAAGGTGTCTTCTCCAGACGTCAAAAAATTTATTGAAAAATGCTTGGCTCCCGCTTCTCAGAGGTTATCTGCTAAGGAGCTTCTTAAGCACCCTTTTCTTCTTCAACTTGAACAATTTGTAGAACCCATTAATCATTATTCATGGAATATACCTGACGAAGGTCCTAGATCTTTAAGTCCACATGTTGGGGCTCATTCTTTAAGTCCACATGTTGGGCCTCATTCTATGGATATCGACCTAGAATACAACCCGTCTGTGTATACGGATTCCAATTGTGGGACCCCTTATTCTACAGTGTTGGAGCTTAAAAGATCACATCAGGACAATGACTTTGTGTTAAAAGGACATAAGAATGACAATAGCTCGGTATCATTGACATTGCGCATTGCTAGTAAAGATGGTAAGTGTGTCATCATTAAGTTTTTGAGTTTGTTCACCCAAGTGATGGAAATAGGGTTCAAGTAATATTCTGTTTAATTTGTAGGCCCCGTGAGGAACATACATTTTATGTTCTTTCTTGACAAGGACACTGCTCTGGCTGTTGCAGCTGAAATGGTTGAGCAATTAGATTTAGCCGATCATGATGTTGTTTTCATTGCTGAGTTCATTGATTACCTAGTGTTCAGGATTATGTCTTATTGGAAGTCCTCATCTAATTGTTTTTGTAGCAGAGGCATTAGCGGCTCTATATCAGACCAATGGGAGATGCCTGGTGGATCAATGTTGAAGCAAGACTATACTACTAAATTGCATATTAATCGTCAAAGATGTTTGCCATTTGATGACAATAATACACCTGGGAATTCCACTTTGGTGTCTTCTCCTTCACTTACATCTTCATGTTTGGCGATGTTTGCAAGTAAATTATCACTTGGATCTGCAAATTCTTCACTCAAGAATGAGACGTTTAAAGATTGTAACGGGGCATCTGAGATGGAGTTCAGAGATCACTTTGATGAATGTCCAACTAACGAAACTGAAAGTTTCAGTTCAGAATGGCAATCGATGGGCCGTTTGACAAACAACTCAGATTTGTCTTATACTGATCAGGAGGTTTCGAAAGGAGGGAGCTTTGTGAGTTGCTCCTCGTCGTTAAATTTGCTAGACATGGATTCCGATGATGATTTGGAGATGGAACTTGACGCCATTGAAGCACAGTATCAACAATGGCTTGAAGAACTTTCTAAAATGAAGCAGACAGCAATAGATGCCACCAAGAAAAAATGGATGGCAAAAAAGGATGAGGATGTTCATTGAAAAGAATTGTAATCATTTGTTTATTCATCAACTGTGTCCATTATATAAATTAATGTTCAAATATTTATTTATTTGGTTGTTTTACATAGCTTTAGCTGAGATGTATATTATATAAGTTTACCCTGATTTTTTGGAAGGTAAGACTTATCTATATTACATATTGTTTTTTCAAATGATATGTAAAATTCCTTGCACCCATCTGATGACCCCATTACTATATAAATAATTTGGTTTGTATTGTCCTTTTCAATATGTGTGGATTGTCCTTTTTCATATAAATCATTTGGCTTGTATTGTCCTTTTCAATATGTGTGGATTGTCCTTTTTCATATGTGTGGAGAAGGATGTAAAGTTGTTGCATCTAATGTTCTTCATTACCACTTTGATCAACACTCAAACATTCTAAGGAACAAAATTAAGAAGGTTCTAGTCATAGAAGTGGCTTCAAGCAAAATTTCCAACTTTTATGTGTATTCACCCCTTTTAATGGGTTTATTATAATAAATTTGTTTTGACTTTAAAAAAAAAGTTTCAATTCCACAAGAACCAAAGTAACAATACATCAAACAATATGTGTGAACAACCAATAGAGAGTTGTCACTTTTTGCATTTCTCTATCTCAACGTATGTGTATTACTACCAGAACCACAAATTCTCACCGGAGATTGTGGAAAAAATCTATTTTTTTTAGTTCATTAAGTTACCACGATTTTTAATTTAGTACATCAGATTGCCACTTTTTGAATTTAGTCTATTAAATTTCGATTTATTTTAATTTTGATCCAGTTAGATTTAACAGATTATTTTTTAAAACACACCACACTAAAATTTAAAAATCATTTTTTATTACTACACACACTCAAATTCTTTCCTATTTAATAAATTTTCAAAAATAATTATATTAAAAAAACAAAAATTTAATTAATATGATAAATATAAATAAAACCCGTAAAAAAATAGCTTAAGTCTTCAAAAATTAAACAAAGCTGAAAAAAATTAGTAATTAGTTTTAAAGATTTAGTTAATTTTTTACTTATTTTTGAAGATTTTTAATAAATTAAAAAAAAAAATCAACTCAATCTTAAAAAAATATTAAATAAAATAAAAATAAAATCTTTAAAAATAACTAAATTTTCAAAATTAATTAAATTAATTAATTTTTTAACTTTATTAAAATTTTGAAGATTTAGGTATTTTTTTTATAGGTTTTATTTATATTTTTCATATTAATTTGAATTCTTACTTTTTCAATTTAATTAATTTTGATAATTTATTAATTATTTTTATGTTTTTATTTAATTTTAATTGATTTTTGAATTTTTGTGTTTAACATTTACGGTGTATATAATAAGGTTCATGTAATATAAAAGAAATATTTAAAAATAAAATAAAAAAGTTTAAAATTTCAGTGTTTTATTATTGTTTTATCTGCGTTCTAGTTTCTATAAAAATGTTGACAATAAGGCTAAATAAAATTTAAAAATAGTAGAAAATCAACTAAATCTTCAAAACTAAAGTAAAAATTTGTGTGAGACCGTCTCACGGATCTCACTATGTGAGATGGATCTTTCCACGACCCATTTCATTTATAAATCCATGCCAACTGCACCAAGGCCATTTCAGCCCACCACTCCCATCAATGGCCCACCCAACATGAGGTGTGCGGATTTCATGTCCAACTCCCAAGCCCACCATTAACTTCGTCACAAAAACTTATATGCAATATTGATCAATTAAATCAATTGAATTGAAAATACTGATTTATTAAGTTAATGGGCTGAAAATATATATTATTTGGCCACCATTAATTTATTTGGATTAATTCTTAATTTATTTGTCAACTGGCCCGCTTGTGTTCTAATTTTGACCAAAAAAATTAATCCTTTTATTTTACCAGTTTCTGTGATTTTTTTATCTTTTATTTTATTGGTGAACGCGTGATATTAAATGTAGTAATTCAAATTGTAATATGTAGTAACACACATTATTTTATCTAGTAATAACACAAACTATTTTATATATTAATACAAATTCTTTTATTTAGTAACACTTTTTTTTCTAGTGTTTTTGTTAACGTGGTAACTCACATTATAATACGTAGTAACATTTATTATCGCATGTAGTAAACACAATAAACATGTTGTAATGCAAATCATTTGATAAAGTTACATATAGTAACAAACGCATATTCAATGTAGTAATTCAAAATGTAGTATGTAGTAACATGGAGTATAATTTTTTATATAGTAATACCGATTCTTTTATGTAGTATTTTTTTCTAGAATTTTTATTGATTAAGTAACTCACATTATAACATATATTATTACATGTAGTAATATAAAATAACCTTAATCCATAATAATTATTAAAGAATATTTAAAGAAATAGAAAATATTTAAAGATTAATGTCGTCGTAAATTGCAGCGTTCGGCCGCGGTTTGGGGTGACCGAAAACTGTTCGTAGAAGACGACTAAGTACAATTTCTGCTAGTGGGTGTATTTATAAAAAATATGGGTGTGAATTGAATTGTCAATGTGTGTATTTATAAAAAATGCGAGTTGAGCTGTCAGTGGGTGTATTTATAAAGAATGTGAGTGTGAATGGTTGAAATGCATATATGCAATATTCCGGCTTCAAGCCCTAACTTTATTTGTTTAAATATTGTTAAAAAAATAAAATTAACCATTTATTTATTTATTTTTATAAAATAATCGAAAAATAATTGTATTTTTAATTAAAAAGTATTAATAAAAATTGATATATACATTTTATACACTAACTTTTTATTAAGAAATTATTAAAAAATTACAAGTTTTTACTAATTACATTTCTTTTTTGAGTTAATTATCATTTTTACTTGAAATAATTCACTATTCAAAAAGTGATAAAGTTTAGTTGAAAAATGATAATAATTTATCAAAAAATGACTATCACTTTTTACTTAAATATTATCACATTTTAATTCTGAATTAATAAATGAGATCATATATTAGTGAACATGATTATTTTTACTAATTGCATTAGTTTGATAAGTCAATTGTCATATTTTATTTGAAAGAATATCATTATTCTAAAAGTGATAAAAGTTTAGTTGAAAAGTGATAATATTTTTGTCGAAAGTGACTATAATTTTTTACTTAAACATTATTACTTTTTAATTCAAATTTAATAAATTACATTATTTGTTGGTGGACATGATTATTTTTTACTAATTACAATTGCTTTTTTTGGTTAACTATCACTTTTACTTGAAATAATTCAATATTAAAATAGAGGTAAAAGTTTTGTTGAAAAGTGACGTTGATTTATCAGAAGCGACTATCATTTTTCTCTTAAACATTATCATTTTTCAAATATGAATTAATTAATGATTGAGATTATATATTAGTGAACGCGGTTACTTTTACTAATTGCATTAATTTTATGAGTTAATTGTCACTTTTAATTTGAAAAAATATAATTATTCAAAAAATGACAACAATTTAGGTGAAAAGTGATCACTTTTTTTTTTATATCAAAAGTGACTAATTGAATATCACTTTTTACTTAAACATTCAAATTTAATGAATTATATTATAGGGTAGTGAACATGATTATTTTTACTGCTTTTTTTGAGTTAATTATCATCTTTACTTGATATAATTCACTACTAAAAAAGTGAAAATAGTGAAAAAATTATGATTATTTATCAAAAATAACTAGTATTATCTTTTACTTAAAAATTATCAATTTTCAATTATGGATTAATTAATGACGTTATATATTAGTGAACGTTATTATCTTTACTAATTGTAGTAGTTTTATGAGTTATTTGTCACTCTTTATTTGATAGAATATCAATATTTAAAAAATGATAACAATTTAGGTGTAAAGTGATAATATTTTTATCAAAAGTGACTATCACTTTTTACTTAAACATTATCATTTTTTAATTTTAATTTAATAAATTATACTATTATTTTTATTAATTACATTAAATTTTTGTGTTAATTGCCACTTTTTTATTTGATAAAAATATCATTATTCAAAAAGTGATAACAGTTTAGGTGAAAAGTGATAATGTTTTTATTAAAAGTGACTATCACTTTTTACTTAAAACATTATCACTTTTTAATTATGATTTAATAAATTATACTATTATTTTTACTAATTACATTAATTTTTTGTGTTAATTGTCACTTTTTTATTTGATAGAATATCATTATTCAAAAAGTGATAACAATTTAGGTGAAAAGTGATAATTTTTTTTGATCAAGTGACTATCACTTTTTACTTAAACATTATCATTTTTTAATTTTAATTTAATAAATTATATTATTTTTACTAATTGCATTTTTTTTTTTTTTTTTTGTTAATTGTCACTTTTTTATTTGGTAGAAATCACATTTAAAAAAAAAAAGTTATTTAAATAAAAATTATTTTTTGTTGGATTAAGATTCTTCAAATGTAATTATATTATTAATTATTTGTCAGTATTTCCCAATTGATTTAAATAAAATACTTTCAAATCTTTACTTTACAATAATTTAAACAGAAAAAATGATTTATTACTTTTAATTTAAAATATTATTATTTATTAAACTATTTTTTTTTAAATGTTAGAAGGATCAAAATATTACTACTGAAATCTAGGTATAAATTAGTGGAGTACTATGTTTCTTAAAAAGTTATCAGCGAGCCACATTGTCTTTTAATTTCTTTTGATCAATATTTTTATATTATCGTGGCCTTTTAATTTGGTAAAGTCTATTATGAACCCTAGTCTAAAGACTTTTAATTTGGTAAAGTCTAGTATGCACCCTAATCTAAAGAAAATAGTATGTTATTAAACTGAAAAGTACAACACAATATTACTAAAAAGTGTAAGTCACTATGACTAAAAATATTATTAAAAGTGCGTCACTATGACTAAAAATATTATTAAAAGTGCAACATAAACTAAGGTGCACAACATGCACTCGAGTCCATAGCAGACCAACCCTTTTAATTTTTATATTTTCATTGAGGCCGGCCCTTTTTTTTTTTTTTTTTTTTGCCTTATTGCGGCTGAAATGGGTAATGGAGCTCCGTCTCACAAAGTAAGATCCATGGAATGGTCTCACGTAAGACCTCCCCCAAAACTAATTAATTTAATTAATTCTTTTAGCTTTGTTTAATTTTTGAAGATTTAGGCAAATTTTTAAAGGTAATAAAAAAATGATTTTTAAATTTAAGTGTGGTGTGTTTAACATTTGAGTGTGTATAACATTTTATAGGGTGTGTGGTGTGTTTTAAAAAAATGACAAAACATGCTGTAGCAACTGGACCAAAATAAAAATAAATCAAAACTTAATGAACTAAATTCAAAAAGTGATAATCTGATAAACTAAATTAAAAAATGTGGTAACTTAATGGACTAAAAAAAAATACAATCCCATTTTTTCTGAAGAATAAGCTTCTACCCTTTTAAGGGGCAACTTCACAGCATAAGAATGGAAGTGGAGTCGGTATTCAAGAGGCAACTTCAAAGCATAAGAAAGCATAAGAATGGAAGTGGAGCTCTAGTTCTCTTTCCAAGTGTGTCTACACTTAAGGCAGGTGTAAAATTCAGTCATGGGTTCATCAGCTGATCTGGTCTGCACTTGGATAAAACTAGCTTTCCCATGACCGCAATCGGGGCATGGCACTGCACATAAAGAACTAGTCAGCAACACGATCGAAATTTAAATGCAAGTATTACATGCTAATGGAAATGCCTAGTCTTGCGAGGAAATTTTCAATAGTTTACACCAGTACGCGAGGGAAGAACTTGAAAACTTTCATTCATTTCAGTGTGTTTCCATCCATTTTCAAAAACTTTCATTTCAGTGTGCTTCCATCCATTTTCAAGAGAGCTTCCACAAAGAGTAATATGTGTATAATAAATGATAGGACATTATGGTTCTAAGTTGAAACATATATCAAAGTCAAAACTCAAAAGTGGTGAATTATACATAAGGTTTGTATGCTAATAATATGCCTTTTATTATCCTGCAGCCAGCCTCTGAACAGTTAAAGGCACTGATAGAGGCACTGAAATGATCAACACATATACCAGCCCACAAAAAGAAAGCAAACCAACCATGCCTTATGCTCTAGAAAAATAGAAAAATGCAAATAAACAACAAAAAAAACATGAATTTACAACAGTTTGGGTGGTCATATACCAGCCCCAAAAAAGAAAGCAAACCAACAATGCCTTATGCTCTAGAAAAATGCAAATAAACAATAAAAAAACATGAATTTACAACAGTTTGGGTGGTCGGGGTGAAACAAGACAAACCTGAAGTTTCATTCAAGTTTTTGCGATCATCTTCGGAGAAAATGGGATCTATCGGTTTCTTAACCAAGCGGGCACTTCTCTTTACTTTAACCTGGACCATGGTACGTGTGAGTTTGTGTATCTATAAAACACAAAGAATAATGTATGAAATCAAATAGATAAATATATACCCCATGCTCTATTTGACAGACGTAAGGGCATGTCGGACAGAAAAATCTGGCAGAATTTTCCATATTAGGCAACTCATAGAGCAGCATATTGGCGCAAGTTGGGCAGAACTCCATTTTCGCCTTGCTCCTATAAATCAATCAACTATACTCCGATAAATAGATAAATCAGCTATACTCCGATAAGGGGAAATGAAAATTATACTGCAATCAAATAATTGCTATGATCATGAAAATTATACTGCAATCGGATAATATACCATCATCTTTGATTTTCAGGTCCACTCCATAATTTAAATATAAGAAAATCATAAACACAGGAGACCACAAAGTTTAATTGTTCAATTTAGCAGAGTTTTATATTGCCAATTTGCAATTTTTTTTTAGCCAAAAGACAACTAAATTTTCAGCTATGCTTGATCCTGAGCCAGTGAAAGATACAAGAAAAACTGCCCTAAAAATATCATAAATTAAATAGTACGAAAAAATAAATAAAGGATAAATTGAAGATTGCACAAACTCTTAATTCACAAATTAATGGCTTTGTTGTTCTAACGCCAGGCGTGAGAGGGAGAAGCCGCCGATCACCACTTCCACTTCTGTCTACTAAAATCCCTAATTATTGGAGTAGTATTGTTTTTTTATTTTATTTTTGAAAAAGGGCTACGGTTATACGCACACACGATATTGTTGAGGACACCCACCATTTTTTTTTACAAATTAGTACCTTGTAAAATGTCAATTCTACCCTTCTTAAAATCTGTGATAAGCATTAAGCACCCAATCCAGTTTTAACCCCAGAATTCTTTCGATTGGCCTCTCAAGCAAATAAAAATGGCAACAAACTCCATTCTTAAACAGCAAACTCAACAAACAACCAACAAAACAAACTTCATTAATCACAAAAAAATATCAAACAAACTCCATTAAATCTTAGACAACAAATTTCGAAAATAAAAATTGCTTGACAATAATATTCGAAATGGGAAAAAAATGGTGGAAGAATCCAAATCTTATCTTTCCGGATCTGGACTGAAGAAGGAAAGGGAAAAAAATGGATCAAGAGCAACAAAAAGTCCGATCTAAATCCGAACTTACCGAACGGGGCGGTGGCTTTGACGGACGGCGTGGCTGGAAGGGGAAGAAGCGGCGAAGAGGGGCGGGACGGCGGCCGCGTCCTTCTTGAGGGGCGGCGAACGTTGGGGATAGGGCGGAGGAAGAAGAAGAAGATGCAGAAAGGGTAGGTTGGGTGTGCTGATAATATGAATGAATGTGGAGTAAAGAATTAGGGTTTTTAAGGTGGAATAGGGTATTTTTGACTTTTCACGGGGCGTGTACTCATTCCACAATGAGTGGGTGTCCTCAATAACTTCGTGTGTGTGTATAACCGTGGTCCAAAAGAAATCCCTAATTATGTTGGGCTATATCGGGTGGGCCGGATGACCTTGGGCTCCTTAACCTGGTCGGTTAAATGCCCCCATACTATGTCTTCACCCCACCCTAATTTATTTTTGGATTGGGGTATATACCCCTCCAGCTTTGTTAGATACACTCCCCCGATTAACGTACTCCCCTCAAAATACATTTAAGATAGATGTACTCCCCTCAAATTACCTATTATACTCTTTTCTCTTAAAATTTTAAAGATAAATACACCCCCCTTCTTTCTTTCCCACTTAAACACTAACCCATTTTCTTCTCCCCAACAAAATTCCAGCCGCCGTCGTCCAACGCCGTCCGATGCTCGACTCCCATCGCCCAACCTCCCTGTGCCGCCCTGCGCTCCACCCTCTCTTTCTCCCCTCTTCTTCTTAGTTTTTTTTTTTTTTTTTTTTTTTCAGATCTGACGGGGAGGGCCATGGAAGTCGCCCACACAGCACCGCGCCGTGGCCACCCCCCGCTGAGCCCAAGCCGCCGTGCCGCGCGTTTATGGTAATTTTTTTAAAATAATTTTTGACAATAATGAATCTACCTAAAACACTTTCGTCCACTAGAGGCTTTTTGGTCGATTCATTATCATTGAAAATTCCATTTTTTTTTAATTTATTTTGATAGACAAACCAGAGTCGACCAGGGTGTTCTTGGTCGACAAATCAGTGTTGACCGAGGTGTTCTTGATCGACAAACCAGTGTCGATCTTAGTGTTCTTGGTCGACAAACAATTGTCGACCAATTTTTTTTTTTTTAGAAAAATTCTAAGTTTGGTGGATGTTGGTGGTGGTGGGGATGCGGCGGCTGTCGGAGGTGGTAGCTGCTTTTCCAATTAGGGTTAGGTTTAGAATTAGGGTTAGAAGAGTGGGGGAGTGCATTTATCTTGTATTTTAGTACTCCATATTTTTTTATTAAAAGGATAAAATAAGAATTTTACTTGAATATTTAATTAATAAAAATAGAAGGAGAGTGCATCTAACAAAGCTGGAGGGGTATATACTCCAACCCTTTATTTTTTGAATTAATAAGCAAAAAAACTATACTTGTGTGATGAGTTCCCTCCTCACCTCCAAACAAAAAAACAAACAGTTCATCTCACTCTCTCCCAAAATATAGTACTGTATTTCTTTGTAATAAATTAGTTTCATCTAATTCAGCTAAAAGTTCCGAGTTTTTACACGGAACTCCGCTAATCAGGTTCGAATCGGTACAAAAACTCATGTTTCGTATCCCTCATCTTTTATTTTGTGCAAAAATCAAATTTATTTAACAATTAAAAATCAAATCATTTTCAATAACAACTACTATTAAACAACAAAAACTAACTTACATTTGAAAATCAAAATTTAAAACTAACTTACATTTGAAAATCAAAATTTAAAATGTAGAAACTTAAAATGAAAATAATAATAAACCTTAAACCCCAATATTTAAAGTAAAGAACATAATCGCAGTTTAATTTAACTAATTATGAGATTAATATTAATAAATACTCAGAGTTTAACTAAATAAGAGTGGTCATGGGAATACGATGGCAAATTGCTAATAATTGACTAGCTTGTGAAATACTAGAGCGAAAATTCATTACGGTTTAATATAAATAGTGTTTATGTTCTATTTCACTTTTAATGGAGTAAATGTTACTACATGTATATCAATCATTTCCACTAGACTTTTAATTGAAAATTATTAAAAACTAATTCCAATTCATGAACAATTAAATTAATTTAGGTGAAAAATTAGAATATCAATAATCATCCTTTCCCTATCATCCATTTATTCCAAACTTCCCTATCATCACACACTGTTTGTAAATAGTTGGCATGTCGACGTAGTGTGATTGTGATAATAAAGAAGAAATATACCCCAATACACGGCTCTAAAATACAGACAGATATAGAGAAGAAATAAAAGAAGACGAAGCTTCAAGGAAACTATACATACAATTCTAATGAGTCACGACAATGATGTCCCATTTTTGAACCCCAAACGAACCTTCCACGAAAAACCCCTTTGTTTTTGGAATGAAGAAATGCCAATAATGACTCCAAAAATGTAGTGTGTAGTGAAGACTTGATGACAACCGCTAATTAAAAAAAGAGAAACACATCCACACCGTCCATTTGTTTCATCGAATCAAGATTGACGATATGCCCACTAATATAATTCAGACATTCCCACAATGCTCTCTTCATTCCACCATAACAAATTTCATCCCTCCCCTGCAAATTAATTTGATTCATCAATATCATGGAAGAAAACAAACAAGAGATGAAAGAATACCAAGACTTGTTACCTGTGATGGTGGATAAGCTGGATGTGGAGACCTTTGTGGCGGAGCTGTGCGGCGGTTTCCGGCTGTTGGCCGAGCCAAGTAAGGGGTTGATCACGCCGGAAAGTCTGAAGAGAAACTGCGGGCTCTTGGGGTTGGAAGGGATGAGTGAAGACGACGCCGAAGCCATGGTACAAGAGGGAGACCTGGACGGCGATGGAGCGCTTAACGAAACTGAGTTCTGTATTTTAATGGTCAGACTCAGTCCTGGGATGATGGAAGATGCTCAAATTTGGCTTGATAAGGCTATTCAAGGGGAGATCAAGTCCTCCAATTTTCATTAACTACTATTCCTCTTTATACACAGTATCTATCTATCTATCATATTGTTTGTGTTTCGACTCTCATCCATTTAATATATAACACATGTTTGTCGAAAACTTTGCTTTCGGTTTCTGCAAAACAAACATCCTTCTTATCAAGCGAACAAGAACGCTTAATGCTAATAGTACACTTCAACTTGTTTTTTTGCAACACTGTGCAAAAAAGGTCAACAGACAACTCGCAATTGGAATCAAACACTATAAAGCATTCGAGCAAGCAAAAGTAAAACAACAATTCCATGATTTTCAGAATCACAAAGGCACAATTGGAATCGAACACTAAAAAGCATTCCGAGCAAAAGTTGAGCAACTATAACAATTCCATGATTTTCAAAATCACATAGGCAGAGTGTATATAGATGCAAAAAATAGAAAATCCATTGATAATCCAACCAACTACATCCAGTCAAATGACTAAACCAAAGCAGGTAACAATAGTAACTTCTAATACGCTATGATCTACAATGTTGAGCACATTTACAGACAGTAAACCAAAGTAAAGCTACTTCTGCTCGAGTTCCCCGAATCAAGTTCTTGATCTCCGGACTGGCGACCTACTAAGAGGAACAACAAAGTAGAACATAAAAACATTTTCCATAATAGACAACAAATAAAAAAGAAAATAAATTGAGTGATACATAGGCATTTATATATATATGAAACAAAAATAAAACAATTACAAAAGCAATACATTTAGCATCATGCAAAACGTTGATATACCCAGAAAATGTATCTACCTTCTGTATCTCCCATATTCAGGACTCCTGGGTCGGCCAAAGGATGGACCATTGTACCTATCATAGACAGGGCTGCGATCACGCCCATAATCAGGACTCGGTCGACTCCGTTGGTACACTGGACTACGAGACCTGCGAGAAGGACTATCTCCACGCCTTCCATATCTTCTGGGACTGTCGTGTATTCCACCCCTCTCGTCATCATCCCTCAAAGCATACTCAACAGAAACAACTCTGTCCAGCACCTTGCTGCAAAACCCAAAAGTAATATGTAAAGCACAAGTGATACACGGAAAACAAAGTTCTTACAACATTCTCACTGAGAATTTTTACCTCATGTGGGTACACTCCAAAGCTTTAGTTGCATCTTCCTGGGTATCAAATTGAACAAATGCGAAGTTCCTACGAATGCGTACATTGAGGACCTTCCCATAAGGCTCAAAGTGTCTCTCAATGTCATGAACTCTAGTACGCACAGGATCAAAGTTAATCACAAAAAGAGTTTTAGTTGGCCTCTGATTTGGAGCCCTTCCGTCACGGTGCCTGCCACGTTCACCCTGCCAAGATGAAAACACATTAACATGCTACTCATTAGTGAACAGAAGAGACAATCAACTGATTCATGTTAAAACAAGGTACAGAATGAGTGAAAGATAGCATACCTTGGCCCATTCAACCGACAACCTACGCTTGTCATATCCAAATGGTACATTGTCAAGAGCACAAATGGCATCTTCAGCATCACGTTCATCTTCATAATAAACAAATGCAAATCCTGAAAATGAGAGAAACAGCATGAGAAACAGAGACAACGTTTAGTCAAGTCGCACCACGTTTTTGCTACAGATAGTTGCTTCACAAGTTCAGGAAACTATTTCCCTGTGAAGATTTAAATAAAGTACAACACCTGCAAACATGTGAAGGTTCTGATGAAAGTAAGGATGCAGAGGCCTTGCATGTTGAACTAAAGAAAGATGAATAGTGGAGGCAAATTAAGATCAAGGTGATAGTTGAGTAGTCATTGCTAAGCATGCTTCACCAATTTCAGAGCACGAGATCAGTAAATGGAAGACATGGCATGACAGGACACATTGATCGCCTTAAGATTAGTGATTGTAGGCATGGCATGATGATGAACTGACACCTAGATCCCTTATCATTATTGAGGTAGTCATGGCATAATGAAGAAAGTGAATGAGAAGTTTGGGAGAAAGAGATGTAGAACATGTCCATCTGCAAGTAGGAGAGCAGGTAGGCACGTAGGTTGCCTTTGCACTAGAGGTTTTTATTGCAGAGTAGATGGTAGAAGCAAATATTCCTGAGCAGACGTTCCTGCGTCAAAACAAACACTTAAAAATGGACACCTGCTCGTATAAATAACAACATTTCCCGAATTCTCTCTTGATTATCCTTTTTAGGATACAGCCTGTAATGTATATGGCTCAGAACATCCTATCTAAGCCAAATTCAGAAGATTGGACAAAAACAAGCAAAACAGGAAGAAAAATTGTCATGTGTATAACTTTATAAATAAATCAAAAGAGCAGAAAAAGGAGCAGTTATGCATGTCAAATTAATATGTAGCATTGTTGTTGAGCTATTTAAGCATATGCATTAGTACAGTTTATCACATACTTCTACCTACATATGCCATTTTCAGTTAATATCCTACAGATGTTAACAAGACGGACATATCTAAATCCACAACGTGCCTGACTTTAGATTAGTACCTTCCAAATACATAGGAGATCTAACGGAAGAATGCTAATGGGACGCAACTATACTCATGGCAAAATAAAATAGCAACATTAGAAAGAATGCTAGAATACCCTTGACGAACAAGGAACAAAACAGATTTTAATAGGAACCAACGGCGAGAATCAAAGAAGCACAAATAACAACCGCGAAAAGTACACATGAAATAACTCTAAGAAACGAAATATACCAGATTTCATGTCAACACGTTCAACTCTTCCATATTTGGAGAACAACCGCTCCAAGTCGGACTGACGAGTATCGTACTCAAAATTCCCGCAGAAAATCGGCCTCATCTTCGTCGATCACAAAATTTGAACTTCGGAAACAGGTCTAACACAAAATATACATCATCAGAAATAAATAAAAAATCATCCTAATCATTAATAAAGAAAAGGAGAAAATTGAAAACCGCTAAGGTACCACGGCAACTGAAGAAAGAGCAACAGCAACGAGACGATGCTTCCAGAAGTGATGTGTAAAATCAGCGAGTGGCGTAGGGGCAATGGCAATCTGTAATAAATGTAAATAAATAAATATAGAACCCTATTTTCAATTTGAAAACTTCCGTGTACACGTGGAGGCCTATTAAATAAGGCAGGCCCATGGGCCTAATATTTCAATTATGCTGGGCCTAGTATTTCAATAAAAAATTATTCGTACTACAATGTTCCTTCTATAAATTTTGAAAGATTAAAAACCCCTAAAAATCGGTTTTAATTAAAAAAAAAAAAAAAAAGTTAGTTGCTTCCCAACTCCCCTATGCCAAGATTTTTAATTTCTACATGACACATATACACACATATCTTAATTCTTATTTTTATAAAATTTGAGGCTTAATAGTAATTAAGCCCGCCCATTAAAAATTTATGTCGGCCCGTGAGGCCCGAGCAATTTTAGCTTCCAAATAATTGAACATGCCGTTTTTTTTTTTTTTTTTTTATGTATACAAGTTTTTGTCTTCTATGCAACAATTAAACCATGTTTGTTTTGGAATTATGTAGGAAGAAGAAAATTTGGATGGAAAAATCTTGAATGTGTAAATTTTGATGAATAATGATTATGTAGGTTTGTTTTGAAATGTTGGGTAGGGTATGATTTAACTTTATGTTAAATCAATTGTGTAACTTTATGTTTAAATCAATTGTGTAAGAATATATATGTATTTGTAGAGGTAGATGAAATTAGATGGTGAAATCCCGAACTATAACAAGACGGGAAAAATTACGTCTCACGTTCGAACGTGTAAGTTCCAAAATAAACATGCCGTCAGAGATAGCAAGAAAGACCTCAACTTGATAACATGGAGACAGCTTGGTGGTTGAAGAATAATTGAAAGCATTAAATAATTATGTGTAAGAAACCCAAATACAAAACTTATCTTTTCTAGGAAGATATGCTCTCTCTGTTGTTTGAAGAACAGACTATACAGATTCGTTTTGTTTTGTATACGCTCTTCACGTCTTCAAAAGCAAAGTCAATGTATAAAAAAATCTCCACTTATTAATTAAATACTGTCGATAAAGTAAATTAAAAAATATGACTTTTGAATTTAAAAAATGCAGTCCGTTATCTGAAACTAGTTTCAAAAGGGGAGAAATTCCAATAACCTCTTTTTTCTTTGACAAGTAACTGACCAAACCAATCGCAATTGCAGTTGTCTTTGGAACAAAAGAATATTTGAGTGGAATAATTTCCAGGAGTTTTCTTCCACGAAATATATATTACTATATCTTTGAAAGTGGCGATTCCATGTGGCTTTGTGTTAAAGCCATAGACTTTTTCATTGTGAATGAACTGGGTTCTTCCAATTTTCACTGTAAGTATGATTATTATGCCTTTTCATAATTTGGTAACTACCCTAGTTAGTTGAGGTTGAAATTATTAAACAGCCATTGTTGGTGGGGGATTTAAAGTCTTCCACCATTGTTCATGATTAGATTAGTCTATTATTTGCTGGAGTTGTTGTTTGTAATTTGGTAATTGATCTGTAGGAGTTGTGGGTTATCTTGAGGAGAGATTTGTTTTAGAATGGAAGAAATGTTTGATGAGAAATCATTCTTCAAGGCATGGTCATGGTCTGTGGAGCAGTGTTTGAAAGAGTACAAAGTGAAACTAGACAAGGGTTTGAGCTCGTACGAGGTTGAAAAGCGTAGAGAGGTGTACGGATGGAATGAACTCCAGAAAGAGAAGGGGAAGCCTCTGTGGAGACTTGTATTGGAGCAATTTGATGACATGCTTGTCAAAATCCTTTTATTAGCAGCTTTTATTTCCTTTATTCTGGCTTTTTTGCAAGATGAACATTCAGGCTATGTGGAACCTTTTGTCATAGTCTTGATATTAATTCTTAATGCAATAGTTGGTGTTTGGCAAGAAGGTAATGCCGAGAAAGCCCTTGAAGCTTTGAAGGATATGCAATGTGACTCAGCCAAGGTGTTGAGAGACGGTTATTTAGTGCCCGATTTGCCTGCACGTGAGCTCGTCCCAGGAGATATTGTGGAATTGCGGGTAGGGGATAAAATCCCGGCTGATATGAGAGTTGCAGCTTTGAAAACCTCCACCTTGAGAGTCGAGCAGAGTTCACTAACGGGGGAGGCAATGCCCGTTATGAAAGGCACCACTCCCGTTCTTGTGGATGATTGTGAATTGCAGGCCAAAGAAAACATGGTTTTCGCTGGAACCACAGTTGTCAACGGTAGCTGCATGTGCATAGTTGTCAGCATTGGGATGGAAACTGAAATCGGCAATATTCAGACACAGATACATGAGGCGTCACTTGAAGAAAGCGAGACCCCACTTAAGAAGAAGCTTGATGAGTTTGGCAATAGGCTTACTTCTGCTATTGGCCTCATTTGCCTCATTGTATGGCTCATCAACTACAAATACTTTCTCTCGTGGGAGATTGTCGATGGATGGCCTTCCAATTTCAAATTCTCCTTCGATAAATGCACTTACTATTTTAAGATAGCGATCGCCCTTGCTGTTGCTGCGATCCCTGAAGGCCTCCCTGCTGTAATTACAACGTGCTTAGCTCTAGGTACTAGAAAGATGGCTCAAAAGAATGCAATAGTCCGGAAGCTTCCAAGTGTCGAGACGTTAGGATGTACGACTGTTATTTGTTCGGATAAAACTGGGACGCTGACAACAAATCAGATGTCTGTAGCGGAGTTCTTCACTTTGGGAGGCAAGACTACATCTTCAAGAATTTTCCATGTTGAAGGCACGACTTACGACCCAAAGGATGGAGGAATAGTGAACTGGAATTGTTATAATATGGATGCCAGTTTGAAAGCTGTAGCTGAAATTTGTGCGGTTTGTAATGATGCTGGAATATTTTGTGATGGCCGTTTATTCAGAGCAACGGGATTGCCAACTGAAGCTGCTCTTAAGGTTTTGGTTGAAAAGATGGGAGTTCCTGATAGTGACGTGAAGGACAAAATTCGTTATTCAAACCTTTTGTCCAACCTGTTGATTGATCGAAACACAGTTAAATTAGGTGAGTGAGTGAGTGAGTGAGTTCATCTGTCTTATGTTATGCCTAATTGATTTTTCTTTTGACTTCAGAATGCTGCGAGTGGTGGACAAAAAGATCAAAAAAAGTTGCAACCTTAGAATTTGATCGTGTCCGCAAATCAATGAGCGTTATTGTCCGCAAGCCAAATGGGTGCAATCGACTTCTTGTCAAGGTAACTCTATTTGTTTTACTGTGTAACATTATAAGCTAGTATTTTTTTAGTTAGATACCTATGCGACAAATCATCAAAAATCTGATTTTTATCACATTTATGGGAGTTATCCTTTTATCCTCATTCAGCATTTTTTCCAAAATTGACCGCCAGTAGGAAAAATATGACATTAATATTTGGTTCCTTTGTTTTAAATTATTTCCCATGCATTATGCTTTAATTGTAGAATTTTTTTCTTCTTTTCTTCTACTAATGCAGGGAGCTGTTGAGAGTTTACTGGAGCGCAGTTCTTATGTACAACTGGCAGATGGATCTTTTTTGCCCATCGATGAACACTGCAGACAACTGTTGTTATCAAGGCTATTGGAAATGAGTTCAAAGGGATTACGTTGCTTGGGGTTGGCCAGTAAAGATGATCTGGGAGAGTTTTCTGATTATTACACTGAGAATCATCCAGCACACAAGAAGTTGCTCGATCCTTCGTGCTACTCCTCGATAGAAAGTGGCCTAATTTTTGTTGGGGTAGTTGGTATAAGGGTGAGTACGTACATCTATATTTATTAGTACAAAACAGACTTGCATCTATATTGTCTAGTTATAAACTATTAACATTGCAGGATCCTCCTCGTGAAGAAGTTGATAAAGCAATTGAGGATTGCAGAGAAGCAGGAATTAGAGTCATGGTGATAACTGGAGACAACAAGTCCACAGCGGAGGCGATCTGTAAGGAGATTTTGTTATTTTCAGAGGGTGAGGATCTAAAAGGAAAAAGTTTCACTGGAAAAGAGTTTATGGGGCTATCTTCTTCAGAACAAATCGACATTTTGTCAAAGCCTGGAGGAAAGGTTTTCTCTCGAGCTGAACCTAGGCACAAGCAAGATATCGTGAGGATGCTAAAAGAAATGGGCGAAATTGTTGCAATGACTGGTGATGGGGTCAATGATGCACCTGCATTAAAACTTGCAGATATTGGAATAGCTATGGGCATTACTGGAACTGAGGTAGATCTATCTATAATCACATTTTGAGTCTCTTTTGTTGCTTACATATTTTTATCTTTAGTATTTATTCGTTTAAAGTTTTGATTTTTATCCATCACCGCTAATGTTTTAGGTAGCAAAAGAATCAGCAGATATGGTGTTGGCAGATGATAATTTCAGCACAATTGTATCAGCGGTTGCAGAGGGTCGTTCCATCTACAATAACATGAAAGCTTTTATCAGGTATCTCAGGAGCTTTATCATAGAGTTGCAAAGAAAGGTTGTATTTTAGTTCAAAATTATCAGAGATTCTATATTTTTTTTTCATTTTCAGGTACATGATTTCATCTAATGTAGGAGAGGTTATATCGATATTCTTGACGGCTGCTCTTGGAATACCAGAATGTCTGATACCTGTGCAGCTCCTGTGGGTGAATTTGGTGACAGATGGCCCACCTGCCACGGCCCTTGGATTTAACCCTGCTGATGTCGATATTATGCAAAAACCACCCCGCAAGAGCAATGAAGCTCTCATTAGCTCTTGGGTGTTTTTTCGTTACATGGTCAGTTTCTTTTTATACTAGAGCTTGTCTTTCTTTATACTCTTCTTATGTGGCTTAATACAGTATGTTTGTGGGTGGGCAGGTGATCGGTTCTTATGTTGGGATTGCAACAGTTGGAGTATTTATCCTGTGGTACACTCAGGCTTCATTTCTTGGTATAAATCTAGTGAGTGACGGGCACACTCTAGTTGAAGTGTCTCAGCTTCGTAACTGGGGAGAATGCTCATCTTGGACGAACTTTACTGCATCTCCGTTCACAGTTAGTGGGGGGCGCGTGATTACTTTCTCAAACCCCTGTGATTATTTTTCTGTTGGGAAAGTTAAGGCGATGACTCTGTCACTTTCAGTGCTGGTTGCCATTGAAATGTTTAATTCGCTCAATGCTCTGTCAGAAGACAATAGCTTGGTTCGAATGCCACCGTGGAGAAATCCTTGGCTTCTGGTAGCTATGTCAATCTCTTTTGGCCTCCACTTTTTGATACTCAATGTTCCTTTTCTTGCAAATGTGTTTGGTGTGGTTCCGTTGAGTTTAGACGAATGGCTCCTTGTTCTCACGTTGTCTGCACCGGTTGTTCTTATTGATGAAGTTCTGAAATTTGTGGCGAGGAGGAGAAGATTGGTCACCAAAGTAAAGAAATCGTGATCTTGTGTTTTTCTTTTATATATCCATCTATCACAAAGAATTATCCCCCTGCTGTATTGAAGAATATCTTGTCATTTATGTTTATTAATTTTAGAAGAGATTCCAATTCAAACTGTCTGATCTGATGTTGTAATTGTTTTTTGTTGAAAGAAAGATGTAATTTGTTGTATGGATAAAATACTTTGTCATTCAGAGGGACTGGAAATGTATGTATAAGGAGTAGAAATTAAATTACAAAAGAATTGATGAAGAAAGTGTCATCATATACTACTACTCCACTATTTACAAAAAAAAAAAAGGAAGGTAGAATCAGAAATAAGAAGACTGATAATGAAGTACATTCAACTGAGCTAGAATCCCTGCTGCTAATGACTTTACACGGTTGTTTCCTCTCTGAGTCAAATCCACCAACGGCATATGAGCCGAGTTTCCGTACTTTTGTTTATATTCAACCAACCGAAAAATCCTCTCCAAACAGCTCAACACTTTTTCCTGCAAACTCACACAAGGCCTGCTGATCAAACTGATAATACCAGGCATTGCCTCTGCTTTTTCCAGCACTTTGCAACCGTTTTGCAACCTTTCATTGTCGATCAAAGTTAAAAGAGCGTCTAAAGCAGCTTCACAAACTCCGTTATCTTGATTGCTCAGAGCCTGAACAAGCGCTTGGATTGCATTACTCTCTAGCAAGCAGAACGAGTATTCCACCGTACACAGTCCACGATGGACGGGGCAACCCGATTCTGGTATAGCCGAGAAGCACCCGAGAAAGCCTTGACGTCTTGAGATTGGACGGCTTAGCCTGGGGGAACTGTGCGAAAGCTGAGCAAGAGCAATCGAGGCTCCCCTTAATGTTAAGCTGCTGCTGCTTCCTGTTTCTAGAAGCTTCACCAACAAGGGGATGATGCCTGCTTCTGCTACTTTTTTCTGTAGTTGGAGGCTTGTCGGGATGGTTAAACGACACGTGGCCCCCACGCTCTTCTCTATGATCTCTTGTTTTTGAGGGGGGAGACTGCTGTTTTTACCATGAGGAACAAGAAATCTAAATACAGCAGACAGATTTCTGGATTCCAAGAGCCACTCGGAGATTTGAGTGGATTTTGGTAGGTTAGCGATTGTGCCTAATGTAGAAGCAATCTCTTCGTCGTTGTCAGAAGTCTTGAGGATCTTGAGCAACGTCTCGATTGAAGTTTGCGTTACGTGCTCTATCACAGTGTCTTCATCAGCAGCATCTTCAGTTAAGCAGCATAACAGTCTGACAGCATTTGCACGTAATGTGGCACTATCTGCACACTCACATAATCGAAACAAGATTTGCACGGCTGAGTCCTGTCAAGGCAGGCAGAATAACAGTTAGAAACTAGTAACTACTACTCCAGGGCCAAATGAACAAAAAGTACCTACTACCTCTTTTAGTTTTTTCTTGACAATGTCCGCAGACGGGGAGAGACACATGGCGTGAAAAGCCCGGAAAATGTCTTGCTGCAGAGGCGCGACGGTCAGATTACTGAAAGAGAAGAGTTCGGAAATGTCGTCACCAGATTCCAACATCAAAACTGGGACTGAATCAGAGCCTGAACGTTCAGGCACAGTTGATAGAGCGAGGTGTACAATAGTAGCTGCCACTAGTTCACGCAACCTTGGCGACGATGTCTGTCGATAGAGAATGTCCAACAAAGGACGCACTGCACCTTTCTTTATTATCTCCTGACCATTACTTTTCAAGGTCGAAAGATTGAGAAGAGCTCGAATGGCTACTGTCTTCATCTCAACATCATCATGGGCGACTAAGACGAGAAGTAAATCCAACGCACCAGATTCAACCAAGGCCGATTTGTTATGATCTGTCAATTCCAACTCCCCCAATGTTTTTGCCATCATCATCTTAACATGATCAGTACCTGAAGAAAGACGTTGCAGAAGATATTGAAAACAGTAATACTTTGCCATGAGAATAACGTTGTCATCGGAGTAGGAAAGGTTATCCAAAACATCCTTAGCATCTCTGGCAGCTTGAGGGTCTGAATTGCTTAGCATAGACACCAGAAGAAGTATGCAGCCCTGTACATTCCCAATCCCATCACGTACCGTTTCACATTTTGATAGTTCTAGCAGCAATGCCACAGCTGATTTCTGTTCCCCTACGCGACGCGCAAGAAACTTCACGATTGGTTCGATCGAATTCTCAACTTTAGCAATTTTTTCCTGCAAAATGCATACATCAATTTAGAACTCAACACATTTTAAAACCGTGTTTGACATCTAGCTTACTAGTATCTTTTTTTTAAGCTCTAAATTAATGATCTTGAAGAAAAACAGTTGATAAGTAAGTACCTTAGCATCATCGTTGTCCTTTGCCAGCAAGCAGAGGAGGCAAAGCGCTCGATTCCTAATATCCCGATTCTTAACACGAAGAAGCTCAACAAGAGCAGGTATCCAGTTCTCCAAAATCACCCATTCTTTGTGTATTTCCCTTTCTTCACAAAGATCCTTGAGCCGTTGGAGCGACTGAACCACATCTTCGTCGTCTCCTGACGACAGTCTGGATTTGAGCAAGGCAATAACAATCATCGTATTTCTCTCCTTCCATTCTTCAACAGACTGCCTCAGTGTCTTATTAGGCCTAAGCATCGAAACGTCTAAAGGATTAGAGGTAATGGGACAATGTGATTTCTCAGACAGCCACTTCTCTATGGCGCTGCGCTCAAAGGTATGCCCAGAAGGAGTCTCCATGGGATCAACCATGACCTCTTTAGTAAGCGGGCAATAGAAGGACATTAGAGGCTCTAACGGCTGCAGGCCTAAAGAGCGTCTCTTGATTAAGTACTTCTTTTCTCTATCATCAAGAGACAAGGCTACATCCGCCCTTTCCAGCAAAGCAATTATCTGATCCATTTGAATTGCTTCAGCCTTGTCTTTCATCAACCGCAAATTCTCTATCTCGCCCTTAAACTCGCTCAACTCCTTTTTCAAAGCTGAATGGTCGGTTGAAACTCCGACAGCCTTTGCAATTGAAACCAACAGGTTATTGGCGTAGGTAGGATCCGTGCTCCTTTCATTTATCCCCATCTCAATCTTGTCCAAAATCTCCTCTTCAACTCCTGCTGCAGCAGCTGCGATTTCAGCATTCTGCATTCGAGAGAGCAGCTGCTGAATGTCTTCCCTGATGTTAACCGAAATATTTAGAGAGGCAAAAGGAATGCAGCTTATGGCATGGGCAATCTCTTGAGTAATATCATCAATGTGCTTTGCAATAGAGCGGTGATTGACAAGGAGATAAATGCGGTTCCTTTGAGCGCAGTTTCGGATTAGCTTCTTGGCCTCATCTGTCTGATAGCTTAGAATATCAACAAAAGTTGCTAAGGGTTGGGAGGCAGGGGTGTCCTTCCTGTTTAACTCACGCAGGAGAGGGAGAATCCTTTCCAAGTAAGAGGAAAGGTGTGTGAATCTCTTCTTAATGGGGACACTATCGGAGTTTGTTACAATCTCGATAATGGCCTCTATAGTTTGAGAAACGGCATCAGCAAGAGGGCCAAGAGACGAACTACTAATCACGTCCATTACCATGTTCACCAACCATCAATTCTCACTCTACATATATATATATATATATATTCACAAAAGCACCAGCAATAATTAACACTAAGTTAGCAGAAAAAGAGGATCCACTGTCTTTATTCTCCCCAATTCATGCTCGAAAATATACTACACAAATAACATCCAATTAACATATAGTCCTCCTAATTCAGTAAATTAATTCACACAACACAGACAGAATCAAAGGTAAAAGGAATTACAAGTGACATTGAATATGTAGGCAAAGACCATAAAAGTCAATAAAGGAAAGGGGGGGTTTTGAGGTTTAGAAGAAGACCTTGAATCTTTGGCTGGCTGGCTGGCTCATATTCATCAACAAACAAAGAATCTGCATCCCACTTGGGAAAGAAAACAAGAGAAGAGAGACTATTTATGAGTTTCCGCAGACTTGCATGTATTCAAGAAATCACCGAAACGACTTGTGTGATTTATTGGTCTTTGCCTTTGAATGAGTGACACCTACCACTATTTTCACTTTTACAATCCAATAACAATATCCACTATTTTTAGTAGTATAACCTTTTTTAACTGACATTGATTTTGGGATGTTCACGACAGAATGTTTTTTTTTTTTATTTGAGAAATTTACGAGGAGGAGGATTAATCCATTTGACTTTGAGCAGAGGAAGTAGCACAAGCAAATTCGTGCTTTGTCTAATCTGGCATATAACGCGCTGCCATTTGGACGCGTTTGGCATGGAACCTTTTTTTTTTTTTTACTATTTTATACACAAAGGGCTTGGACACCCATACTTGTTAGTAGTTGTTATTATAATTATAATACTAATAATTACTGGTATGTGGGTTTTCGTAGTATTAATATATCGAACGATATAAAAAAAATTAAAAATTGATTTAATGTTTTCAAAGTAAAAACAAAATCATATGATCTATATTTGCAGGTTTCAAATATGAAATTCTATAATGAAATTCATGGAATATCCTCCTCAAAACTGAATTTGAATTCTCTCATATACAGAAAGGTCCAATAATTGGCCTTTAAATTTATTTTGTTTTTGGATTATTTTTATACAGCATTGATCTAATCAAATTCAATTGTTTGTAAATGTGCGTTGAATCCCTGGCAGGCTCTTGTACAGGGAATCCAATTCCTTCAAAAACATGTCTATTGAAGAAAAAATCAAATTCGATAGTATATTTAATAACGTAACAAGCTGGAGGAAAATCTTATATATGCAGAAGACCTTCTTGGAAATTTTCTTGACTCCCTAGATATTTAATATTGACAACAAATGCGAAACTTAACTGAGACCCTAATGACTTATAATATACGGAGTATTAAAAAACACATAAATACACAGTCTCAATATCAATTTAATCACGATCTTTACGAATATTGTAAAAAATCCAAACCTGTGGTTTGCCGAGCTTGTCAGATTACCTATAATTCTTTTATTTTAAATAAAAATAAAAATAAAACTCCCGCTTCTTCGGCTGCGTCTTCTCAAACTCAATATAGTTTTTCTCCGTCTTTCTTAAACTCAATCAATCAAGTTATTTTCTTCTAGCTCTAAAAATCCAAAAAAAGAAAAAAAAAAATCAAACTCAGAGTTTTATGCGTCTTTATCACTTCTCAAAATAAATCAATCAAAATTTTCTCTTATAACCCTAAAAATCAAAATCATAAGAAATAGAACCTAACCCTAAAAATCCCAAAAAAAAAAAAAGAAAAAAATAATTGTCAAGAGCTGTCGTTCCTTTTTTTTTTTTTTTTCTATATATTGGTTGAAAAGTTAGCCAATGGAACAGAAGTTAGTGATATAGATGACCAAAACCTCTATTAAAAAAAGAGATTGTCTCCTCTATTCAAAAGAAAGAGACTGCAAACGCAAGAAAAATGACAAAATAAGACATGAGTGTATTGGAAGGGGTGATAGTGGAAGTGATGGTGTTATTAGTACTCAATTAGAGCGTGTTAATGAAACATGAAACAAGTTGATAATCTGTTATTTTTGTAACATGAAACTTGAATACTTATAGCCTACAATTGCAAATGTTTTCCGAATATTTTCTACAATATTTTTGTTGCAGTAATCATTAGTATAAGAACTTGATTGAGTTTTTTTTTTTTTTTGATGATTTTTAGGGTTAAAAGAGAAGAACTTGAGTTTGAAAAGTGAGGAAGACGCATAGAAGAACTCTTTGAGAAGGGAAGAAGAAGAACTTGATTGATTGAGTTTAAGAAGCGAGAAGACGGAGAAGAAGCGGGAGTTTTATTTTTATTTTTATAAAGTTTTATTTTTATTTGTATAAAATGTAATTTGATGTGGAAAATAAAAAAAATAAAAAAGAATCTGTGTAATCTGACGTGGCAAAGCCCCGTAATCAATTGTTGGTCGGAGAAAAAAAATATGTATGTAATTGCAACACGATGAAAGATTGTAATTTTTTACAATAATCATAAAAATCGGATTAAATTGATATTGAGATTAAAGGTGGTGTATTTATTTAGAATTAACCATAAAAAAAGAATTGACTAGTTTACCGGAAAAATAAAACTAATAGTCGCATTTATTAGTATAGAGCTACAAATACAATTAATGAACCCCCAACAATAATCATCATTTATAGTCCACATATATACATGAGGTAGCTGCAAGTTTCCTAGACATGTACTTGATCCGTTCCATAAAATTTATTGCATTTGATCTTTATTTTTATTTTAAAAAGTTTATCATTTTTTCCATTTTTACCATATGTTTTTCTAAACTTCTCTTATGTAATTCCTACACTATTACTTTTCATTGGAAGCATATTAATAATTTATTTTCTTTTAAAATGTAAGAATGTCATATACATAAAAGGTCAAAAGAGAGACATAAAAATTAATGAGAAATAAATGAGTCAAAAAAATATTGTTTCTAATTTTATACAAAATGATAAATGCAATAAACTTTATGAAATGGATGGAGTAGTATTTGACACAGATGCATGTAATTAATTTGAGACAAATCTAAGTGAGAAGATCAAATAGAAATATGCATTAATTTGTTGAACAGATTACTCCTATATACAACCTAGAGCAAATTAGTTAGGACCATATAAATGAGTGGTAACAATGAATTTTGTTTTCAACTTAAATGAAATTAAGTTAAATGATTGACCATTCCTTACTTTGATTTTTCCAATTTGTTAAAATGATTTTTTTTTTAAAAAAAAAAACCAGGAAGAGGAGTTGGCAAACGCCCTCATCAATCTTTGCTTAGCCCATTTTTGTTGGATTACGGGCTGGCCCAGAACATAAATAGGCCCATTTTCGAATACAACATTATGTGTGGTTTTTGGGCACGGTTATACGCACACACAGACCTATTGAGGACATCCCCCATGCATTTTTTTTTTTTAATTTGAAGCGCTCGTGAAATGTCTAATATACTCCTTGTATGAGATTTATAAAAAAAATGAAATGTTCGAAAAAAATAAATGAAAAACAAATAAATGTTCGGAAAAAAATTCGGACACAAAAAAATTTCGAAAAAAATAATGTAATTCAGCAAAAAAATTTCGAACAAATACAAAAAATTCAAAAAAAAAAAAAAAAAAAATTCAAAACACTTTTTTTTGGATCTGTAAAATGTAAAAAGCCTTTCATTTTCCCTAATTTTGCCTATCTATGGGAGGGGGCGACGCTGCCACGACGACGTGGGGAGAGGGCGGCGTGACGGAGCACGAACGGTCGGAGGAGGAAGGGGCACGGCAACCGCGTCGCTTGGAGGAGGGGTGACGGCGGCCCCATCGCTTGGAGGAGGGGTGACGGCGACCGCGTCGCTGGAGACGTACCTGGACGACGATGGTTGGAACGCGTGGAGCGGCGGCTTCCAGCGGCGAGTCTTGAGGGAGGGAGACGGCCGACGCCGCTTGGGAGTTGGGAAGGGAGAGAGGGGGGACCCGCTTGAGGTGGGGAAAGGGAGAATGAAATTTAGGGTCGAAGGAAAATGAGGTGGGTGTCAAATTTATTAAAGAAGGGATATTTTGGAGTTTTCCACACATGGATGTCCTCATCCACGGTGTGTGTGTTTAGTCAGTAGGTGCTGTCAATAACTCTGTGTGTATAACCGTGCCCGTGGTTTTTATATCATCTACTTTTTAATGAATTTTATTAGATGGCCCAAGAAGGATTTATTTACATATGGGCCGAGAGAACCTCCATCTTCTATTAAATGATAAAATTTGAAAAGGGGCGCGGCTAAAGGCACCCGGGTTTCCTATGAGTACACCCAGGGGATGAGAACACACGCCGTTTGGATAAGGACACCCACCTGGAAAACCCAAAATTACCCCTTTCTCAATTAAAACCCTAAACCCATTCTTTCTCTTCTCATTCAACAGGACACCCACCTTCCACCTCCCACCTCCATTTTCGCCACCTCCGGCGCGGCCCACTTCGCCCACGCCGCCCACCTCGTCGTGGAGGTCGCAGCCCCTTCCCCTCCCCTTCGCGGCCGCACCTCTTCCCCTCCCCGTCGCGCCGCCCCTCGTTCGCGGCCGCCCCCCCTCCTCCCCTCGTTCGCGGCCGCCGCCCTCCCTCCTCCCCACAATCGCGGCCGCCGCAACCCCCTCCTCCCCTTCGCCGCTAACAAGTAAGTTTAGGTTTGAAAAATTAGAAAAAATTAGGGGTTTCTGGGAAAAAAAAATCCTATATTTTTTTTTATGTTTGGGAATTATTTTCGAACTTGAGTTTGTTTTGGGAAAAATTTCGAACAAGATGTTCGATTTTTTTTTTCGGACAAATTTAAGTTGTTTTGAAATTTTTTTCGAACATATTGTGTTTGTTTTGGAAACAATTTCGAACAACTTGAGTTTGTTTTGAAAAAAATTTCGAACAAGATGTTCGATCTTTTTTTTCGAACAAATTTGAGTTGTTTTGGAATTTTTTTCGAACATATTGAATTTGTTTTGAATTTTTTTTCGAACATGTTGAGTTTGTTTTGGAAAATATTTCGAACATGTTTGTTTTGAATTTTTTTTCGAACAGTTGGTGTTTTGGATTAATTTTTGTTGCAAGTTTAAAGTTTTTTTTGTTGAATGGTGATGGTGGTGGTGGTGGTGGTGGAGAGGTGGTGGTGGTGGTGGTGAAATAGAATAGGTGGGTGTACTCTTCTTCTTTTTTCATAAATTTTATCCTAGGGGTATATGAGACATTTCACATGTTCTGAAAAATTAAAAAAATGTTTTGGTGGGTGTACTCATAGGAAATCCGGGTGCCTTTAGCCGCGCCCTTTGTAAAGACAGTCTCAGAATCTCATTTGACATTATCATATGATTCATGACTTCCCAGGATGTTTAAGACTGTCTCACATATGTATAACATTGTTTTACACGAAATTTTCTGTTTTTAAATATATAATAATTCATTTATATAATTCTCACCAAAAAAAAACTAATATGTGAAAGATAGAATATGATTAGTTAACTTACACAAAATTCTCATGTATAACACTGTCTTACACGAAATTATCTGTTTTCAAATATATAATTCTCACCAAAGAAAAAAAAAAACTAAAGTGAAAAATAGAATACGATTAGTTAACTTACAAACTTTCCTTTCTACAACTTTAAAAATTAAAAGTGCTCCTTGTATACTTAGGATTTAAAAAAATCTCTAACCATATAGTTTTATAAAGGCTTAATCAATAAATCTTCTGTTTTAGGAAATACACCTCCTCATTAAAACCCAATACCTCAAGTATTGGTAAATACACCCCTGCTATGTATCTTCAGTTTTTAATTTGTTAAACAGTTAATTAGTTATTAACAGTTAATCTTACTTAAGCCTATAAATGTTAATTAGGACTTGGGTATTGATTACGACTTTAATTCCTACTCTTTGTAAACTTGTTTTCAATCAAGAAGTTCTTTGATTCCAAAAGATGGAGATCCTTCCATGAATTCTACAAATTTTCATTTTCATTTTATCTGTCAACTTCTTATATAATTTCTTGTACTTTAAAAAAATAAATAGATTGGACCTCTAAACTTGAATGTGAACTAATAAAGATCATTCACAACCCCCAAATAATCTCCTCTTAAAAAAGAAAAAAGAGGCAAAAAAGGGAAAAAAGAAAAAACCGAAATAATCAAATTATCATCCACCCCACTCCAGACTGAGAAAAACAAACAAAATCTTGGTAAATAGCATTTGCAATTTGTCATATTGAACCAACCGATTATATAAATTATATCGTCAAGACACATTGGGACAGGCTGATATAAGCCCATTAATTCAGGGCCCACAGCTATTAAAACCCGTCCTTCCACAATTTTAGGGTGTGTTTACAAATTATAGTAGTTGATTCAAAGTGATTAAAATTGATTTTTGTAGTAAAATTGAAAGTAGATTGTGTTTTAAAAATAAGCACTTATAATCAATTTTTTAAATGGTGTGATGTATGTCACATAAATCACTTTTTTGTAATTTTACAAAAAACACCTTTATTACATTTGAATAAATAATGAGTAAAAATAAAATATTATTTAAATTGTGAGGGCAAAATTGTAAAATTAGTGAGTGTAATGATTAGAAGCACTTAGAAGCTGTTAGAAGCATGGGGAGGGATGATTCACCAAAACTGCTTTTAAGTGATTAATTTAATCACTTACTTGTGTTTGCAAACACTTCACAAGTGATTGTATTTAAAAAATAAGTGTTTTTAAGCACATAGTAGTGCTTGCAAACACCCACTTAGTTCCATGTGTATACTTTCATGGAGAATCATGTAGTCATTATTGATATTAACAATTGATATGATATAACCATCGAGTTGGACTAGTGGGGTAGGTTTAAGATTTAGTAGTGTGCTCCTGTCTAAATCTCAGATTCGAACTCTCTAAGATGTAAACAATTTTTATTAGTCGGTCCTTGGATCAGATACCCTTACTTTAAATAGGACTTCCGCAAGTGAGCGGTGGAGCGGTGGGATTAGTCTTCCGGAATTAGTCGATCCTTGAACCGCGCAAGTGAGCGGTGTGATTGGTCTCCCAGGTCGGTCCTAGACTTAAAAAAAAAAATCTGATATAAGGCTAAAAGTAAATAAATATTTTTTTTTTTTTTTTTGACAGTAAAAAGTAAATAAATATTTCACTTTGACAGCTGTTGTGCCTTTTTATACTCCACTTTTTGGAACAATCTTTCTTTATTTTTCTCAGGCACCCTTGAATTTCGAAAATATCTCAAAAGACAGTTGAATTAATTTTGAAATCCCCAAAATTTGTGACAGAAATTATAATAATACTGATGAAAAGTGAATAAATACATCCGTAATATCGGCTGAGATTGAGGTACCATGCTGCACCCACCCAATCTTTGCTCATTAAATTGAAGTAAGATTGTTCTGCCAAAAGATAAAGTCAATATGGATGTTTGTGAAATCACTTCTGATTGCTTCTTTAATGCGGAAATATGTAAAAAAACAAAAAACAATTTCTCTTAATAAAAGAAAAAGTAATTTAAGGGCATCATATGTAACTACGTTAGGTACAGCTCTTAAAGGAAGCACCAAAATTGTTTTTTAATTTAGTATTAGTATGAAAGGGGTGGGTGCATAAGTACTTTGAGTTTTTTTTTTTTTTTTTTTTCAAGGAAGGTTTACAAGATCATAACGAAATAAGATAAAACTTCACGGGCAAGATTTTGATCTTCAAACCAATAGTGTAAAGAGGAAAAACGAGTGTTCCCTTTGCCTTAACTTTTAACCCCAGATAAGTTCACATTAAAGTTTTCTCATGTCAAGAATATAAGACAAATAAATAGACAAAGTTCCATCAAGTACTCGATTCCAAAGATTCTCGAGTTTATCCCCCACCTCCAAGTAAGAGTTCCACAACCACAACTAGTCTATAAAGACTCAAAATCTAAACATCAATACTATGAAAGAAAAAGAAAAAAACTAACTAAAAAGCATAAGTAGTTAAGTTATGAGTGATGAAACGAATTAAGTAAACGCAAAATAAGAAAAATGAAACAAACATTCCATGTGATTTTTTTAGAATTTGAAAATGGGAAGGGAAAGGTTGACTTGACTTCCTCTTTAGTGGAGTAAATATAAAAAATGGCCGTACAACTTACCTAGCTATGATTGATTAGTGAAATATTAGTATTTCCAAATCATCCTAGTTTTATTAAATATAAATACACTTGACAAAGAGAGAGAGAGAGAGAGATTGGTGAAGTTGAAGGAGCAAGCAGAGTTTGTCTATTTTTGTTGTGTTGTGGCAATCCATCTTTTAATTTTATTTAACCTCTCTACCTCCTTTACTTTTTTTCATTTTTCTATAGTGGAGTAGAATTAATCAAAGTGAGTTGAAATAAAAGTTGAGAAGAAAAATGAATGGCGGTGAGGTTGAAAAGATAGCGTATGTGTTCAAAGTGGTGGTCATCGGCGACTCGGCGGTGGGTAAGACTCAGCTCCTCTCCCGATTCGCCAAGAACGAGTTCTGTTTGGACTCTAAATCCACCATCGGAGTCGAGTTTCAGACAAGAACTGTAAACATTCAATCTAAACTTATAAAGGCTCAGATCTGGGACACTGCTGGTCAAGAGAGGTTGAAATTTCTATCATTTCTTTTCCTAAATTATGGAGTAGTGATTTGGTGGTAAATTATTAAAGTTATTGAAATCATGAAATTATACCTGCATATATAATAGGTACAGGGCAGTAACAAGTGCATACTACAGAGGGGCACTTGGGGCGATGTTAGTGTACGATGTTACGAAACGACAGAGTTTTGATCATGTGGCTAGATGGGTGGAGGAACTCAGGGCTCACGCCGACACTTCCATTGTCATTATGTTGATTGGTAATAAGGCTGATCTCGTTGATTCCAGGACGGTTCCCACGGAGGATGCCGTCGAATTTTCAGAAAACCAAGGTTTGTTTTTCTTCGAAACGTCGGCACTTAGTGGGGACAATGTGGAAACCGCCTTCTTTAAGCTGCTCGAGGAGATCCACAATGTTGTCTCCAAGAAAGCATTAGATAGCAGCAGCGTTGTTAAGCCTAATTTGAGTGGTCTGCTCACCGGCTTCAATATTGACACCATTTCGGGTGCTCTCGATTTTGAAGTCAGTGAGATGAAGAAACAGTCTTCTTGTTCTTGCTGATTTTATTATTGACTTAATGTGATGATGTTTCCCTTAATTATATTATGTATGTATATTGATTTTAAATTCTTGTGTTCAATCGATACCCAAGCTTTGGATTCAGTTATTACTGATCGAAGAGATGTAGTAGTAAATCTCATCATCTCCATCAATCACTATACAATTAAATTTGTGTGTGGATGATCTTCTTGTTCATTTTCCAGATTATTACTACAAAGAGAGTTAATATACTGTGGCTGACATGATTATATTTTACTAATAATGTGTTGAACATTGCAAATGCAGATAGCATAGAATAAAACGAAAAATTGAGTGTTGCCAGTGAAGATTGTCATATTATTATAAGGAAAGCTGCCGCATTGTCTTTGGTCAAATAGCATGGGATGTTTTCAATCAATTATAAAGCCTTACTCCATAATTGTGTGCAAAAGCAAACTCGATTGTTTTTATTTACACTTAAATTAATATTCTACTCCCTGAAAAGTTTTCATACTTTCCTTTTTAGTTTGTCCTTCAAAAGTTTGCATATCCCAAAATAGAAATAATCATCACAATCTCCACCCTCACAATATATACATATTTACCCTTCATGCCATTACTTTTGGGACCCAACATACACTCAATACACCTACTTTATTTACTTTATATACTCCAAAAATTTACAAAATTACCCCTCAACACTCTCATCATTACACTTTTTTCTTAAACAATGTGTCCAAGATTCCCCGCAAACTTTTCGGGGACGGAGGGAGTATAAGTTATATGAAATTCTCACTACTCTATTGAAAAGGAAAAGAAAAAACACTCCAACATCTACTTATAAATTTTGCAATCACCTACCACTTTCACTATTAAGCAATTTGTCTAATAAATTCAATCACTTTCGTTCATTATACACATACGGAGTATTTTTTACAAACACCCCATTTGTGAATTGTTATAAATATGTATTATTCAGGATAGTTAGATACGTATGTATGTAAGATTAGGGCTGGCAAATCGTGTTATCGTGTCGTGTTTCGTGTCGACACGATAAGGCCAAACACGAACACGACACGATAAGGATCTGTGTCGACACAACACGGACACGATAATTTTCGTGTCGACACGATAACAACACGATAATTTTCGTGTCGACGTGACACGACACGATAACGACACGTAACACGATAACAACACGATAACGACACGATAAGAAAATAAATCAATTTAAAATTGTATTAAATATATAAAAAATAATATATTTATATAAATATAAAAAATTATCGTGTCATTATCATATACGTGTCATTATCGTGTCGTGTCATATCAGGTAAATAACAGGTTAACGGGTTAATGGGTTACATGTTAATTTTATCGTGCTTAACGGGTTGACACGAACCCGACACGAAATTTTCGTGTCGTTATCAGGTCGACCCGATAACGAGACGAACCCGATAAGGCCAAACACTAACCCGCAATTTTCGTGTTGGATTCGTATCGTGCTATCGTGTCGTATCGAAAATTGCCACCCCTATGTATGATATAGGAGGAAGGATGATGATGATGATAGTCAAGGACGGAGCCACATTGGGCCCAGTGGCCCCCACCAATTTTTTTATTTATTTTTATATATATATATATATATATATATATATATGATAATTTTTTTAATAATTATATGTATTGTTTTAGTAATAATTATTTATATTATATATATATAAATGAAAATAAAAATATTATTTTCATTTTAAGTACTACATATTAAGTTTAGACGGAACTAAAAATAAATGTTTGCATACAAAGTTTGGAAGGAAGGAATTTATTTTATTTTTTTTCATGTATTTTCTTATTAAATTTGTTTCATAATTCTTTAATTTTTTTAAAATAGAGTCAATGGATTGATGGTGTATTTGAGATTATTGTTTAAATTTTTGCTAAGACTTACAAAAATGTCCTTAAAATTGAACAATATTATTGATGTTTTTAAAAAATGATTAGTTTAGTGATTTAAAAATTTTGTACATTTATATTTAACATTATTATATTGTATGAAACATAGAATATTGTAACACATTAATGTAGCTTCATTTTGAGTCAAAACTATCAAAACTTCTTACAAAACTTAATTGTTCGATTTAATTTAATGAAATGAAATGTATTGACAATTTTATCATGAGAAATTTTAATGAGTATAAATACATATTATTTTATTTTTAAAGTAATGTTAATCGGGTCCCAGTCGAAATTTTCTGGCTCCGTCACTGATGATAGTGAGTCGACACACACAATGATGGAGCCAGCTAAAGCCATTTGCGCATGCAACTGCCAACTGCTCTCTCTCTCTCTCTCTCTCAATACAGATTACAGACACAATAATATATCTATAACTGTCTTAACTAGTACTCCATTAAATTAAACAACAGTTTGTGATATAGTACTAGTATACTACTACTAACCAAGTTTCTGACACATGCAATTAATATATGCCTAAACTTATAAGCCCCGTTGTATTGTAGATTGGGACAACTCAACAAGATCAATTATATATGCCTTGGATCTTCACCAAATTAATGCCTTATCCTAACTCTCTCTTAAATTCACTGAATACACCCTACTATTTACTCCGTCTCAAAAAGATAGTCCACTATTTCTTTTTTATTTGTCTCAAATTATAGTCCACTTTCCTTTTATTTCAATATTTTTGCCTAAAATGTCCTTATTTAATGATTGTTGGAACAAATTTCAATAACATTAAATAGGGGTAAAACAAGAATGTAAAAACAAATTTTATATGCTAAAAATGTTTGCATTGGTTTATGTGAAAAAAGAAAGTGGACTATTTTTTTTAAGATAGGAAGAGTATGATTATTACTATTACGGAGTATTATTATTATTATAATTAAATGATGATGATGATACTTAGATTAACATTACCATATGCCTATTGGCTACCACTACCAATACTTTGAAAGCGCTATTATTGACTACTGGAGTGTTTGCAAATTCTATAAACGACTTACAAAATCACTTTTTATTTAAAAATTGTACAAATAAGTAATTATAAAAGCAGTTTGTAGAGTTTGCAAACACCCCCCTTACAACTAATGAGCCATGCATTCCTATACAAGTTACAACCCATTAATCAATAACAGTCTCCGTTGATTCCAATTTTTACAAGTTGGAACTACTGTAATTTGTTCCATACTTGAACTTAAACTTGACGAATTTAGATTACAATCATTTTAATTTGTATAAACAGGCTCTCATCAGTACTATTCATCATATAAATGTAGTAAGTAATTTATTACGTTTGCTATTTATGTTTGTTATGGTACTCCATTCCATAGTGACACCCTAGCTAGCTAGCTCTTACAAGATTGTCAAAATTCTTAATTAATCAAAAGAAAAAATGAGCGTAAATTAGTGGATAAATAAATGGTTAAAGTACACTAATAAGGCCAGAATGCTTGATTCAATGTTTTCAAATTTGATTCTAATCTCGACACAGATAGCGCTAAACATAAATAATTATTGTTGAGTTATTAAATCAAGGTAACGATTAACTTATTTTTTCTGATCCATATATATTGTCTTGTCTCTTACGAAGCATAAGAGTGTGTATTGATATGATATGTTTTGTTTTAATCACTACAATTGCCTCTTATTATCATTTCATACAACATTTAGAATCAAAACAGTGGCTAAACATATAGTGTATAATTATTTTTTGAATATATAATTAGAGAATTAATACTAGTATTATATAGATGTAAAATGTTGGGGGCATAGGTAGAGTGTGACAAGTAAGTTTAAAGAGATGCAATTAAGAAAGGTGACCCCCAAACATGTAAAAGGAACAAAAGCAGATATATAGAAGAATCAAGTGGTGAACAAGCAAAGAAAGAAAAATGCCAGCTTTCTTTCTAGAATCTCAAGCCACCTGCTTCCATTTGTGTTCCATACGCTTATAATGTCGGAGGAGCAGTCATATGAACATTTAATTCTATAATAATTATAATAATAATAAATTAAGTAGAATAAAATCATCTTCCATCCGCAGAATTGTGTTGACATTTAAAAAGAGGGAAATTAGAGCGGTTAATAATTGTAAGAAGATTTGGACAGTACGTACTAGTTCACTTTGTAATACTAATAAATAAATGAAGAATGCAGTAGAACAAGTGATACCATCCGTAAATAAGGCAAGTTTATGTTGTTAAGGGGAGGGGAGGGTGTAAAAGTAAGTGAATCTGATACGTTTCTTAATTTCCATTTCTCCTGGCTAATACCACGTTCCATTTCCATTCCTTACCTTACCTTAATAATTCTCTCTATAAATAAGACTATACCACATTTTTTAAACCATTCTCATCATACACATACATACTCTACTATCTGTTTTTAGTGATTGAAATGGCAAGCCAACGTCCACCCGCATGGTTTCGATTATCATCCATGCGTGCGGCTGCACCCCCAGCTCCAGCCCCCGTTCGTCCTCCACCACCACCTGTTGTTCGACCTGCAATTCCTTTTAGACCTCCGCCCCCACCACCTCAACCTCAGGAGCCATCTCCTCCCACTGTGCCACAGCCTAGATCCCCGGTTGCACCCCCACCAAGTTCCCCAGTTGCACCCCCACAAAAATCACCCGTTGTTCCACCCCCACAAAAATCACCCGTTGTTCCACCCCCACCTAAATCCCCAGTAGCACCCACACAAAAATCACCCGTTGTTCCACCCCCACCTAAATCCCCTGTTGCACCCCCACCAAGCTCCCCTGCTCCACCACCACCAAAATCCCCTGTTGCAGCCCCACCAAGTTCCCCTGTGGCAGCAGCAGCTCCTCCTCAGCCGTCTCCACAAAGGGAGTCAAAGTCCCCAATAACGAAAGCAACCTTAACAACTTCCACAAAGTTTCAACAACCATCTCCTCCTCCTCCAGAGAAGAAGCAATCTCCATCTCCAAAAGCTGCAGCCATGGCCCCATCTGTTCCATCACCAAAAAATGTGAAACCATGGGAAAATTCCTCAGCGCAATTTCCTATCCCTAACCCTCCCTCCCCATTATCACTCCCTCCTCCACAGATGGAGCCAAGAATCGAGCAAAAGAAGGTTCTTGTTCAAGAATCGAGTAGCATTGATAAGGTGGCAATGAAAACGCAAAAAGGAAAGAGAGCAGCAAAAGATAATAAGAAAGTAGTGTCGTCGGATTCTTCTGAGGAATCGGGAATGAGGGTGATCACAATTGCAGGGGAAAACAGAGGAGCTGTCATGGAAATAAGCAAGAAAAATCAGCAGGCCCATAAGCTTAATGGAAAATCTAATAACAAAGAGGAGGAAAGCACAATGCAGACGCAGCCTGCAGTGACAACAACATTCTTGAACAGTAATATTCAGGGGATCAACAACTCCATCGTGTTTAACAGCAAATGTCACCACAATGATCCAGGCATTCATCTCTCTTTAGTCACCAAGCCCAACGCCCGCCCCCGCCACAACAACGACTCTCCCCTCCTCTAATTAATTAATACTCCATTATTTCTTTCTTTTGTTGGGATTTCATTTTTCATTTGGACTACTAGGGTATGAAAATGGAATAATAATAATAATAATAATAATAATAAACTTTCACTTGATATCACCAGGTGATTAGAAAAGAAAAGGGCCTGGATTCTGATTCTTCAGATTGCAATCCAGGTTATAGTGGATGGCAGCTCAAGGGCATATACATCCTGCATGCTCTCTTTGATTCCCTCGTGTTTCTCTTCTTGTATTCAATAAATTGTCATATGTTTTGACCACCCTTGTTGTTGGGTTTTATTTTGAAGCTTGTACAAATATATGATTTGACAAAAATGGAATTGCTACACTCTTCTCTCTTCTATTTCTATATATCAGAGAATAGAGTTACGATTTGCAAGAAATAAGGTAGATTCTATTAGAAAAATGCAAAAAATTAAATTAAAAGGGCAGATTGTCGATTTATGTCCAATTTGATCCTATTATAAACAAAAAAAAATAAGGTAGGTTCTATTAGAGAGAGAAAAATAGGGGTGAGATGACTCTAATAGTTAGTTATTTCCCCGAAATAAAAACTAACTGTTGGAATTAATGTGGATTAAATGAGTTTTGATACCCTTATCTAATTAAATTAATTACATGAACTAAACGTCAATTATTAATTAATTAAACATGACATAGTCGATCTACTCGCGGAGTAGATGAACGTGGTATATTTAATTTCTTAAAACCGAGTTTTGGTGAGTGAGAAATTAATTAATGAAGTTGAAGGATTTCAACTTTTATTGTGAGTTTGAGGGTGAGAATGTGAAGGGTCACATGTCCCATATAGAAGTCCTACAAAACTTTTGTAGGCTTTATTAACATTGAAATGTGAAGAGAGTTCAATTATGGACTAAGGGTACACTGTACACTCCCCAAAAGGTCACATGTGGGCGGGCAGCCCGTCCAGTTCTCGGCTTAGGCAATTGGTCATAAAGAGTTTAGTTTTATTCAATATTAAACTCATCTTCTTCCATGTTTGATTTCTCATAATTTTAAACACTTTGACCCGATTTATGAAGCAAACATGTCCTAATAGTTGTTACTTGATACATCTCTCAAAAATTTTCAATCTACTTTTTCTACATTAAACTATTACTTGATACATCTCTCGAAAATTTTCAATCTACTTTTTCTTCATTTTTAATGTATATATGCACATCCATGCATTTTCTGGTTTCAATTTTTATTTTATTTTAGCATCTTTAGCCATATTTAAATTTGATTTTAGTACGGTGAAGAAGAAAATAAGAAAGGGTTTAACTATTTATATTAGGGTTATTGTGTATTTAGATAAATTAGGGTTTATTGTTTCCTTGTATATCTTAACTCATATTGTTTAGTTAACATAAAGTCTGTGTCTATAGTTAACCTAAAAGCACATGTCTACAGTTAACCTAATAGTCCATGATATAATCTATATATACTCGTTCTCATTGTTAATAAAATAACCCCTTCAATTCATCTCAACATGGTATCAAGAGCTTCTTCAGACCAACGCCTCTTTTTCGATACTCACGATCACACCTCCATCTCCGAGATTTAGGAATATTTTCCCATCTTCTAGATCCTTTTTTTTCTTCTACAGGCTAACGCCTCTTTTTCGATCCTCACGATCACACCTCCATCTTCGAGATTCAAGATTTTTTTTCCCATATCCTAGATCCTGTTTTTTTTTTCTTCTACCTTTTCAAGATTATGTCTACTTGATCTCTTCTTCTTTTTAAGATTATGTCTATTTGATCTCTTCATTAAACCCTACCAAAAAATAAAATAAAAAATACACACACATCCCTCCATGCATCAACTCCTTCTGTTGTTCGCCTTCGATACTAAGGCTTATGCCTCGTTTATTTTTCTTTTCTGATCTCAGAATCACCAAAATACACCAACATTTGGTTAGCAATACTGCTACCAATTCTTCTCCTCAAGTTGTTTTATACGCCCAACTCTCTTCAGCAACAACTCATCAAGAACGAGACCACGTTCTTCCAAACCCAAGAAGATGAATCTTCTTCTTCTCCTCAAGTTTGTTGCATACGCCCAAGAGATTTCACTCTCTTCTGCAACAACTTATCAAGAACGAGACCATACACGTTCTTCCAAACCTAAGAAGATGAATCTTCTTCTCTTCAAGTTGTTACATACGCCCAAGAGGTTCGCTCTCTTCTGCAACAACTCATCAAGAACGAGACCACGTTCTTCCAAACCCAAGAAGATGAATCTTCCTCTTCTCCTCAAGTTGTTGCATACACCCAAGAGCTTCGCCCCCTTCTGCAATAACTCATCAAGAACGAGACCACGTTCTTCTAAACCCAAAAAGACAAATCTTCTCCTTCTCCTCGAGTTGTTGCATACACCAAAGAGGGTTCGCTTTCTTCTGCAACAACTTACCCCAACAACGCCTATAAGGTGCAAATCCCACATAACCGCTTTGTTCGTTGGGCGTCCTTCGTCTCGATTCTCAAGGTAGATCATGTGTCGTCTGCCGATCCCGTCCTCGTCTTCAACCACTTGTGAACAAGATTGGAAATTTGGAATCACCTATAGTGCTTCATCTTGAGGAGGCGTATTAGGGATATTGTATATTAAAGATAAATTAGGGTTTATTGTTTTCTTGTATATCTTGAGCCATATTTTCAATCTACTTTTTCTTCATTTTTAATGTATATATGCACATTCATGCATTTTCTGGTTTCAATTTTTATTTTATTTTAGCATCTCTAGCCATATTTAAATTTGATTTTAGTACGGTGAAGAAGAAAATAAGAAAGGGTTTAACTATTTATATTCGGAATATTGTGTATTTGAGATAAATTAGGGTTTATTGTTTCCTTGTATATCTTGACCCATATTGTTTAGTTAACATAAAGTCTATGTCTATAGTTAACCTAAAAGCCCATGTCTATATTTAACCTAATAGTCCATAATGTAATCTATATATACTCGTTCTCATTATTAATAAAATAATCCCTTCAATTCATCTAAAAAATTTACACCTCCATTTCGGAGAGATGCACTCCCCCGATTTATACGCTCTCCCTAAAATTGGGCCACACCCCCTAATTGTTTTAAATGCCCTTATCTCCATAAAATTTCTATTACTACCCACACCCCACCAAAACCTAATTTCATCTTCTTCATTCCATTTCTCCCACCACCCACACACCAGCCGCCTCCCATCCTCTCCCAGCCGTCGGCCGCCGCTGCCAACGCGACCACGCCACCGCCCAAGCCGGCGCGACCCCTCCCTCTCCCTCAATTTTCACTTTTTTTTTTATGTAAATTTCACCCCTTCCCGAAACCCCGTCTGGCCGCCCCCTCCCCCTATCCAGCCGACGTCGTGGCCCGTCCTCAACCCCATTTTTTTATGTATTTGTCTCCCCCTCCTTCCCCGTTCGGCTGCCTCCCGCTCCCGATCGACATCGCTGCCGCCTCCTTGTTTGTCCAAGATGTCGGCCACCCCATCTAGGTTTGTGCATTCGGTTTCCCTCTCCCACCCTCGATCTCGATTCCACCGCATTTATTAGATAGGGGTTTCTGTAGAAATCTTTTTTTTTTCGACATCTTAATGTCGACCAAATACACCTTCGTCGACAATTTGTGATTTTTTTATCCAAACAGTGTCGACCGTATACACTTTCGTCAATAAATCGTTGTCGACTGGAGTGAATATGATCGACACTGGTTGGTCGAAATTTATAAAAAAAATTGTGAATTTTGAAAGTATAATTTGCAGTTTCTGGATTTTTTTAGTTTGGTGGTCGCCAGAAATGGTGTCGGCGGCGGCCGGAAATAGTGGTTTAGGGGGAAGGTGAAAGAAATGACAGTAGGGGGTGCATCTAGTATGCAGTATTTTAATGAAGTGTATTTTTTGTTTTTTATTTTATTATTTTATTAATAAACTGATTGGGGGAGTGCATATCTTCGAAATGGAGGTGTAAATAGTCAAACCCAATAAGAAATGGAAGTATATGGACCATAGTATATGAGTGATGTGAAAAAGGGCGCGGCTAAAGACATACACCAATGATATGAGGACACCCACGCGATGAGGACACACACAATAGGATGAGGACACCCATGTAGAAATCTAAAAAATACCATTTCTCCCATTAAAACCATTAAAACCCTAATCCATCAACTCATTTGGTACACCCACCCCATTTTCGCCTCCTCCCCTTCCCTCCCACGAGCGGCGTCGTCCGTCATCCCCCTCCTCTCGTCGCCGGCAGCATCACCGCCCCGGTTCGCCAGTGCACCCTCCCTCTCCACGTCTCTGCGGCGCATAGCCATCGTCCCTCCCCAAACAGCGACATCGTCGCCGTCCCGTTCCACATCGCAGCGGCGCAACTTTCCCCACCCAACACTACGACAACGCCGCTCTCTCTCCCAACGTCGTTGCGGCACAGCTCCACCTCCTCTCCCACGTGGCGACAGAGCCGCCTCACTCCCCATGTCGCCGCCCTACAGATAGGGAAACAGGTTGGAAAAAACGCGCGGTCGCCCCTTCTCCTGTTGCACGCCGCCCCCTTTCTCCTTCGAACGCCGCCGCCACCGCCCCTGCCCTCGTCGCCGCCCGTTTCAAGGTAGGTTTTTGAAAGTTTTTGAAAAATTTAGGAATTTTAGGAAAATTAGGGTTTTTAGAAGTTCGGGAATTATTTTCGAACATATTGAGTTTGTTTTGGAAAAAAATTCGAACTATTTGTGTTTGTTTTGGAATTTTTTTTCGAACAGTCCGTGTTTGTTTTGGAAAAAATTTTGAACATCTTGTTCGATCTTTTTTTTCGGACAAATTTGAGTTGTTTTTTTTTTTTTTTTCGAACATATTTTGTTTGTTCATTAAAAAAATTCGGACATCTCAACTTTGTTTGGGTAAAATTTTCGAACATATTAAGATTTTATTTTTGTTGTTGAAATTTTGGGTTTTTAGAATTTTTTTTTTATCATACTTATGGTGGTTGTTTTGGTGGTGATGGTGGGGATCCGGATGATTCCGGTGTGAAATGATGAATCGGGTGTGAAATGGAATGGATGGGTGTATTCATCCGTCCATTTTTTTAAAAGTTTGCAGGAAGGGTACAAACGACATTTGCATACCCCTTGTGATAAAAAAAAGATTCGGTGAGTGTCCTCATAGGATTCGTGTGTGCCTTTAGCCGCGTCCTGTGAAAAAACATGTCTTATGAGAAGGCCCGCGTCCTGTGAAAAAACATGTCTTATGAGAAGGCCCAATAAGCCCAATTCCTTTGGGCCATCGGACATGGGAATCACCTTGGTGGTATGTCAGACACGTGTTAGGATTTAAGAGAACTAATATTTCTCCCGTGCAATGCACGGTTTACAAAATAATAGACTTATATAAACAGTGTGATGTTAATAAATATTTTTTTATATACATACAATAGTACAAGATATATTTTTGTAGGACTATTAATTTTAATATTTTTATTTAAAAAATAAACGTCACAAAATATTGAATAAAATTAAGATTTGCGAAAAATAATTAATTGAGCATAATTAATAAATATTTATTTTATATAATCTTTGATAAAGTATATGCAAAGACGAATATTAATACTTAAAACATATTAAAACATATAAAGTAAACAAAATTTGAATTTTTTTAACTTCATTGTTTTTCGTTGATGTAGCTTAAAATTTTAAATGATTTATAATTGTTCATTAAGCTCAAGAAATTTTTATATAATAAAAAAATATCATATATTTAATCTAATTGAATTTAGTTTTATCATTGGATTTGGAGACAAACAAAGAAAATGGAGTACAAAAATGAGTTCAATCTAATTAAATTAAGGATTGCAAATTACTATTTGCGAAATCTTGTTAGAAGTTAGCGACTAAGAAATGATGTTTAATAGTACAAAACCAAAAAAAATATATATATATCAATTTGCAAATTAACTTAGACAGCAACAATTGTGTGAATTGAATCGTTTCAAAATCAGCGGTCAAAGGCGTTGGACAGAGAGGAAGCAAATCGGAAATTAAAAATTCGGAATAATTTGTTAGAAGAACCGGACTTAAAAAATGAGTAGACAAAACGATTAATGGAGAAAGCACAACATTGATAGTATTTATTTTAAAATCTGCAATTTTGAAGATAATTTGTTAGAAGTATTGTTGATAAAATATACTATGGAGAAGAAAAGAACATAAAATTACTGAGAAAAATGGTGTTGAGAGAATAGAATGGAGAATGAGTGGATAATGATTTTTTTTAAAAGGTTCACCATAATTTTTTTTTTTGAGAAAATTGGTGGAAAAGAGAAGGCCCAATAAGCCCAATTCCTTTGGGCCATCGGACATGGGAATCACCTTGGTGGTATGTCAGACACGTGTAAGGATTTAAGAGAATAGAGTTATAGAAATAAAGGGATATGGAAATTAAGTCAATTAACTTTTGATGTTACTCGTTTTAAATGGAGATTTTTATTTAAGCTCAAAATTGGAGAAGACTAGCTAGCAATATTCAAGCAGATCGATAAATCTGTTTTTGTCTACAGTAGAATGAGTGAGTACTTTTAGCAGTAATGAGATCCGGTAGCATGCATAAACAATTAAACAAATAAAAAACAAAATGTCTCATTGCTTAATTAATTTGCTTATAAATGAATTACTCGTGCATATTTCTCCACATGCCACCCAATCTATATGATATGACATAATCACGTCATTTCTCACAAAGAGATTTCAAAGGCATCCTAATCAAATCTGAGAGGCAAGATTCATCTTAATCAAATCTGAGAATGGTACAGCGGATCCTGGACCCTTCTTATTTGAGACTTGAGAGCGCATGCTCTGATCAGAGGAGAGATGTTCGAACTCTCCCCTAGCCACACCTAAAAAGAACTTCTTTGTCAGGGAGCATATCCCTACTAGATCAGATGTGGTTGGAGGAGGTCATAACACATGCGAGATCTCATCGGAGAAGAGGTCTTATCTCGTATAATTTCCCCTTAAGGAGAATTGATGCATGAGCGGAGATGTCCCTTGAGAACTGAGAAAGTGCGTAAAATTACATGAAGTCATTTCTTATCTCTCGGCATGAGAAGGAAGCATTTCCTCTGAATAACTTTCCGACTAGAGAGGCATAGTGGATTGAGAGTTCAGAGGATGATAGATCATATGAATAACTTTCTGACCTGAGTAAATTTTGTTGGAGTTATTCTCGGCATTGGATTTGAACGTGGGAGGTGGGCTTGGTTTCTCATCGAATCCTTCAAAGCATATTGTCCTTAGTATGGTAAAAGAGAGCATACAATCTGAATGTTTCAGAATATCTCTACAAATATGGGTGCACTACCTAAAGAATTTAAGGAATATCAGAACCGTACTATAACGTGGCATAACCTGGTAACAAACCCTAGAAAGCTTAATTACTATTCTACCCCTAAGGTACAAAAGTATATAAGCCATCTCTCTCATTTCCAAGTTTTAAAACTCACTCTCATTAATACATGGAAATGAGAGTGAGCTTAAAATTTTGGAAATGAGAGAGATGGCTTATATACTTTTGTACCTTAGGGGTAGAATAGTAATTAAGCTCACTCTCATTAATACATATTTTCTCTCTCAATTATTCATCATCTTCCTCGACTGACTTGAGCTTCGGAGGTCCGTCGTCGCTGGACACCCCTCCGGCCCGGTTTTTGTGCAGGTTCCAGCAACCATCGTCATCCTCCATCCTTATATATCAATCATTTAAGGACATTCAAGAAGCTCATTTAGGTATTATTGTTTTAAATATATTTTTGATTGTGTTCTCCCTCATTCATTCCTGTGAATTTGAGTCACATCAATTTGAATAATCTGAAATTAATTAATTATTTTCATGTACTCTTTCTACAATATGAACAATATATATAACTGATCACGTATTGTATATAATAAAATCCAAAATAATGTGTGCTAGAAAACAAAATATTGTTAGGAAATAACACATGCACACGATAATAAATAAAAAAAAAACACGAGATTTGTTTATTCAGTTCGTCTTGCGACTACGTCTGGGCCGGGGGCGATGTCAAACCATGTATTTCACTATGTTTTTCGAATACTGATTACAATGAGAGAACATCTATTTATAATAGGAAACTTGCCTTAACCCTAAGTCCAATTAATGATTGAGATCAAACTTGCCCCCTAACTAACCCTAATTAATTAATTGGTCTCAACTTAATTCAATTACTTGAAGATTAGAATATTAAAAAAATAATCTTCTGCTCCCCTGGCCTAGGCTAGCTACTACTTCAACAGATGAAGTGAATATGATCGCATGCTTTAATTAATTAATTAGCGACTACTCTACAAGTACTATATATATATATATGTTTGCCATTCCATTATATATACAGATATACTCCACTATTATGTGTTAATTTCTGTTTTTTACATTTAATATACAACTGGTGCACCGAAGCTAGTTTACTGATCATTTAATTAATTTACTAGGTAATTAATTAATTCGATCTTGCATGTTTTGAACATGGCATGGATCGATCGATATGATCATATATAGATAAGTTAATTGATACTAGCTCCACTAGTGTATATATATAATATAGCTAGATATTGTTGCAGCCATGGAGGAGGAATGGAAGAATAATTAAGCTGATGATGGCGCAGCAGGGGTTTTGACGATTGCAGATATATATATAGAGCTGAGCTGCTGCAGGAGATTAATGTCGACGTTGACCAAAACCATCCTAGCTGCTGCTGATTCTGATTCTGATCGAGGAGGAGGAATTTGAGCAAGTACTACAGCCGTTGATGCGGCACCTAATCATCATCATCATGGAAATTATATATATATATATATATTGGAAACTAGCTAGTACTACTCATCTTTCACCAAACCACCACCACTACTTTGAAAATTGAAATATATATTAGCTAGCTAGAGAACCACGCTTTCTAGCAACCTCAACTTTAATTTCTCTTTCTATTTCTAATTCTATTTCTAATTCTAATTCTAATTCTAATTCTAATTCACACAACACAACCATATATCCTCCTCCTCCTCCTCCTCTTATTAATAAACAAATTTTGCAGATATACCGCGCGCCTCCTACCTTTCTGCTGGCCGACTTAACACTCATATATTATTGCTAGGTCATGTGTATAAGTTTTTAATGTTTGCATAACGGATTTTTTATTATATACTATATATGTTCGACGCCAGGTAAGGTTTTTAATTATTTTCCGCCGCCCCTCTTTTTTTGCAGTACTTCCTTTTTTTTTTTTTTTTGAAACTAGCTCATCGTCGAAAATATATACTCTCGTCATTATTTGTCGACGAGAGTGTATATTTTCGACCATATGTGTCAAAAATTATAATTTTAAAAAAAATATTAATAAAAGTTGTCGACAAGAATGGTTTTGGTCTACAAATCAGTATCAACAAATGTATTTAATATATATATATATATATTTCTGATGTTACGGCGGCAGCCGCCGGAGGTGCACCGACGACGGCATCTCCTAGAATTAGAGTTAGGGTTGAAAAGTGAAGGGGAGCGTATTTTTTATGGTTGTTTTAGTATAAGGGCATTTTAAATATTTTACATTATTATTAAATTAATAAATGGGGAGAGGGAGTATACTCAACAAAGCTGGAGGGTATAGTTGGGTGAAAATGAAGTTAGATGGCAATTCCACGGCCCTTTAAGAATGAAGTTAGATTGGGCCCACTGGAGTAGGATTGGGCCTAATAAGAATGAAGTTAGATTGCAAAACCGTAGCCCATAAAATATATATATAGAAATTCTCCTGAATTATTTTATAGTCTTGTGTCGTACTACAAATTTCTTGTCCCAATTAGACTACATTATTGTCATACTACAAATTTCGTGTTGGGCTCATCTTCTCTTCCCGATGTTATTATCACGGACCGTGAGCTTGCATTGATGAATGCTGTGGCCAAAAAATTTTCTGAAGACCGTCATTTTTCTTTGTACATTCCACATTGACCGGAATGTACTAGCCAACTGCAAGGGTGCATTTAAAGATGTCAAAAAATGGGAGGTATTCAACTCTCATTTCAACTATTTGTGGAGGTCCGATACCCAGTCCGACTTTGAAGAAGCTCTTGCTAAGTTCAAGTCCAAATTTTCGAAGAAGCCAGTGAATTACGTGTTGAATAGTTGGATTAACCCTTATAAAGAGAGGTTTGTAAGGGCTTGGACGAATGAATTTATGCACTTTGGCAACACCACAACCAACAGGTATGTTTATACTTTTGTCTTTATTTAAATTATTACTTTAATTTATAAGTTGCCTAACGTTTTAAATTTTCTCTGATCAGGGTCGAAAGTCATCATGCCGCGTTGAAAAGAATGCTCGACAATTCATTAGGAAATTTTGAAACATGTTGGAAGAAATGTCACACTCTATTCGAGGCTTGCCATGTTTAAATTAAAGCCTCCTTCGAAAAGAGTTTGAACGTTGTTCAACATAGGTTCTCCTCAAACGTTTTCAATTATTTACGAGGGGTGGTGTCGTTTGTGGCTCTACAAAAGATCTTTGATGAAATCAAGGTGATCAAACAACCCGGATTCGATCCTAAAGAGTGCCAACACATCTTGAGGAAGGTATACGGTTTGCCATGTGGTCATGAGATCGAGGAGTATGTTTACTGTGACAAACCGATACCCGTGAATGCCATTGATCCCTTTTGGAGGAAGTTGGATATGGAGCCTGCCCCAACCACCACATCGGTTGACCCCATTTCCACCCACAACAAAAATCGCTTTGAAGATGCCGTAGACGACATGGCTGAGGTTTATAAGAGCTTCTCTCAGGAGGAGCAACTCATCTTCTTAAAGCGTATGAGGGAGCTTGCAAACCCCGAGACTACGACTCTTATTGAGTCACCTCCTAAGGAAGACACTCGTGGTCGACCCAAAAAAGGAAAGAAGAAGAAGAAGGCCGATGCGTCCACCAAACGTGAGCCTAGCCTATTTGAGCTTATAGAGAGTCAAGTTGCAAGTTGCTCGGTACAAAAGGAGCAGACGGTCATCACTGTAGATAACTCGCTCTCATCCCCGTCCTTCCAAAAGAAAGGGATTCCAAAAAAACAACCGGTAATTCTCAGCCCTTGCATGTTTATTTTGGTGTTTTGGTGATGTGTAATATTTTTGGTGATTTTTGGTTGTAGATGTGTAATATTTTTGGTGATTTTTGGTTGTAGATGTGTAATATTTTTGGTGATTTTTGGTTGTAGATGTGTAATATTTTTGGTGATTTTGTTGTAGATGTGTAATATTTTGGTGATTTGGTTGTCGATGGGTAATATTTTTGTGATTTGGTTGTCGATGGGTAATATTTTGGTGATTTTGGTTGTAATATGCGTAGGTATCCCGTCGGCGTACCCGACAATCCCAAGGAATGGACTTCATCGGATATTTACCGATCCAGCATCAACCGTACACTATCGACATCAAGAACGTTAAGGGTGACGGACACTGCGGTTTTCGAGCAGTGGTTGGGCTTATGGGATTCGGTGAAGATGAGTGGGCGAGGGTTCGGATGGACTTGATAAGCGAACTGTCCCGCAATCTAACGTTGTACAACAACGTGTTCTTGTTGAATGATTACGTCCGCTTGACAAATTGAATTGCTTTACGGAGTTTGCACATAAAAAACATTGGTTCGGGTTGCCGTATATGGGATATCTAGTGGCGTCACACTATAATGTGGCGGTGGTGGTTCTTGATACCCGTCTATCCCTTACGTATCTGCCGTTCAACAAAGAACCTCCTCAAGAACCGAGGAGTATTTGGTTGGAATTAATTAATGAGAACCATTTCATCCAGGTATTTGATTGCATTGATTTAATGAATTTATTTACACGTATATGTTGCATATTTTATATATAACACATAAATCTCGAATGCGTGTAGGTTATGATGGGTGCTGGGCGCACTTTGCCCCCGGTAATTACTTCGTGGAAGCATGAGGGTCAACACATTTCGGACGGATGGAAAAATGCATATGTGTCCGGAGGAATTAATTAGATGATAGTGTATGGATGTAGTTACCATCTTTTTGTTAGTTTTTGTGGTTAGAAACTTTGGAATACTTTTGTCTTTTTGGTGTAATTTGTGTACAAATTGTCAACAAACAACATTTATAGATAATTTGTGTACAAATTCTTGATGTGTAATATTTTTGGAACATGTATACGGTTTCAACGTTACAATGGATGACTTGTGTAATTTAATTGCTCTATTTTTTGAATGGTTTATCGTGCTTGAATGAGCCACTACAATTGTGTTAAAAGTATAATATGGTGTATAAAACCTATAGTTGGGATCATTTTTTTCAAAAAATTGACTTTTGTTCGAAAATAAGTTCCCAACAATTGGTCCATGTTCGAAAACATGTTCCCAACAATAAGGCCATGTTCGAAAATTTGTTCCGCGCGTTTTACTTGGTCGAATTTTAAAACCAAAAGTTTCTGTAACGAACTTTTTTTCGAACATTTGGGCCATGTTCGAAACAATGTTCCCAACAATTGGTCAAAGTTCGAAAAAGAGTACACAACATTTGCCAAATGTTCGAAAATTACTTCCGCGAGTTTTACTTGGTCGATTTTTTAACCCCAAAGTCTCTGTTACGGACTTTTTTTCGAACATATGGTCCTTGTTCGAAAAAAAGTACCCAACATGTGACAAATGTTCGAAAATTACTTCCGCGAGTTTTACTTGGTCGATTTTTTAACCCCAAAGTCTCTGTTACAGACTTATTTTCGAACATATGGTCCATGTTCGAAAAAAAGTACCCAACATGTGACAAATGTTCGAAAATTACTTCCGCGAGTTTTACTTGGTCGATTTTTTAACCCCAAAGTCTCTGTTACGGACTTTTTTTCGAACATATGGTCCATGTTCGAAAAAAAGTACCCAACATGTGACAAATGTTCGAAAATTACTTCCGCGAGTTTTACTTGATCGATTTTTTAACCCCAAAGTCTCTGTTACGGACTTTTTTTCGAACATATGGTCCATGTTCGAAAAAAAGTACCCAACATGTGACAAATGTTCGAAAATTACTTTCGCGAGTTTTACTTGGTCGATTTTTTAACCCCAAAGTCTCTGTTACGGACCTTTTTTCGAACATATGGTCAATGTTCGAAACAAAGTACCCAACATTTGCCAAATGTTCGAAAATTACTTCCGCGAGTTTTACTTGATCGATTTTTTAACCCCAAAGTCTCTGTTACAGACTTTTTTTCGAACATTTGAGCTATGTTCGAAAAAAAGTACCCAACATGTGACAAATGTTCGAAAATTACTTCCACGCAAATAATATTTGTTCGAAAAGGTGTTCGTGTTCGGCAATAAATATCGGGCATATATTATTTGTTCGAAAAAAGGTCTCGTACGAAGAAGGTGGGTGTCCTCATCCAAAACATTAATCATGTGGGTGTTCTCATCCAAACTACTTTTAATTAGTAAAACAAACTATAACCTTATAAAAACCATATAAAAACCATATACAAAACCATACATTCATAAAGCATTTAAGTTAACATACATGTTACAATACATGTTAAAACACTAAAGTATCATTCTGATCGATCAAACTACGATTAATAAAAAACAACATTTGTCAAGTTTTTTGTTGAAAATGATATAAAACAAGTTTTTGTCAAGAACGCCTAGCCCTTCCACGTCCCCGACCTCTTCCACGTCCACGACGTGCACTTGATGATGACGGTGCATCTTCTCCTACGTCATCGGATGTTTGTCCACCAATCTGCCTCACAACTTCTTCAATTTTTTGCATTACCCCATCGATTGTTAATGGCTCGTCGTTCCTCCACTTTTGCAACAACAAGGTCAACTCAACCTTTGCAAAATCTACCAAGTGCCCTAACTCAGCCCTACGTGGAGGCTCACGAGGAGGAAGTCTCCTATTTTCTGGATTTGAAACGTAAGGACGGTCGTTGGCGAGGTACCAATCAATATAACCATCGCTGCAATCCGAATCTTGGATACAACGCTCACCAAGTCTATCATCCGTAAGCATGTGTGCGTCCCACGTAGAAAAGTACTCCGCCATAGCACCCCACACTAGCTTTGTTTTCTTGGATGTGGAACCGGTCCTCTTAACACGGGCAGCAAGGGGCTTCTCAGGAACGGTTTGCACGTACCCGAACTGTCTGAGCACTCTATCCGGCATGTACGGCTCAACAATATCTCTGCACAAAATGCACCCATGAAAGTAATATACCTCATCAAATGGATGTTTTTCTCGTTCGGGACTATATGGATTCCAGTTAACCTACAACACCCCATTAAATTAAAAAAATGCTTACTTATCTTAAAAACAAATAAACAACAGACAAATATATTAATTTGGTTAATAACGTACCTCGCTTGCTAGGAGGGTATCTAATCGCTCTCTAAAGCCTCTTACTCGGTCGACACAGGGGCCTGTATGAGCTTCGGGTGCATAACGCATCGACAGTGGATCCGAACGACCCAAGTCTGGATTATGAGGTGGCAAGATCAAAGTAGGGAAGTGCTCATAAATCTAAGCCTACAAGTACAATATTATTAGGTCAATATCAAATGAAAAACATGAAATATTAACAAACTTATTTAAAATACTTAATACCTCCAATAACGTAAGGTAACCACCAATCTGCCTACACTTGAACTTTGACGCCATCTCCAATTGTCTATACAAATAGGCAAGCGTTGCGGTACCCCAAGCATAGTTCGAAAATTCTGCCATGTCGTCCATATACTGCAACCACTGTACGTGAACACGAGTACCACTTTTGTCCGGAAACAAGGTGGTCCCAAACATGTACAACACAAACGCTCGTGCTGAATACAACACCTCGTCCTCGTTGTCCGAGGACATCATGGGCATAAAAGTCTCCCTTAGCCACGATAGCTTCACGGAACCCCCTCGTTGCCCACTTAATGCTTCCTTGGCTTGTACTAATGATAAACCCAAATATTTCATCAAATAATCTGAAGCCCAAATATGTTCTTCGGACGTAGACTGCACTGGGAGACCATTAACTTTCAGATTCGTGATGCAACGGACATCATCGAGGGTGATTGTCATTTCCCTGAAGGGCAAGTGGAATGAGTTGGTCTCTTCGTGCCATCTCTCAACGAAGGCTGTGATAAGATTCTTGTTTGAATACTTGTAAAGCCCCACGTCTAACATGAATCAACCTAGATCCTCTCAAAAACCTCCGCCAATGACAACAATCTTCATCATCATCGAACTCCCAATGCAATAGTTTCGTCACATGACAGTGACACTTCAACACATCTCGCTCCTCACCCAACCATATGTATTTGGCTACATGCTCTTGGAAGTTTTTGAGAAGGGGAGGTGCGGTTACCAATGGTCGATCAACAGTCACAACTCTTCTTTCTTCCTCTCCCTCTCCCTCTTCCTCGTCCTGTCCATCTCCGTCATCGTTTCCCTCATCTACTTCCGGTTCTTGTAGAGTGGGCACCGGTTCTTGTGGAGTGGGCTCTTGAGGGTTGGCATCTTGTGGAGTGGGCTCTTGAGCAATGACATCTTGTAGAATGGCCTCTTGTGGATTGGGCTCATGAGAGCGGCCTCATCGCTAATATGTTGCTTCTTTTTCCTGTTGGAAGCAGTCGGTCAAACCCTACTAACACCCTCTACAAAAACCAACACAAAGAAGCCATGTTCGAAATTAAAACCACCACAAAAAAGCTATGTTCGAAATTAAAACCAAAACAACCAAGCCATGTTCGAAATTAAAACACAAACAAACAAGCCATGTTCGAAAATTATATCAACACAAACAAGCCATGTTCGAAAATTACTACATGTTCGAAACTAAAATCAAAACAAATAAGCAATGTTCGAAAATTATACCAAACAAAAAAGGCATGTTCGAAACCAAAACCAAAACAAACAACCCATGTCCGAAATTTACTTCCGGACAAGCATCAAATGTGCGAAAAACCAGTGCAAAACACTGCAATCGTACTAACCCATCAAAAATTAGATGCCTATTGGTTTATTTTCATCCTAACCCATCAAAAATTGATACATTCTACACATAAACATGATTATAACACAAAAAACCAACATTAACCAACCTTAATCAACACATGAAATTAACACCAAATTCTAAACCCTACAACAATAAAATCAATGTTTCAACCAACAAAAATCGAAATTAAACATGCGTCCTACTTTTCTTCTAAAATATAAGCAAGAAAAACTAACCTTTGCCAATTTTTGCAAAAACTAACAAAAAATTGCGTCCTCTTCGAAAAAACAATGGAGTGGGGGAGAACGGTGCAACGGTGCTCTCTCTTTTCTTTCTCTTCTTCGACGTCGCAGGTAGTGGAGTGGGAGTGGTGCGAAAATGGAGTGGGAGAGTGGGAGTGCAGGGTTGGGGAGATGAGAGGTTTGGGGAAGATGGAGGGTGGGTGTACCCAATCGAGAGAAGGGAGGGAGTGTGAAATTTGGTTAAGGGCATTTTTGGGTTTTCCAGGTGGGTGCCCTCATCTCTTTTGTGGGTGTCCTCATCTCCTGGGTGTACTCATAGGATCGCCGGGTGCCTTTAGCCGCGCCCTTATTTTATAGTCTTGTGTCGTACTACAAATTTCTTGTCCCAATTAGACTACATTATTGTCTTGAGTATTAACACTTTCTTAAAGTTTCTTTTATTGGTCAAATTGTCCTGAATTATTATTTTATGGTACAAAAGTATTACCTAGCTAGCTTCAAGTCTGGTACCCAAATTTAGATATTCTAAAGAATTCAAACCTACTGCACTTCTAAACTGTAAAGTAAAATCATGTTATTACATCAAATTCAATAAGTATTTTGTTAAAATTAAGAAAAAACGAGGTTTGTGCGTGAAATGCAAAGTTATTGGTGGATATATATATTCCGATGCATTTTTATATAAAGATAGAATTTAGCATATGCCTATTAATCCCTTGACATCGAAGAATTATACTTAACTTAATCTATTCATCAGCTTGATTACGAAACAATATAAACACTAAAAAACAATCTTTGCCAACATTAATTAATTAACTAAGACCCCTCTCTAATCCTCTTCCACAAATTAATTAAGACTTTTCCTGCAGAATCTTGCAAGACTAGCATCCTCCAATCAAGTGAAATCAATGCTTCTACACATTATTAAATACATTGATTGGTCTACATGTCTCTTATAACTGCCGATAGATAAACAATGTCTCTTATGACCCTACTCGAATTATTAAATATTAATATGTGAACTGTTAAATCAATAATAACTAATGATGGTCATAGATGTAATTACTTATTAATTTTTTATTTCAATAAAATAGTAAACTAATTTTGATTTATAATTGGCCGATAGTGCGACTGGGCTATTTTGGGTCAAAACAATGGGGAAATTAATTAATATATATATACTTGAAGGCGAAAGTCCAAAATCAAGAGACAAGGAAAAGGGACCGGATGTCTCTTGTAACTTATAATTTTGCTCCTTGATTAATAAGCAGTGACGCCAATAAAATCTGTAGTGTTACCTTCTGAAATATTCAAGAAAACAAGAAAAATGGCGTGTTCAAATAATTAAGCTAGAAAAATAATACTCCCTATATAAATATAGGCTAAGAATAGCAAATTGGAAATAATTGCGTGATATAGATAGCAACCGTTAATTAACTAAACTAGGAAATTTAGGTATGGCTATAAAATCTATGAAATATGTCCTTCTCCCGACCCCGTTAAAAAAATGAAATGTGTCCTTCTCAACTCTCCTGCTGTCTGTTTACAACCCATAAGCTTGGAGCCCTTCAATTATTGATCCATCACTTTTAACTAATTAATTTCCAACAAAATTAAAATATTACAATTAATAGTCTTTCACAAATTAACCTACGCAAGTTTGATATATAGGACAACATGTAGAAAATTAAATTTGCTTTGATCCCATCATGTGCAGTAAGGTATATATGGTGAAGCTAATTCTTTTGCCATTCATATAGTAAAATATATCAGTGAAGAATCGTCTAATTAGCTCCTATGTTGTGGAGACAGATTAAAGTCAGTTGTTATATTTTGTTTCAATTCCTCGATAACGAGATGAATCTTATTTACTACTATATTATGTTACTCCGAGTATATATATATAGCTCGATTATGATTTTATAAGAAAGTATGACATATCAAAGTAGAACCACAACACTGATATTCATATATAATACGGAGTAATAAGTTATGATCGAGTATTACTTTTATCATTTTGGTTGTCCATTTAATGAATTGATTGTGACCTCGCAATATAGAAAATGAGTCCTAAATATTCTTTGCACCACCACATAGACATAATAGGATAGCAAATGAGTCATACACAACTAATTAATTACTAGTTTATATATATATATATACTAATTAAGAGGCCAGGGACATATCATGCTCTTAATCATTGCAACAAATGATTAACATCTCTCCACGATGCTAATTCTCTTGTCAAATGAGAAATCTACACATCTGAATTTGTACGAAAGTCCTTTTTCTGATCGAAATCAATGAGATCCCTTTCTATGCAATGATACAACACTACTTGTGTTTGCAATAATTAATTATTGGACTAACAAAAATATCTTTTCACAATATTTAATTAAACGAAGATCCACCAAATTCATGATGTATAAAATTGTAATAACTAATGAGTATCTGTTTTGTCACAACTCACAACTGAAAGAAAAAAAAAAAAAATCAAAGTTGCATATCCATACTAAGTATATACATACATAATGAAAGAACATGTCTTGTTTTTAAATGGTTAAAAACGCTAAAATTAAATTACATCATGGTATCATACAATACAGGACCAGAGTAGCGAGAACATGTATATATATAAGTTTTTAATTAATTCTAGTAACTATACTGTATGACGCCTGGGTCGGAGTTTGACCATAAGTGGGTTAGCCATTTCACAAGAAAGTCTTAGCTCCTCGGATAAGTCCACACCCACAGTACTGCAGGACTCAAACTCAAACTCTTGCAAAAGGGTGGCCACCCAAAAGTTAACCGTGGTCATACCCAATGTCTTCCCGGGGCAAGACCTCCGACCCGATCCAAATGGTGCAATCCTTAGATCGGAACCAAAAATTGAGAGTCCTGAGTTTGACCCCAAAAACCTATCGGGGTTAAAGAGTAATGGATGGGGCCAAACTTGTGGATCCCGCATAATGGCCCACATATTGACCATGGCTGTGGTTCCCTTAGGCACGTGACACCCATCTATGGAGGAATCCCTTATGGACAAACGGGACCAAGACATAAGTGGGCCCGGAGGATGCAAGCGTAAGACTTCCTTGACCACCGCCGTTAAGTAAACGAGTTCCGTCAGATCAGACTCGTTAACTGCACGTGACCTCCCAACAACGTTATCAAGCTCATGGTGGACCTTTGATTGAACATCAGGGTGCAACACTAATCTAGCTAATATCCACTCTATTAGCACTGCCACTGTGTCTGTTCCCCTAAATATCATTTCCTGCGCGCAATTTATAAACATAATTAATTTAATATATAGAGAGATCGAGAACAATACTCATATATGCTTTATATTCTATCGGCAATTCTTCTATTGGTCATTAATTTCATAATGATTACAGTATTATATACAGTATATTCTAAAGGAATATATATCTTGTGTTTTTTTTTCTCTCTCTCTCTCAAGCTGATAATATTTTTTGAATCAATTAATCCAAGTACCACATATGTTTTTTGTGTGTCGTATCGTATGCATGAAGAAATTCTCATTTTATATATATACTATATCACACGAGTTAATCACCAAGCAAATATTTTTAAGTAATACTCCAATTATTTATTCGGTATATATATAAAAGCCTTTTTTTTTTAAATTAGCTAGCCTAGGGAGGATGTTAGTATTAGCCGAAAAATAAAAAGATGGATGGGCGGGCGCAGTCATTATATAGGAGTACTGTATTAAAGTGTAATTGTAGAGGTAAAAAAGTGAGATGAGAAATATTATACAGTATATAATTAATTGTGGAAAACAATTAAGGTAGTGAAAGAGAGTAGTGTGAATTATAAATAAAAAGTAGTCATACCCAGAGAAGGGCGATGATGTCTGAATTGGAGAGGTTATGATGATGATCAAGTGAGGACAAGACATCGAGAAAATCACCGGTTCCGGGCTTGTGGTCGGCGATTACGGTGGCGACGAAGCGGTTGACCCGTGGCAGGAGGCGTGAGCACCTGAAGCGTACTTTTTGTAGGTCGAATTCGGCCAAGAAAGGAAGGTGGTCGGACCAGTTGAATTGGGCCAATAAATCGTAGCCCTCATCAACCAAATCGTGCAACTCATGATTCGAAGCGGGGGCGTCGTCGTATTTGGTGCCGAAGACGGTGCACATCATGTTGTTAAGGGAGGCGCGTTTGAGAAAATCTCGTGGGCGAATAGGAGTAGGAGCAGCAAGTGCGGCAACAACCAGCTGGTTTGCTATTTGGAGGCGTTGGAGCTCGGAAGCCTTGAGTTGTTTGGGGGAGAAGAGGTGTGCGTCGGCGATCTTCCTGAGTGTGGTCCAGTAAAGGCCGTATGGCGCGAAGCCGATGGACCTGTTGAACATCAAGTGGTAAGCGGATTCCATGGCCGGACGATCCGCGAAGGTTGAGCTGATTAAAATCTCCTTTGCCACGTCCGGGTTGGAGGTGACGATGGCACGTGTGTGGCCGAGGGAGACAGCCATGAGGCGTTTGGCATGGGTGGCTTCAGCTGCCGCCCCTAATTTGTGGTGGGCTAGGCCGGTCATGAGGCCCATGCTTCCAATGATTGGGAATCCCCTTGGGCCTGGAATTGGACTAGTAGTGGGCCGGGACCATTTGCATTTGCCCCACGCCGGTCCGCCCGGGTGAGCCCAGAAGATGAGGTTGACGATTACAAATGAAACAAGGGAGATGATTACGATGGTGCTGATGATGATGAATGGAGGAGGAGATTCTTCGCATTTTGAAGCGCGGAGGGCTAAGAGCCACAGCTGGCTTTCCACCACGTCTCTTGTGCAGCTCATTTAATTTTCCTTTCCTTTCCTTTCCTTTCCTTTTGAAACAAAGCTAGCGGTGAAATTAATAATTATGACCCAATATCACCGCTTTATATAGGGAGAGACCGAGAGGGGCAGTAATTAAGTTTGTTGGAAAAACTACTTTACTAGCTAGCTAGCTACGAGATTGATTTACTTTACCTACCTACTGTACTTTTTATAACTACTCGAACACCACTTGTATTCATTAATTTTCTCTTCCTAGCTTCTCACATCATCTAATCCATTCTTACTTTCAATATACTAATATATTAATTAATGGTTAACCACACACTTGCTGCACAAGTAAAGTAATCAACACAGCACGACTACTTACAGCACCTGGGTTCAAATATTTCACACATACGCCGCCTAATTGATCGATCGATATCATTTTTTAATTTTTTCCATTTTACATGTAAATTTTAATTACCTCAAATATTTTTATATAAGTTTATGTTTAGTAACTTTTGTATTGGAATTGGTATATCATTCATTTTAATTTTAGAATTAATTATGTACTAGCTAGATCTAGATAGAAAACCAATGTCAATTACTCATTCCAAACCTCCATCAGCATATTCAATGAATAATTCCCTAACTAGCTATTTACAACAATACACACTGCTCATAATTATATTTCTTTTTATTATATACTAGTATTCATCAACTCCACCCCATCATCTACCTAGCTATCTAATAATAATATACTACTCTTTATTAGTACAGTAGATTAATTTTAACTTAAATTGTCTTCATTTATATATGCACGCGCGCACATCAAATTAATTAATAAAACGGAAATTCAATTACCTAAACTAAAAATACTCCATTAATTAAATACATCAATTATTTGGTCAAACTAACTTACTAATTTAAAAAATCAAAAGTACCCATCAAATAATTTTATATCCTCCCTCGATCAATATTTTCTATGTACTGTATATACCTTTCAATTTAAGCATGTTTTTCTTTTCAGTTTCGATCTTACAAATGACATCAAAATCTCAACTTACTATAATTTAATCCATTTTCGTCTTTCAAAATTAATTAGAGAATGAGCCTAAAATTAAATTATAGGAGTAGTAAAACATTTTAAAATCATATATAAACAAAGTCTTTTTTACGGCGTTTTAAACAAATTTAACAACCAAGTGGTGCATGGGTGTATGTCCCCAATAGCTAGAGTGATTAGTGAGAAAAGTCTATAAGGAGAAATTAAGGTAAATAGAGCTTTTTCAAATAAGCTTGTGAATTTAGGTTCTGAAGAAATCAGCTTCAACAAGAACAAAGTTAAGTGCGAGAAAATTAAGTTTGAAGCATCATATTGTTTACTAAGTACTTATGAACGTTCACCAATCATTCTATTACGTGTATGTAAAGATAAAATTAAATTTCATGGAGGGCGACCTCGCACAATATCGCTAAATCTGTCCCCCCGGCTCGGCTCGGCTCAGCTGCTGATTGTACTTGGCCTTTGATCCAAATGACTAAGGCCTCGTTTGGTAAGTAGGTTGAGATATACTATATCAACGGATTACTCACCTAGCTAGTTTACACTAGCAAATTAAATGGGGCGTGATGGTAATTAGTTGATGAGATAAAATAGAAGGAGAATTTACTGAAAATGTAAGGCGCGCCGCCAGTATTTGATACTACTAAATTAGAAAGAGATTAGGACATGGATGATAGTGTTAATTAATTATTAATTAGCGTGCACCAATGGCTAAAAATTGCGTGCGAAGTCGTTATTCCTTAAAATATAGGGTGGGTGTTGGGTCCTAATTATATACTCCAATTAATTAATCCAATTCTTATTTAGGAATTAAGGTCAAAATCACCACCCCTGCCTTTTCGACTGATGTATTTTTATTTCTAACCATAATAGTACTAGTGGTAGTAGTGGTTACTCAAAAACAAACATAAAATGTCTCTCTTGTTTAATATTTTAAACAGAGTATGGCAATTTAAGCTTCTAGTTTAAGGAAGTTTTTAAACAATATTCTTGAATGGATATGGCTTTGCAAGTTGTATGTTAATTGGGGAATCTGCAGCTTCATTACTTAGCAACTCCAAATAAAAGAATTAATTGGAAGATTAATCCTGCGGCCCACTAACTTACGGTATTGGTTGTTAGACGGACGGCTCTTGGGTAAAATTTATAACCCACATATAAAATTTGTTAATTTTATGTCTGTTAAAATTTGAAATTGTTTCACATTATTTGAGGGGAAATTCTCAAATGCACCATGTGCACCAAAACAGGTTTGGTGCACATGCTTTTGTCCTTATCCTCCCACCCTAATTTATTATCCCCTTTTCTCTACTTATAATTCCATTTTTTTTCTATTTATTAATTAATTAATTAATTTACTATTATTAATTAATTACTGTTCTCATTTTTATCGACCAATATTTACAATTATTAATTAATTTACAATTCTCATCACTTAATTAATTAATTTACAATTCTCATAAGCATGAGGTGTTCAAATCTTTTCAAATCAATTTTTTTTTCTTTTTTTTTTTCGTTTTTTTTTTCGTTACTCACTTCCACTTTTCAATAATTACTCACTTTTCAATAATAATAGTCCCTACTTTTCATTAATAAAATTTCCACTTTTTACTAATAACAGCTACCACTATTCAGTAACAAAATTTCCACTTTTCACTAATAATAATTACCACTTTTCAGTAACAAAATTACCACTTTTCACTAATAACAGGCACAGCTACCACTATTCAGTAACAAAATTTCCACTTTTCACTAATAATAATTACCACTTTTCAGTAACAAAATTTCCACTTTTCAATAATAATAGTTACCACTTTTCAGTAACAAAATTTCCACTTTTCAATAATAAGAATTACACTTTTCAGTTAAAATATCTGCCACTTTTCAATAATAAAAATTACATTTTTCAGTTAAAATATCTACCACTTTTCAGTAACAAAATTTCCACTTTTCAATAATAAGAATTACACTTTTCAGTTAAAATATGTACCACTTTTCAATAATAAGAATTACACTTTTCAGTTAAAATATGTACCACTTTTCAATAATAAGAATTACACTTTTCAGTTCAAATATCTACCACTTTTCAATAATAAAAATTACATTTTAAGTTAAAATATCTACCACTTTTCAGTAACAAAATTTCCACTTTTCAATAATAAGAATTACACTTTTCAGTTAAAATATCTACCACTTTTCAATAATAACAATTACACTTTTCAGTTCAAATATGTATCACTTTTCAATAATAAAAATTACATTTTTAAGTTAAAATATCTACCACTTTTCAATAATAAGAATTACACTTTTCAGTTCAAATATCTACCACTTTTCAATAATAAGAATTACACTTTTCAGTTCAACTATCTACCACTTTCAATAATAAAAACTACATTTTTCAGTTAAAATATCTACCACTTTTCAATAATAATAATTACATTTTTCAATAACAAAATCTACCACTTTTCAATAATAAGAATAACATTTTTTCAATTTTAATAATAATTTTAACGGTACAATTTATAATTAAATATACTCATTTTAATTAATTAAGTTAACAATGATAACAATAAGCAAAATAAAAATTATAGATTAGTTAATAATTGTAAATTAATTAATTAAGTGATGAGAATTGTAAGTTAATTAATAATTGTAAATATTGATCGATAAAAATGAGAACTGTAATTAATTAATTAATTAAGTAATGAAAAGTGATAGATTTTGTTATTGAAAAAAGTAATTATTATTATTGAAAAGTGGTATATATTTTAAATGAAAAATGTAGTTTTTATTATTGAAAGTGGTAGATATTTTAACTAAAAAGTGTAATTCTTATTATTGAAAAGTGGTAGATATTTGAACTGAAAAGTGTAATTCTTATTATTAAAAAGTGGTAGATATTTTAACTTAAAAATGTAATTTTTATTATTGAAAAGTGATAGATATTTTAACTGAAAAGTGTAATTCTTATTATTGAAAAGTGGAAATTTTGTTACTAAAAAGTGGTAGATATTTTAACTGAAAAATGTAATTTTTATTATTGAAAAGTGGTAGATATTTTAACTGAAAAATGTAATTCTTATTATTGAAAAGTGGAAATTTTATTACTGAAAAGTGGTAATTATTATTATTGAAAAGTGGAAATTTTGTTACTGAAAAAAGAAAAAAAAAAACGAAAAATTTTTTTTGGAAGGATTTGAACCTGTGACCTCATGCTTATGAAGTGTATCTATAACCACTAGAACATTCATTACTTATTTATATTTATTTACATTTATAAATAGATATATGATTGATCTGTGCATTAGTGTGCACGTGCACACTGACCAACTCTTATTTGAGTTATGTGGATTACGCATAATACTCTAGGGATCTTCCTCCTCCTCTTCCTTATGTACGTACCATATCTCAAAATATAGAATTTCATAGGTCAAAAAAGATACACACATTTAAAAAATGGTTGGTCAAAATTGGTTGTTGAGACAATATTACTTATTTGTGCATATATATAATATGTAATATTACATTTCTTATATTATTTTACGGTTTAATGTGAAGTAGTATAATTATATGAAAAACCAAGTAATTAATGTGTTTAGTTAAACAAGTTATATTGTCTATGTAATCTGATTCAATTCCATTTGAGCTGCCATTTTTTTTTCATTATACTCAATGACGGAGCCACATAGGGCCCAGCGGGGGCAGTGGGCCCCCCACCAATTTTTTTTTTTATGTATATTTCTTTTGTTTTATAATTATTTGTATACTTTTTTTTTATTTGAGATGTTTCAAAATTATTTGTACACTCATAATATGTAAATAATCTACAAAATTAATATTCTCACTACATCATTTTATTTTTAAAATTGTCACTCATTTTAATCTACATTCTTCCCTACATTTCACTAATTTTTTTTTAACACCTCCTTAAATTTCTTTTATACCTCACTAAATCACCAAAAATACACCTCACTAAATTCACATTTTTTAAAAAGTGAACTTATCAACGTATTCAAGTCATTACGGGATGGAGGGAATATATTTTAAGTTATACATTTGTCTAATAATTTTAACACCGTTTCACCTATTATGAGTTGGAACAATCAAAATTTATAATGAATTAAATATAATATTATTTTGTCTTTATAGTAATGTAAATCGGGCCCCCCAATCTAAAATTCCTGGCTCCGTCACTGATTATACTAGCCAGTATTTTAGGGATGTTGCATATAAGTATTTGTGAAAGTGTTCCATAAATACGACTTTAATTTGCTACTAATTTGATCTTTATAATATCTTTGATTAACAATATAACTAAATTTACTCCATTAAAATACATAAGTGGTTGAGTATAGACTGTTGTAAAAACCACGGAAATAATACAAGAAATGTAATATTACAGTGTCTAACAAAATTCCAACTCTCAATTTAAGTGAAGCGTAAAAAGGAGTTAGTTGGTATTGTCTTTGTCTGTAAATTGAATAAATTTCTTGGTTAATCATAGTCTGCTTATTAATTTAAGTTTAGGCTATATTTACCTTGAATTTTGAGATTTTATTTTGATATTTAAAAAATATTTTTAAAAATCACCTAAATATTTAAAGACTCGTCTAACAATAATATAATAAAATTAATTATTATACCATTATTATTATCTTACTCAATATAATAATATAATATTATTTAATTCTAATTTGAGATGAAGTTAAATCTCGGTACTCAAAAATCTTAAAGATTTAATTTAATCAGAATTTTAAAAATTACTCCTTAATGATGTCCGAGTATAGTGGAAATATTTAAGGATGAAGAGTGGCAATTAAGTGGAAATTAGTGAGAAGTTTCGGATTTTGGAAGGTAGTACGGTCAATGTATTGGAGTGAAGTACCGAAAGATTTCACTTGCAGATATGAAGTTTCCCCACAATATTAATTATACTCCTAGTAAAATAGACAATTCTTGTAATTAAGTTGATTGGAGTACTTTTTTACTTTCTCTCACATTTTCTTATTATTAGGGAAATAACTAGAGTGAGTATTTATCTTATACTCCGTATTTAAAATGAAGATCGAAATATATTTATGAACAAATATTATTTACACTTATCTTTCCCCTTCTTCACTATTGGTGAAAAAAACATAATTGAAAATGTGTTGAAATGCATTACTTTAATTGTTGTAAAAAATTTAATAAATTATGAAATATTATGTTGAAATCGTGGGTGTTATATTTAATAATGATGTAAATTAAGCAGTAATATTGGGAAATTAGATGAGGGTGGTTGATTGGGAGGTGAATGAAAGCCATGAGATGAGGGTCAAATACAGATCGATACACCCCATTATATATTACTATAAATCTTTCTCCTTTTTGCCCTCAACTACCATCTTAATTTATATATTATCGATTACTTGGTGAAGTAAGTTGTAGAATGGCCAGATTTTGTTGACGGCTAAGATTGAGTGAAAAAGGCCGATTTGAATTGGGCAGTGAGCGAGTGATATCATGGAAAGAAATGAAGAAAGAAACAAAAACATTAGTAGGATCTTTCGGATATTATCCCTTCCCTCGCTTTTAACACTGCAATTCACCACACATCTTATTTCTCCTTAGCTTTTTTTTTTTTTTTTTTTTGAGTATTGGGGACCAATTCCACCGTTTACTTACGGGAGTCTCATTTAAAGTCAGAGTTTTGCGCTCGACTGACTCATAAAAATTATTTACACTTTAAAGAGTTCGAACCTAAGATCGAGAGAGAAACACACTCCTGAATCACCTTAGCTTCTTTCTATTTTTATTTTTTTTGGTTTGAGATTAAGCTTGCTTTTAAATTTTTTTATTGTTTTTAACATTATTTTCATTTTTAAAATAGGGAAAATATCAATTTTGGTCACCAAGTTTTACCTCTTTTCATATTTGGTCACCCACATTTAGTCACTATCAAAATTGGTCACCCAATTATTATATTCTATCAAAATTGATTAATCTGTTAGTCAATCTGTCATTGGTCACCCAATTATTATATTCTATCAAAATTGATTAATCTGTTAGTCAATCTGTCATTGACTAACGGAGAAAGAGTTTTGAACCGTGATTTCTCAAAAGTTAAAAAATTCTCATGCATCTTCTAGAACTAATGAAAAAACTCAGAAGCAAGAATGAAACATGTGAAAAAATGATCAATATTTACATTATATTATAACAGGTCAGAAGGAGTTCTGATGCATGTTCTAGAACGTGATTCAATCAACTATGTTGTTGTTGGTTTACTTTTTATTTTATAGATAATGATAATTCTTTCACATGCATCTTCTAGAACGTGAAACTTGCTGGATTGTCAGAAATTTTCAGTAAGTTTTTAATAATTATATAACTCAATTATGAATTCATTTTTGTTGGTTTACTTTTTATTTTACAGAAAAATGAGAAACTCAAGAGATAGAATGTACTCTGTTTTTTTTTTAACAATTGTACTCTGTTTTTCAAATCAAATTTCATAAACTTATTTTTCATTCTAAATATTTTTCTATTAAAATCATTATTGCAGATTTCTTGAAACGTTAGTCAAAAAATTGGGCATTTGAAATTAATTGAAATAAACCTGAGTTTCTCATTTCCTAATTATCTATAAAATAAAAAGTAAATCAACCAATCACGTTCTACAAGATGCATCAGAATTCCTTCTAACCTAAGAATTCTGACCTATTATAAATATAATGTAAATATTATAAATATAATGTAAGAATTCCGACCTATTATAAATATAATGTAAATATTATAAATATAATGTAAATATTGGTAATTTTTGCCCATGTTTCATTCTTGCTTCTGCGTTTGTTTCATTAGTTCTGGAAGATGCATGAAATTTTTTAAACTTAGGTTTTGAGAAATTTGACGGCTCAAAACTCTTTCTCCGTTAGTCAATGACAGATTAACTCACGAGTGATCAATTTTGATAGAATATAATAATTGGGTGACTAATTTTGATAGTGACTAAATGTAGGTGACCAAATATGAAAAGAGGTAAAACTGGGTGACCAAAATTGATATTTTCCCTTTAAAATATTATTCGAGGGTAAAAATTTCTAAATCTTAAGTTACCTCATGATTTATTTTGTAATTTATGAATTCATTTTAAATATCAATATATATTTATTAATATGAATATGAATGAATGATCATTCTCAATAAGGGATTCCACTCACTCCCATAATTTTAGATTTTTTTTATTTCTTACAAAAATGACACCACCTTTTTTTGGTTGAATCTCTCTCTAACTCAACTATTCTTTATACACATAATATTATTACTTAATTAATGTGCAAGTAACAAATAACCAAGTAAAGTCTAGTATGCACTCGAGTGCATGTTATGCACCCTAGTCTATGTTACACTTTTCAGTTTTAATGACTTACACTTTTTGATAAATGGTGTTGAAGTTTTCAATTATTACTAAAAATATTATTATACAGTTTAATAATTGAAAAATGCAACACCATTTACCAAAAAGTGTAAGTCAGTAAAATTGAAAAGTGCAACATGGACTAGAGTGCATAACATGCACTCGAGTCCATAGCAGACCAACCCAATAACCAATGAATAATTTTTAAAAGAATGTAGAGAGTAATAAATAGAAGAGCGTTAAAGTTAAATTTGTAATTGTGTATGTATTTTTTTTAAAAAAATACTATACTTCAATTAAATGACAGGTCACCTCTAAATTATTGGTTGTTTGTTGTACAACAATGGTAGAATTAAGTTTAAGCACATATTAGCATCATGTTTTAAGTAGCGGTTAATTATATAAGATCAATTAAGTATAATTAATATTCAAGAATATAATCATTAAGATATTTGACACCTGACTTGCTCTGTAGGGATGTGGTCCAGAGTTTGACAAAAAATTTTATCATATACGAGTAGTGTATAATTATTTTTATTTGTTAAGAATTTTATAAGTAATAAAACACCAGAATATTATTAGATGCGGTTGCGATATATGAAAAATAGATTTATTTTAAGAGGCGTGTCAGGACAAGTGTCAGTTTCCTTAAATTTGTTTTCTTTGTAGATCATGTTAGTGATGTAATAACAAGTTGTGGTGTGGACTCTGGAACAGTACTGCAGGAACTATTCATGGTTTATATAAATATAAATGTATTTTAATTCAGCCATCAATCACCTCTATATAGTAATTAAGTTAACGATTATATATATTCAGTACCTGGTTTCCGGGAATTATTGATTTAAAAACTAAAAAGTGAGTGCGTGATTCATATAAATGTATAATATTTTAATTCATTTGTAGCATCATAAACTATTTGAGCATTGTTATGAATAATATTTATATGGTGTGAATGTCCATAATGTGACATTTGATGTACATTGTTGGTTCATGTACCAACATTAATCCTTGACCTTTCATTTCATCTTCTTCAACTTATATTGTTCCCTATAAATAGAGTTGTTAATGTTTGTAATACACAATTAGAGGTGGAATAAGAGATTTCTATATTATCTCTACATCTTGTTCACTTATGTAATATATGGAGTTATACTTTTAAGTTGTTTCACAACACGTTATCAGCACGAAGCTCGTAAAACATTTCTACCGACAAAATTCAGATAGTGATAAATTTCAGGTATTGTATGGATGTATGTATTTAAATGTTTAGAATATATTATCTTACAATATTTATTTGTCATATCTTATTTCATTACTATTTTGATGATTATGTTATTTTTCAATTAATTTATCTCTCGTTTATTTTATAGTTTCCAACATGTCAAACTTGACAAAACTTAAATTTGTGGCTCTTGATATTACTGAAAAAAAAAATTGTAATGAATTCTTGATGTTGAAATTCATTTGGATGCCATGAGTCTTGAGGATTCTATAAAAGTGACAAATCAAGCATATAATAGATAATAAGGCCAAAGGCCCAAAGCCATGATTTTTCTTGTCCACAATCTTGATGAAGGGTTGAAAGTTGAATATACCTCACGATGAAAGATCCACTTTAATTGTGGACAAATCTTAAAGAAATATATGATTATAAATTCGTGAGTGAGCACAACTCAACTATGTTCAAAAAATCACTTCTCAATTAAAATTATGTGGAGAAAATATTAGTGGAGATGATATGCTTGAAAAGACATTCTCCACATTTCATACTTCTAATGTGATTTTGCAACAACAATATCGTGAGAAGAATTTTACTAAATATTCTGAACTAATTTCATGTCTCTTGGTGGCTGATAAAATTAATGAGTTTTTGAAGAAAAATCAGGCCTCGAACGAGGGTGTGATTTTAACCGAGGCAGAATTCAAAATGATTATAATACATGTCAGAATTTTAAAGGCCCTAAAAAGGGCAAACAAATTTCTGAACATTAAAGGAAAAGAGAAAATAGTTGAAATAAATTATGAGAATAATGAATTCGATAATGAGATGTTTGATATAACACAATTGGATGTTGATGATTACGTTACCCACCCTGAAGGTGGAAATTAGATCGTTCTAATACTCAATCATAATTTTCTTTCAATAATTTATTATGTAATGTTTGTTTTCTTATGTTATGCAATGTCGTATTTCTTATCCTTTATAATATGAGTGACTATTACATTTTCATTTACCTTAAAATAAAATAATTAAATTGTAAATTTCTTACTTTTGCATTTTTTTTTTTGAAATGAAAAATGGTATGTCAACATCAACATTTAAGAAAGAATGTGGAGATTTATGTCTCGTGGATAGTGCTACTATGCACACTATATTCAACAATAATAAATTATTCTCACATATAAAATGTGGAGAAACCAATGTAAATACAAAACTTGGTTGTACAAAAATAATTGAAGGTTTTGGAAGAGCCACTATTCTATAACCCAGGGGGACAAACTCATTATCAATGATGCTTTGTTCTCCGGAAAGTCTCAAAGAAATTTATTGAGTTTTAAAGATATTCATTTGAATGGATATCGTCTTGAGACTACAAATGAAGACAATATTGAGTATTTTAATATTACTACAATTGTTGCGGGAAAGAAATGTATGTTAGAGAAGTTACCCGCTTAATCCTTGGATTTATACGTATTGCATGAGTATAAGAACAATTGAAATTTATGTTGTAGTAAGCCAAAAGGTTACTACCGAATTTAATGATTGGCATGACCGGTTGGGCCATCCCGGTTCCATAATGATGCGAAAAATTGTAGAAAATTCATGTAGGCAATCATTGAAAAATAGAAAAATGCTATACCCCAATGAATTTTCATGTGCTACTTGTTCACAAGGAAAATTAATTATAAGGTCATCACCAGCTAAAGTTGAGCATGAAAATCTTATGTTCTTGGAACGAATTCAAGGGAATATATTCGGACATATACATACGCCAAGTGGACCATTTAGATATTTAATGGTTTTGATTGATGCATCGACTAAGTGGTCACATGTATGCTTATTGTCATCTCACAATTTGGTTTTTACAAAGTTATTGGGACAAATAATGCAATTGTGAGTACAATTTCCTAATAATGCAGTTAAGAGTCTAAGACGATTCGTCTTGCAAATGTTGGTGAATTTTTCATCTCTGGCGTTCAACATTTATTGTATATCAATTGAAATACATATTGAACATATGGTTGCTCATGTTCGTACATAAAACAGTCTTGTTGAATCACCTATAAAGCATATTCAATTGATTGTCCGACCAATATTGATGAAATATAAACTCCCTATTTTAGCTTGGGATCATTTTATATTGCATGCGACAGCACTTGTGCGCATCATGCCAACAAGTTATCATAACATTTTCCCCATACAAATGGTTCAAGGTCAGGAACCAAACATATCCCATCTAAGAACTTTTGGATGTGTTGTATATGCACTAATTGCTCCACCACAACGCACAAAGATGGGTCCCCAAAGAAGAATGAGGGTATATGTTGGATATGAATCTCCGTCTATTGTTAAATATTTAGAACCATTGACCGGAGATCTATTCACGAAAATGTTTGTTAATTGTTATTTTGATGAAGACAATTTTTCCAACATTAGGGAGGAAAAGTAAGCAGCTGGAAATGAATATTTCTTGAAATGAATTATCATTGAATTGCATGGATCCTCGTACAAAGTAGTGTGAACTTGAAGTTGAAAAGATAATTCATTTGCAAAATATTGTGAATCTCCTGCCAGACACATTTACTGACCTTAAAAGAGTTACAAAATCTTATATTTCAGCTGCTAATGCTCCTAACAGCACTGATGTCCCTGAAGGACTGTCTTCCATGACAAATGTGTCTACGGCACGCCTGAAGCGTGGTAGACCTCTCAGTTCCATAGAAAAAAAAATCTCAAAAAATAAAAGGAGCAAGTATTGAAGATGGTCATAATGTGAACATTCTTGTTGAAAAATATGACATACTACTTAAAGTCCCAAAAAATGATATTTCAGGCTCCCGAAAATGATGAAATATCGATAAATTATGTCAGAACAGGAGAAATATGGAACCGAAATGAAATCGACGTCGACAATATCTTTGTATATAATATAGCGCTTAATATGATGGAAGATGATGAGGATCATGAACCTACATCTATTGATGAATGTAGAAAACGAGATGATTGGCCAATGTGGAAAGACGCAATAAATGCAAAATTACAATCTCTTATTAAACGAAAAGTTTTCGTACCTTTTGTCCGTATACCTAATGGTATAAAAGTCGTGGGTTATAAATGAGTAATTGTGCGAAAAAGAAATGAGAAAAATGAAATCGTGAGGTATAAAGTGCGACTTATTGCACAAGGTTTTACCCAAAGACCAAGTGTTGATTATGATGAGACTTATTCTCCTGTGGTGGATGCAATAACTTTTCGTTATTTAGTAAGTCTGGCAGTGCAAGAAAAACTTGAAATGCGTCCATTAGATGTCGTTACAGCCTATTTGTACGACTCATTAGAGAAAGATATTTATATGACAATCCTCGAGGGATTAAAGGTACCGATAATGAAAAATGAGAATTCTCAAAACATGTATTCAGTTAAGTTGAGCAAATCCTTATATGGATTAAAGCAATCTGGTCGCATGTGGTACACTTGTTTGATGCATTCTTGATTAAGGAGGGATATAACAATGATCATATATACCCTATATTTTTAATCCACTTATATTATGAAAGTGTTGAAACAGTTTTATATGGATAAAACACATCCTTTAAGCACACATATGGTTGTGCGTTCACTAAATGTAGCGAAAAATTTATTTCGACCTCGCGAAGAAAATGAAGAACTGCTTGGTCAAGAAGTACCATATTTGAGTGCAATAGGTGCGCTAATATATCTTGCTAGCAACACAAGGCTTAATATATAATTTGTTGTTAATTTATTAGCAAAATATAACTCTTCTTCAACTCATAGGTATTGGAATTGTGTTAAACATGTTTCTCGATATCTTAAATGGACAATGGATATGGATTTACATTTTTCAAACTCATCAGAACCTTGTTTAGTTAGTTATGCAGATGCAGGCTACTTATCAGACCCGCACAAAGTCCGATTCCAAACAGGTTATTTGTTCACATATGGAGGTACAACTATTTCACAGTGTTCTATTAAACAAACTTTAGTTGCTACTTCATTTAACCGTGCAGAGATCCTAGCAATTCACGAGGCAGGTCATGAATGTGTTTGGTTACGTTTCTGTCACACAACATATTTTGGACAGTCTGGATTAAACACAGTGAAACATAATACAACTGTGATATATGAAGAGAATGTGTTGCCCAACTAAAGAAAGAATTTATCAAAGGTGATAGAACAAAGCATATTGATCCTAAATTCTTCTTTACTCACGATCTTCAGCAAAAGGGTGACATCAGTGTGTAACAAATTTGTTCAAGTGATAATTTGGTTGATTTATTTACCAAGTCTTTACCTACTTCAACGTTTGAGAAATTGAGATACAAAATTGGAATGCGACATCTTAAGGATGTAAAGTGATGTAATCATCAGGGGGAGTTAATGTGCGTTTCTTCTCATTTGGTTTTAACGAGGCATAATCTTATATAATGGACATTCAAGGGGGAGTGTTATGAATAATATTTATATGGTGTGAATGTCCATAATGTGACATTTGATGTACATTGTTGGTTCATGTACCAACATTAATCCTTGACCTTTCATTTCATCTTCTTCAACTTATATTGTTCCCTATAAATAGAGTTGTTAATGTTTGTAATACACAATTAGAGGTGGAATAAGAGATTTCTATATTATCTCTACATCTTGTTCACTTATGTAATATATGGAGTTATACTTTTAAGTTGTTTCACAACAAGCATGACATTATCTGATACTTTTTTATTTGATCGATCGTTATGACGACATTAGTATTTGATTAAGATTGTTGCAACCCATCTGACCCGGCCTTATATATGCTTAGTAGGATACTTGTAAAAAAAGCAAGCTTTACGTACAATTACCCGGCCTCTTATTATTAATTAATCAATTAATTAATAAATACGTCTAAATGATAATGAAGTGATACCATTGGAAGAAAATGCACATATCATATACAGTATACTTATTAAATAGTTACCTTAAAATATAGCTAGTAATTGTCGAACTATTTTTCTTATATGTGTATATTCCTATTAATTTATCCCGATCGAGTACTTTAATATTTAAGATGAGATTAAATAATAATCTATACGGTTCAGATTTTTTTATGATAAGTGTATTAATTTATCCCGATCGAGTACTTTAATATTTAAGATGAGATTAAATAATAAGTATATAAACGAATCATCGAGCTGGTAAATAAGTAGTAACGGGAAATTCATGATAGTGTATTAGCTAGGAAAATGTGTTGTAAGGTAGTTGAATTTTCTCAAAGTGCGCATGCTAAATGGATTTTCCTTCAAAATTGTAAAAGCAAAGTACAGGCCCTACAGATTTTGAGCAACTATATATAAACCCTCAAAAAGGCAATCATGAAGTTGGGGCAATGGAAGAAGATAGGTCGTGTCTCATATATATTTTGACACGTTTTACATTTAATTTGTAGACATGCACATGAGTCCTAATAAGTACACGTCTCATAGCATTCCAAAATGTTACTATTATGCGTTTTGATTCTTGATTAGTTAATTAATTAATGATTTAGTGAGTATATACAGTATGTATAAATTAACTATAACTATATAATTGATTTACTTCAAATGGCACTACCAAATACTCCTGTATTACCACAAGTTACTCTTACTGATTAATTAGCAAGTCAAGCAAGTTATATATTTAGCCAAATATATAATTTTGAAGAATTTATAATGGTTTTCTAAACTTGGATTAGTAGTTTTAGATAATAATTAATTAACTTAACTAGCTGCCGTGCATTATTAGGCTTACTTACTTAGCTAAATTAATCATGATTTTGGGGACCAATTACAAGTTGGGCACACGTGTATTTTATGACAATACTCCCTCTAATCTTAATTATGTGATGATTTAGACTAGTCTTTTTTATTCTACTTAATTATATTTGATACGAAGTATTTTAATGCACATTAATTTTTTCATCATCAAAATAACGATGAAATTATGAGAAGCCATATTATATAAAAAGAGGAAATAGAATTGGATTACCTTAATTATGATCGATCATTTGCAAATGAAACAGCACTATCTTATTTTAAGTAGGCAAGTTGTCACCTAACCCACTTTCTAGTTAATAATTACAATAGTAAAAGCTAGGGAGATTTATTTATTTTTTAAAAAGGAAAAAAAAAAAAAACACTTTAAGAATGATTTGATTTGATGCCATATAATCTCAGAGAAAAAATTCTCTTTGTGAAGGATTTTCTTTTGGGGATGGGAGTGGGGAAGGTGTAAAGATTCTTGACTTTTTAATTTTCTTTTTCAAAGTTTGAATCTTTGAAGAAGAATATGTTCGTGGTCCTATACTCTTTTGGACATGCAGTGATTATTGGATGGACTCTTTTATTTTACCACTTAATTATTCTTAATTTGACTTAAATAGTTGGTTGTTAATTAATCTTAAATGATTAATTATATTGGCCCTCAGGACTATTACTACAACTTGTCTCCGACGACGCCTCAACTTGATATACTTACTTTAAATCTTTCCTCTTTAGGGATCGTTTAGATTAATTGCAAATCTACATTACTTCATATCAACTTGTTTTACGATTAATAGTATTAAATACGTCTACTGCTTTATGTGGTTTGGAATTGGATAGTGAAGAATGTTTTGGTGTTTATAAATTTTATTTGATTTACACAATATATATTGATACACTAGTAAAATAATTAACATTATTACAAGGACTAGGCCCAATCTTAATATAGGAGCAATTGTCATTACATAAAATATACGAATATATATATGACCTCACTGTCCTAAAAGAGGTCTTATTCGAGCTCAGTTACATTATTTAATTAGTCACTCACATCAACAAGTGGCTTCACAAAGTTACAAAGTAATTAAACTATATGCTATAATTTTTTTTTTAATTCAAGTGGATTTAGATTCTATTAATGTTGTAAATGCATGGATGTGAAGATAGTCCAACCACAAATTTCGATGGATCTACTAAAATAAAATTATATATTATTAAAATGATGAGATTTCCGTGCAAGAGAATATGCTACTATATTTGCACACTGCACACCGTAACATTATTTAATTGAGTTAACAACGATCGACAAACTATAATATAATCACCAAAATTATTATTAAACCCTCTCTTTTTTCTTTTTCTTTTTTGTAACTCCCTAGATTGGTCGTAAAAATGGAACTTTTGTTAAATGAATGAAATAATTAATTGGTCATCTAAATTAATTAGTCTTTGAGTCTAAAAAGCTAGATATTAAAAAAAAAATTGTCAGACCATTAAATTTGTTTTATACAACTTGAACGACAAGACAAGATTTTAACCATCTTCGAGATAAGATAATTATGTGGTAAGAGTATGATTTAAATTTGTACAACCAAATTAAGACCATAAACCCAACAAGAATGAGATACCAAAATTGTTACTCCCTAGCTCAAAGTATAAGTCGTTTTAAATTAACGCACATATATTATAAAAATAATGATTTTTTCATTTTACTCTTAATTAATGATACTTCTCGTCAAAACAAGAATACATTCGTATAAATTAATTTTACACAGTTTGCATAACAATTGCTGAATTAAACATCATAGCCGCTTAAAAGAAAAAAAAACATCAGAGCCAGGCGCATTATTTGTTTAGCCGCAAAGGCATTAATAATTATTGGAGTTGACTGATTTAAGGTCAACTTTAATTTGTAAAACCCCGGTTAATTAGATTATAATTAGCCATGATTAATGGAGCTAGAGTTGATTGATGTCAGCAGCATTTTGTCTTATGGGTGGGTAATCGGCAATGGCATCTTCTTAGTCTTAATTAAATTATTAATTTTAGAGAAAAATACTAAGTGAGTTTGATGTCTATAAACAATATAATTAATTAAAGTAGGTATTTTGATTTGAGGTCCAAAGTGGATTCCATTAGTACTTGTTCATGATCATTTGGACCAAGTAAAAATTGCAGTTTTATTATATACTATTGTGCAATTTACTCCTTACCTTGCCTTGTCATCATCCAATACAACTCAACTAGGAACAAAATCTTACAATCAGTTGCAATAGGAACCTTGGTCGCATCAATTAAAGAAAGAAAAAATATATATATATATTTATATTCCCGCATTATTCACTAATGGGTTATCATTTTATAGATTTGACAATGACATATGCAAATTATTATTATTCGACCTTGACCGGATTTGTTTCTTCCTCCTATTTCTTTAAGTTAATGCTTCATTTTATAGTAATTACAGGAAAATAAACTAAAAGGTAGTATATAGGAGAAGATGATTTGATAAATTCAAAGCTGCTGTCACAACGTAATCATTGAGTAGTATATCAACTCAAATAAACAACTATCATCATTTTATTAGTAGTTAAACTTATTACAAGTTGGTTGCTTGGTTACAACTTAATTTTATATTAGTTTGTCCAATTTTAATTGAAAATGTAAACGACATTATAATATAAGAAAAACTGTCCTCCTTAAAAAAAAAAGTTGTAATCCGAATTGAGAAAATATTTAAAAGCTCAAATTTGGTGTGTAGATATAAGTATATAACAAAACTATCATATTCAATTCGTTAAACTATAACAATGATCAATGTTATTTGATTTGTTGTTGGACTCAAGCTAGTTAACCGTGTAATCAAAGTGGGTGTTGTGTTGTGGAGTTGGGGTATATTTTTAACAACATAACTTATCGAGATATATTAGTCTACATATTTAACCAAACCCCACAAAGGTGCGGGCTATATACCCCACCAGTTTTGTTAAGTATACTCCCCGATTTATGTACTCCCCTCGATATAACAAATGTTTGATGTACTCTCCCTCAAATTATTCATTTTTTTCATTTCCTTCCTTCTTACTCAATTTTCAGAAAATCATAAAAATACAACTCTTCATCTCCCCCTTCCCCTCCATCAAATCGTCGCCCCTCCACCATCGCCGCCACCCCCTATTCCCTTTTTTTTTTTCTCCTTTTCTCTACAACCGTCGCTCCATCATCCCCCACCCCACCCTGCGCGCGGCCCGAGCCGCCATCCCTCCACCCATGTGCACAACCTCTTTTTCTTATTTTTATAAAAAAATTCTACAACAATCGGGGGTGGCGCCATCCCTCCGTCACCGCTGCCGCTCCTCCTTCCCCACCGCAATCAGTTAAAAAATCGCTCTGCCAACCCCTCCAATAGTAGGTTTCTCTTTCTTTTTAAATTTTCGACAATAATGTGTCGAAATTAAACACTATCGTCGACAAATTGTTATCGACGATAGTGTTTATTTTTTACACATTATTGTCGAAAATTTCAATTTCAATTTTTATTTTTATTTCTTCTTTCGACGAAATCTTGTCGACGAGTGTATTTTTTCTCGACACGTTATTATCGACCATATGCTTTATTTTTTATAAATCATTGTCGATCGACACTGATTTCTTGAAAATGTCTTTTTTTTTTTTTTTTTTTGAAGTTTCTGATTTGTATTTGAAAATGTTTGGGTGGTGGTTGGTCGGCGGTGGCGGCAACCATGGGTGTTGGTGGCCCTAAAAATTAGGGTTAGATTTTTAATTTTAAAGAGGGTGTATCTATCTAATAATTATTTTACTAAAATGGTACATTGGGTATTTTACACTAATACTCCCTCCGTCCATCAAAAGTGTGCTCATTTCTTTTTTTGGGTCTACAAAAAACATGCTTATTCTATTTAAATAATTAACTTTTGAGTATTTTTTCTACTTTATTAACAAGATTGAGTATCTATCCATAATATTCTTTACTCATTACTTTACATATATTTTTTATAATTAAAATATAATTTTCTTAAAAACACGTATAATAAAAAATAAATACAATTTTAATGGACAAAGAAAGTATTAAATTAATAAATGGGAAGGGTGAGTATACTTAACGTTAAGCTGGAGGGGTAGCCTGTCCCCCTCCCCCTAGCCATTCTCAAGCTTATTATAGCCCAACTTTTTTTTTGAACAGAGATTTTAATTAAGGGTTGGGGTATATACCCTTCCAGCTTTGTTTAATACCCTCCCACAGTACACGTACTCCCTTTAAAACTAGCTGAAGATAGATGAACTCCTCATAAATTATCTATTATACTCCTTTCTCTTAAAATTATGTATGATAAATACACACTCCGTGTAAACCCTAATTTTCATTCTTTTTCTCCACCCTTTCTTCTTCCCCATCCTTTCTAAACCCTAAAATCATTTTATTCTCCAACCATCATCCAACCTCCTCCTGCCCCAGCCGCCCACCACTGCACGTCGACGTCCGCCGCGGCCTTCCAGCGCTCGTCGTCGTCCTCCGGCGCCGCTCCATCTGCTTTTCGGGTTAGGGTTAATTTAAATTTTGGGGAGTGTATGATCCCTCTGTATTTTATTATAAGGGTAAAACAGGTATTTTGTATGAATATTTAATTAATAAAAGTAGAGGGGGCGTGTATTAAACAAAGCTGGAGGGGTATATATCCCAACCCTTTAATTAAAGCGCATGAGATTAGTTTTAATTTCCAAAATGAATTTCAATGAAGCCCAGCCCATTTAGTAAAGCCCTAATTCTTTACCAGACATCGTATAAGTATCGAAAAAAAGAAGAAGCTTGTAATTCACATTTTATCGGCGGCACCTGAGTTGTTGGGAGAAAAATGCAGATTTTTGTGAAAACCCTCACCGGGAAAACAATAACGCTCGAGGTTGAATCGAGCGACACTATTGACAATGTCAAGGCCAAAATTCAAGACAAGGAAGGTATCTTTTTCTGCCTTCTCATGTGTCTATTATTTTGCCTTGATTTGGTTTAATTTTGAATTATACTCCGTATATAATAATCTTGTTAGGAATTCCACCGGATCAGCAGCGTTTGATTTTTGCCGGAAAGCAGTTGGAAGATGGCAGGACCCTAGCGGATTACAATATTCAGAAAGGTGTTAATTAGTTTTTGTATTTTATAAAGCGTCAAATATTGTCCTGGATTTGTTGATTAACTTTTGGTAATCTGTGCAGAGTCCACCCTGCACTTGGTTTTGAGGCTTCGTGGAGGAATTATCGAGCCTTCTTTGATGGCTTTGGCTAGGAAGTACAACCAGGACAAGACTATTTGCCGGAAGTAAGAGAGATTTTCTTCTTTGCTTAATTGTTAAATCTTGACTGAAGCTTCTACCACGAGTTAAAATTACAAATTTTGTTTACGAATTGTCCATTATTAGCTCTCTTTTTTTGCATCAATGGAATATATGTAGTAAATTCCAATTCCTTTTGGGTAATACTGTTTTTTATATCAACCTTATTGTGAGGTATGATACCAAAACCTGGCTTATTTGCTGAAAATCACTTTTTAATTTGATAAGCTGTGTAAGTGTAGTGGTGTGGTGGAAACTTCTTTAAGCTGTGTAATTTGTAATCGATTTTCATTATTTTAGGCAGTCTGATTAAACCTAGCCCATAAATCATAAGTGTTGTGCTGAGTTACTATTAAAAGTCGGAATGTGTTATTTTTTGACTCTGTGGAATTACTCCAACTTTCCAGAAGCACTAGATAGTATCTTCCTCTTGTTTGCAGTCCATTTATTCCTGAAGGTTAAAAAATTGTTTGATTCCCTTAGAAATATAATTTAGATCTGAGTTCAAGTATTGGGACGTTTCTGATTATTGTTCAAGCCCATTGACTCTCTGTTTCATTAATTTAAACAACCTGAGCGTGACTCGATTATGGTAACTACTTAATTTTAGGTGCTATGCTCGTCTCCATCCACGTGCTGTTAACTGCAGGAAAAAGAAGTGTGGACACAGCAACCAGGTCACCTCCGATTCCTTAACCTCTGTTTTTATTGGTAAAAGGGTTTGAGCTGATGAGCATATTTGATTTTTCCTTTGCAGTTGAGGCCAAAGAAGAAGATTAAGTAGACCTGCTCTTATTTTAGTCCAAGAGATTTCCTTGTCCTCTGGCTACATACATTAATTTTTCAAATTTATGTTCTTTGCGGGCCTTTGTTGACATACCAATCAATTACTATCACTTTGTTTTATTGCAATATGTTTTAATTTGCTTGACTATAAATTAGATCTACTGCCTTCCCTATTTTCTCTTTCCTACAATTTTTTGTGACTGCACTGCTTGTTAGGTTTATGGCAATTATTCATGCATCCCATTCCCAGCATTTTCACTTTAGATACATCCTATTATGTATGCCTAATCCTGAAGATTTTTGATAAGATGCTACTTTTCAACCTACATTATACTTTTCTGGTTTACTTGTAATTCTACCTGCACATATTGTTACGGTTTTACTTCCAATTTTACCTCTTTGGGATATAAAATACGAATTTGAGATTTTGAGTTAACTCGTGTTCTACTTTGAAATGTATAATTAAGATTTCAAATTCCCACCCACTAATAAATGTCAATTCTGTAAATATCCACACATTCCATATAGATATGTACAAGCTCTATACAATTATCTTATACATTTCATACTATAAAGTTAAATTATATTCTATTTAAATTTAAAAAACAAACTAAACTTTGATACATGTCATTAAAATTTCACTAGATTTTAAAATTCTCATCCCGTTCTACTCTTAACTTCTACTGAATTACCACTAATAAAAACCTATAGATCATAATTCTAATTGAAGCCGCCATCACTTCTTGTGACCAACTACATTCAAACAAAACAAAAAAGTCATAAACTCAAAAAAATCTTAGAATTTTTTTTGTAATTTTTTGACAAATCAGTGTAGAATATATGCACTTTTGTCGATAAATTGTTGTCGACGAGTGTATATTTTATATCAACCATTGTCGAAAAAAATTTATTTTTAAAATTTTTTGACAATATTTGATCGAAGATGCACACTCTTGTCAACAACAATTTATCGAGTGTATATATATATTTCTTTTTGCCTGCTTACATTGATGGAGGGGGGCGAGTAGGAGGGGCTTTGGAGAAATGGTGAAATTAGAGTTTTTGGGAATGGAGTATAATTAGTAAAGTATTTTTCAAGAGAAAAAGATAATTTACGGGAAATGCATCTAACATTCTCTTAATTGGAAGGGAATGTGCATTAATAGGAGTGTGGTTAGAAAAGATGGAGGTCCATTACCTCCTTAAATATATATCCTGCCAAAAATATATACTTCCTCCATCACGAAAAGTTTACGGGAAATTTTGAATACATATATAAAGTAAATAAAGTATGTGAATTCAGTGTATGATGAACTCTAAAAGTAATGATATGAGAGGTTAATATTTGTATATTGTGAGTGAAAATTGTGATGATTTTTTCAATTTTGAGGTGGACAAACTTTTGAAGAATCATTAGTCTTTGATGTGTTAGAAGTTGTTGGTGAAATTAAGGTTAAGTGAATAATGATAAATGTATCTTTAATTATCTAGGGTTAATTCTAAATAAATACACCACCTTTAGTGTCGGTATCAATTTAATCACGAATTTTATAATTATTGTAAAAAACTTAAACCTTTAATCGTGTTGCAATTAGATACACATTTTTTTTTTCTCCGGTCAACAATTGATGATGTGGTTTGCGGAGCTTGCCACGTCAGATTACACATATATTTTTTTTTCCACATTAGATTAAATTTTATATAAATAAAAATAAAATCTTATACAAATAAAAATAAAACTTCCGCTTCTTCTACGTCTTTCTCAACTTCTCAAACTAATACAGTTCTTCTTCTTCTACGTCTTTCTCACCTCTCAAACTCTCAGTTCTTCTCTTCTAACCCTAAAAAATCAAAATCATAAGGATGAACCTAACACTAAAAATGGAAAAAAAAAAGAAAAAAATTTGTAAAAAATCCTAAAAAATAAATAAAAATATAGGTACTACACTTGATAGGTGAAGCATTCAAACCATTGGTAGAAGGATGTGGAAGATCGGTTAGAAGGATGTGAGGATGTGGAAGATGAGGAAGAGAGGTCTTGAGAAAATCCTAGAAATTCTACAAATTGACAAGATATGGGATATAAATGACTTGCTCTGTATATAATGTGGTGGGCCACAACAAAAAAAACATATATTCGTTTCTTATTTTATTAAATATTTGTATATTTCTTATAAATATATTGTTATATTCATTCTTCCAGACGCCTGGTTGCAGAAGAGGAGGTGGTGAAGCCTGAGAGTGACTTGAATACTTATAGCCTACAATTGTAAATGTTTTGTACATTAAACTATGACTTTTAATATGCTAAATATATTTTTTCAGAATATTTTTTATTGAATAATTGAAGAATTTCTGAAGAAATAAACCACCGGTTGGATGATTTTTAGGTGATTTTGATTTTTAGTTGATTGAGTTTGAGAGGTGAGAAAGACGCCAAGAACTCTATTGATTTTGAGGAGGGGAGAAGAGAATTTGATTGAGTTTGAGAAAGACGCAGAAGCTTTATTTTTATTTATATAAAATTTAATCTGATGTGGAAAATAAAAAAATAAAAAAGAATATGTGTAATCTGACATGACACTCCGACAAACCACATCATGAATTGTTGGCCGGAGAAAAAAAATGAATTAACCCATTATCTAATAAAGATCCATTTAAAATGATGGGAGATTTTTGAAATTGTAATAGGAGTAAAATGGAAAAGAAAAAAAAAAAAAGAAGAAGAAGGTAAAAACACATAGAATTTGTGATTTAATTGACCAGGTCAAGTATTGGTACATAACTATTTTGTCCAGGTATGTTTTATAAAAACTGAGCAAAAATATTGATTTAGAAACCCTGATCCCAAGTCAGGGACGGATTTAGGAGTATATAAATTTGTTTGTGTCTTAAAATTATACTCCCTCGGTTATTTATTAAGTGTCACTTTGACTTTTTAATTAATTTTAAAATAAGTGTCATTCTAGAGTTTTTTCTTTAATTTTGACTATTTTACCCTTATTCATTTACTATAAATATTTTTCATAATTAAATTCCACAAAAAATGTTTATACCAAAATTAATTTGATTTATTAATACTAGCTACATTCTTGACCACATTCTTTATCAAACAAAATTTCTATATTAAAATTAGTATAATTAATGAAGGGTAATATAGACCATAATTTTTAATCTTAATTTGTTGAAAAAAGCCAAAACGACACTTATTAAAAAATGGAGGGAGTATAAAGGACAAATAATGGGGTATATATCTGCACGGGAAAACGTATAGCCTAAATTCTCAAACCCTAATTCCCAAATTCCCAGACCCCAACCCGTCCTAACCATCTCCGTCGATCGCCGATCTCCATCCTCTCCGCCGACCGTCGATCGCCGTCCTATCCGTCCACACTACTCCCACAGTCCACAGACGAGGCGCAGCGGCCCACGACGAGTCCTACTGAACAAGGAGGTCCCTGACCTACTACCTGAGATTCACGGCGACTTTCGATTCACGATTCACGGTTAGTCTCTGTTAGAGATGCTTGACTTTTTGTGTCAAACTTAATATTCTTCCTGTGTTAAATAAAAGTTTTTAAATCACGACTAGCTGCTTTACCTATATGCAAACATCAAAATTTAAGCAAACAAAAATCATATAATTAGACTAGTTTTTACCGAATCCAAACCAAATAATTTGGTTAGTTTCTGTTTTGAACCAATTCGGCATCGTTTACGAATATTGAAGTTCAATTTTAGTTCGGTTCGGGGTTCGGCCGATGCCTTTTCTTTAAATATTTTCGGAATTCTGATTTAAAATTATTTCTCACATTCTCAAATCCCTTTCATTTCTTCATTTGACCAATCTCTCTTTACCAAATTTACGCTAGGTTTTGCATGCCCTAATTCCAGAGAGAGGGTAAATCACTTAGCTGGAATTCCTTAGTCGGCAACTCAACAGTAACTTTCATCTCTCTTTGATTGTTTTGCTTGTGGTTGATAGTTGTAGTTTTGGAATGATTTTGTAATTGAAAATTTGTGATTTATAGGTGTGGAGAAGCAAGTAATTTACTTGGAAGTCGTAGTATTAGTTTCTCGGGTTTGAGAAAATTATTTTCGTTGCTGGAATTGAGGATTGTGTTTAGTTGGGTTTGGTATTGCCTTTTCGTTTGAGAAATAGGGTTTTGGAATATGATCTGGTAATTGAAACTGGTGAAGAAGTAATGTGTTGACGAATTTCTCTTAAATGGATTCAAATAGACAACCAGATCATCTGGGTGTGAACAAGATGGGGAAAAACATCAAGAAAAGCCCCCTGCACCAGCCCAATTTTGCTAATGCTGCTAGGCAACAGCCTCAACCCCAGGTCTACAATATTAACAAGAATGATTTTCGTAACATAGTTCAACAGCTCACTGGCTCACCATTACGAGACCCACCCCCTAGGCCTCCCCAAAACCACCCTAGACCTCCAAATAATCGGTTACAAAGAGTTCGTCCACCCCCTTTGGCCCCAACTGCTAGACCCCAGGTCCCGATTCACCCCCAAATGCCCTTTCGTATGCCTACACAAGGACAGTCTTCTGGCCCGATGCCTTACCCAAACAACCTAGGGAGACCCACCCTCCCTCCAATGCAGTACGATCAACTTTCCCCTAACTTATTACCCCCTACCCCTAATGATGTATGGTCAAATACGACCGAGTCTCCTATTTCTGCATACATGCGGTATCTTCAGAATTCAATCTTGGATTCAGGCCCCCAATCTCAGCCTCAGTTTCCCGGTCAAAATCCTCATTTATTTCCTAATTCTGTTATGCCCTCAAGAGGGAATGGACCTCCTCCAAATCTTCCATCCCCTCGATTTAGTGGTCATCCTCCTCTTCTTGCATCACCTCGTATGAATGGGCCCGGGCCCTCTTTTCCTTCTCCTAGGGCAAATGGCCCTCCTCCTCTTTTACCCTCTCCCACATCGCAGTTCCTTTTACCTTCCCCTTCTGGTTTCTTGAATTTGTCGTCTCCTAGATCCCCTTATCCATTGCTTTCTCCAGGGTACGATTACATGCCACCAATTTCACCTAATTTCTCGTTCTCTTCGGTGGGCCAATCAGGGATTTTAGGCCCGGGACCTCACCCACCCCCCTCCCCTGGTTATGGGTTCCCTTTGTCTCCTTCAGGGTTCTTCGCTTTACCCAGCCCAAGATGGAGGAATCAATAATGGATAATGGTATGCAAATTTGATGGATATCTGCTTTGACCTTATTATCAGTCAGTGCTGTGCTTTGGAATGTGATATAAAATGCAATGCAAGGCTGGAAATACGAAGTCTCATCCATCTATTTTTCTTTTATTTGTTTACACAGCTTTGTCTTCAGATGTAACTGTTGTATTCTTTTTTTACTCATGGATAGGGCTTCATTTTAGATGTAGTGACGATTCTGTAATGCTTAGATAAAGCTGTAGCATGTAAGCAGATAGTGTTGTAGAATTGGCAAACTCGTGTAGAGTACCTGATGTACACATTATAGTTTTATCTATGCTGTTTCATAATTTAGTGCTCAATCCTCTGTAGACATGCTCAAATATCAATCATCTTTTTTTATTTTTTTGGTATTTCTTGTAATCGCTTATTTGTGTTTGTTTAGTAATTGGAAAATATGGGTATTATTACTGTTAAACTTCTCCTTGGGAGATAAGGCTACCTTATTACTGTTTGCTTTGTAAAATCTAAAGTAATTTTTTACTTACTATTCATGACAAATAGCAAACACACTCTTTTACGGTCAATTATTTTTAACAGTGAGAATTAACTTAAAAAGAACAAATAATTTTAATATTTTTCAAATTAACCACATGTAGGAGTATCTAAATGAAATTCCTTAACTTTATTCAATTTGATACTTTGTCAAAACAAATAAGGAAACTGACTAATGAGTTGGAGATTTTTAAAAGATTAATTTAGTGATAAAATAATTTTCCCTTGGGAAAAAAAGGAAAAGTAGAGGGAGAGAATCCTTTATAGTAATTGTAAAGGAAGAGATTAGCCAGGCCAAAAAGAGAGAGAGAGATTGTGTACATAGATAGATTGTTGTCCAGAATTCAAGTAAGAATTAATTAATTAATTAATAAATAAATGTCGAAGAAGCTAGTGATGTCTGATGTTGGAGCCACGAAGCGTCAAGCCATGCAAAAATTTAGTATAGCCCATTAGACTTAGCTTTCCATCTCTCCTCAACCAATCTCTAAGCATAGAATGAGCACTAGCCCCCACGTTCAACTCCTGCACCAATTCATTACAACAACATCTTAATTCCCCCACACCATTATAGTAATAATAATCTACTATCAACAACAACAACACATAATAACAACCAACAATTACCCGAGCCAATTCCTCTACCGATATTACTCTGTTACCCTCTTCCTCAAAATGTTGGAACCCTGTCGAAGCTATTTGCTCCCATGTTTCAAGAGCTTCAAGTTGGTATGTGCTTATAGCAGCTGCACAGAACTCCTCCAAATCCATCTTTCTATAAGACAATGGTCCCATCTGTCATCCAATCCAACAATTAAGCTTTTATTTTTTATTTTTAAAAGGCGCGGTCGTATAATTAAGCTGCTAAGGACTGACTGACCGCATGTAGGATATCTGGCACCCTAGACACCTTCATCGCATCAGTAGCATTCCGTGCAAGAGCCTGCAATCAAATCAACCCACATTCTAATTCAAACTCCTTTTTCTACTACTTACTACCAAACACAAAATCCAATCCACCAAAAATATGCAAAAACAACAACATGCCAACCTTCCTGAAGTTGTCAAGAGAGACTCGTCCATCCTCGCTAGGCTCCAGAAGCATGAATTGTGCTCTAAGATACACCAACTCATCATCACTCAGAGCTTTTGAAAGAGCCTATCACCATACCCAATACTTATTACATGCTACACTCCAACAACAATTTCTAATCTCCAAACTAGTATGACTACAAAATACTACTCCCTCCTGTACTAAAATAAGTGACATTTTGACCTTTCAGTTTATTTGCAAATTATATGATTTACACTTTTCAATGTAAATTAATTGCACTTCTTCCAGAATACTAAGATAAATATGTTCTTTTAGTAAGATAGATAAACTTTTATTAGGGGCATATAGTAAGAAATCAATTGTTTTCTTATTATACGTGCATTGATCCAAAATGACACTTAGAATAGGAGGGAGTATAACATAATGATGGCCTGATGAAAACGTGACTATCTTCATAAAAAAGCATGCATGCTTGCACCTTGCTCATCAATTTTTTATTTCCCATGCCATTAAGTTTCTCATTATGTTAAGAAGAAAGTTTATAGATTTAAAATATCAAGGGCAGATTACCTTTAGTGCTGCACGTTTAAACGGAGTAGCATGTAAATATGACTTCACCAACTTATAGACCAGTATGTCCAATGGAATAGGATGGCTCTCACTTCGCAACCATGGATGAGCTGTATATTATCATTGACAATTACGTTAATTCCAGAAGTTTCTAGCCAATGTGTCTTATAAGAGGATGTCAGGCAACTTTTTATCCAACAAATTACTCATTATTGGCAATTTTGTATTGATTAGTAAGAAAAAGTAAGTAATACTAACTCAAAGCTTGAGCTGCTGTCATCCTTTTGCGGTAATCCTTGTTTAAAAGCCGTCTTACAAAGTCCTTGGCATGGGGAGAGACAGATGGCCAAGGTATGTCCTCAAAGTTGGGATCAGCTCTCAGAACTGCCCGAAATATGCCCGACTCTGTTCTAGCCCAGAATGGTCTACTTCCGCATAGCAAAATATATGTGATCACACCAATACTCCAGATATCTCCCTCCACACTGTAAGATCTATGCAGAACTTCTGGTGCCACATAATAAGCACTTCCCACTATATCATTTAATCTTTCATCTGTGGAGAGAGGACAAAATACAAAGGCTCACACAATAACACAAAGCAAACAATATTCATTAAGGACAAAGATGCTACACCATGATTGGAAGAAAGAACTCATTAAACATCAAAGCAACAGAAACAAATAACCTGACAGATATGAAGAACGTATAAATAAATCAATAAACATCAAGATATAGTCCAAAGAACAACCATGGAGAATTAGTTTCAAATCGACATCTGCAACTTTACTATGGTAGCTAGGCTATAAGTGGCACGTGAATTGGCATAGAAACAGAATTACAATTAATACTGTTTAGCATTTAACAGGGGGGCGGGGGGAGCATAAATACTACCAACTTCAAAATGGATACCTGGCCTGATGAAATCGGAAAGTCCAAAATCAATAAGCTTCATATCAGCATCTTCACTTCTAGAGGTGAATAAAAAATTCTGTGGATTGGTATTAGCAACAATATCAAGACTCAAAAGTTTAATTCATCATTCAAGAGATGTTGGGAAAAAGAAGTGTCTGCATACCTCAGGTTTTAAGTCCCGGTGAACAACACCTTGAAGATGACAAAAGGAAACGACACTAAGTACTTGGACAATTATAAGTTTTGCTTCCTCCTCTGTATATCTACCACCTCTGAAATGAATACAACATTATAAGTGTTTGTTGCATCCATCAAAAGAATGGATTAATTTAGAACAAAAAAGCATTTTCTGCTTCCCTATCTCTCTCTCTCTCTCTTGACACGACTGAATAATAGGGAACTGCGTTCTCACTTACTTTGACAGTATTCTATCCAGCAGTTCTCCACCTTCACACAATCTGCATGAAAAGAAAGAAAGAACTAATATCACAATTATATTTCAGATCACAGAAATAGAGTCAACAGATGTACCATTTTGGTGCAGCAATTTCTTTCTTATGTATTTATTTCAATTCAACAAACTTCTTCATGTACAATTTGCCCTCATATTGCCACTGAAAGATATTTTCCTCTCAATTAACTTGTACATAAATTATTTCAAACCTTAAGAAAAATAAATACATTGTAATTTAAATAGCAGTGCAAAATAACATGAAAGTAATATAACGTTATTTTAATATATACTCCCTCCGCCCCATGATTATTTGCACACTTTCCTTATTGGGACGTCCCAAGATTACTTGCACACTCCTAATATGGAAATAACCCACAAAATTTATACACTCACAATATCATTTTATTTTCAAAACTGTCACTCATTTTGGGCCCACATTTTCCCCTACACCTCACCAAATTCCCATTACACTTCACTAAATCCCTTTACAGCTCACTAAATCACCCAAAAATATCCCTCCTTTATTTTACCCCACACACCACTAAATCTCATTTTTCTTAAAAGTGTGCCGGTCAACCTGTGTAAGTCATTAAGGGTCAAAGGGAGTATTTTATATTAGAAACTACAGATTTGTAAATACTATATCCATGAAAGTAGGACATTTAGCAAAGAACAAGGATCTGAAGGTCCACATGGGAAAAAAGAGGCAAGATAAATTGGCATGCTTTATTCAACATTGAGTCAAGTAAGTACACAAACAAGTGTAAGGAGAAGGCAGAATTGGGAAATACGTACTCCATTATTATGTACACATTATTGGCATCCTCACAAGCATCATAAAATCTTACTAGATGCCGATGGCCTGAAAGAGCTTTCAATATTTTCACTTCCCTGCGAACATCTTCAATAGATATTGCAGTCGTCATCTGCCAAATAAGCTTACTCAGCTATATATCCGCTTCATGTATCATAAAACATAGATTCATATAGAACAAGGAAAAATAACTGTGAGAAGTATTAACAAGTTGGATAAGATGTACAAATTATGATGCTCTATATAATTTGTATCATTTCATTTAACATATACTTAAACTAATTCAGTGATTCTGTGTTAATACAAACCATTCTAACTGAGCAAACTACACTCAAGACCACCCAAAAGTCACATTCTTTCAATTTTCACCACCCACGCCCAGGCATCTCTGTTTCCTGTCTAGAAGATATTCCAGAGCATAATATTTACATCTTTTGATCAAGCATACCATTTACTGTCAGATAAGTAGCTAAGATATCAATTTTAGATTGATTAGGCAAGTACGAACCGCGTTACCTCGATTTGTACAACCACGTGGCGACCTAAGCTAAATAAGGCAACACGCAATAATTTGTTGCAAAGCTATAGACTTAGGCTAAGGCCTTAGTGGGAGTATGAAACTCATAAGATTTGTCCTCCAATAGCCAAATTGTGAACATATTTTTCCAGAACTAATTTAATAAAAGGCAAGCCTCCTGTGTAGATTAAAATTATGATTATTATTGAGTAGCACATTGACATGATTGTTAGCATCAAGCATTGAAAGAAATTAAGGTAAGAAAACATAATAGAAAGAGACCTTGGCTTTGGAGATAATTTTGATGGCAAGAGGCAAGTCCTTAAGCTCCCCCTTTCGGCCTTTTGCAGAGCAAGTATGACCAAAATGCCCTCTTCCCACTTCCTTGCCCAACTCATACTTTGCCCCGAAATTCTTATTATACCCAAAATTCTTATCAAGCGCGTGCTGCTGCTGCTGCTGCTGTTCGGTGTCTTCAACAACGGCAGCTGCGGCATCCTCGGGAATGGGGCCCTCTCGAGGAGACTTCTTCTTTAGGCCCAATTTTCTGAGGGAGGCCCTGATATGCTTGGCCGGAGAGGGGGGAGGAAATGGCTTCTTGAAAAACCTCATGGGCGTGGACCTAGCCGGGGAAGGGGAGACGCCGGCGGTGCCGAAGGGGTAGGGGCTTGGCCAGGGGCTATTAGCGGCAGAGGATCTGGCAGGAGTGTTGTTGTTGACGTTAGGGGGTGGGGGTGGGGGTGGGGAGGAAAGATCGGCGGTGGTGATGATGGTGGTGGCGTATCCATCGTTGTCTCCGGTGGGGATCGTCTTACCGTAGCACTGCCCCATCAGCCGAGCAGAGCAGTGTCAACTCTTTTTTTTCTCACCGATACACAGTCAGTCTACTTGATAAAGACTAGGACTTTCACTTTTTTTGTGTATAAATAAAGAGTAGGAGGTTAATTGCCTTGCTTAAAAACAACACATATTGCTAATACTCCTCACACAGATGATATCATCTAGTGTACTACGGCGACACAAGAAGATTATTCACATTTTACCAATTCTCTTCTACTCCATGGTAAAGTAATTGTTTATAAACTAGTACTAGTACTAGTAGTTAATAAAAATTGTGTCTTTAATTCAGGCACCCTACTATGCCATTTTGTTTATTCTACTGGTGGTACATACACACCTAAAATTGGGGCTGAGTTGAAAAACCATTCCATACCTACAAGGCATGTAATGTTAGGTTAACGAGAAGGCCAGGCCAGGGCATGTAGTTGGAGCAGTTTACTAACTAATCAAATTTTATTATTATTATTATGAATTGAATTCTCATATATTCCTGCTGCACATTACAATCACAGTGAGTGAGAGGAGCATTCATTATACAACAAGTTGGAGAAGTAGATTGGACTCACCATATCAATTCAATGATGAGAAGAAACACAACAATGCCCTCTAAAAAAAACACATAATTACAAGTCCAACATAAATAAACCATCCCTAATTCTTTTTTATATTTCTATTTTGAATTGTGCAACTAATTTTTTTTACTCCTTCAATTAAAATCAAGTTAAAATCTTCACCTATAAAGTAATACTCCCTTTGCTCCATAAGTATTTGCAGCGTACACATTTTTTTTTTAAAATGTGCAATGAATGAATGTTGATGAATAATTTTGTAAACTTATATTAATAAAGTAAAGAAATCGCTTAAAACGAGTGTAAATATATGAATATTGTAAAGATATGATTTATGAATGAATTTTGCTTTTAAAAGTGTGCAAATAATTATGAGACGTATAGAGTATAGTATAAGTTTAAGAGTTGAACTACTAACACCCCATGATATGTTATACACACTCCAAATATTTTAAAATAAAAATAGACACAAGTAGATTTACTAAGTAGTCTCGATCAAAAATAAAATAAAATTACTAAGTAATACCTCATTCTTAAACCTCACTCAACATTTTCCTACACTGTTCTAAACAAAATTCTTGAAACCCAAATTCTAAATTTATCATCACCGATATGTTATACTAATAACGAAAATTACAAACTACATTTATACAATTAACCCAAATAGTATGGCACATTCACTCAACGTTAAAAATATAAAAGAGAAAATTGCAGATTTGGTCCCATTGTATTTGAATTTAGTCTCATACAAAATAAATCTTGCAAACTTGGTCTCATACAATATAAATCTTGCAAATTTGGTCTCATACGATACAAATCTTGCAAATTTGGTCCATACGATATAGATCTTGCAAATATGGTCTCATACGAAATAAATCTTGCAAATTTAGTCTCATACGAAATAAATCTTGTAGACTTGGTCCCAAATATTACAAAAAAATGCAAAATTGGTCTCAAACATTACAAAAACATGCAAAATTGACCCCAAAAGTGAAAAAAACTCAAGAATTAATTATTATTATTCAAATTATATAATAATTAACTATTAATTAATATATAATAACATTTATATAATAATCCATATTAATAAATATATAAAATCTAAATAGACTTTATAATATTAATAAATATATAAAATCTAAATAGACTAGCTTAAAAATTTATATAATAATCAATATTAATAAAATTTATATAATAAATATATTACTAATAATTTAACATATGAGGTACATACATTTTATTTAAAATTAATTATTATTTATTTTATTTTTCTTCTCGTAATCTAATAAATTTGTTTTACAAGTTTTTTTTTCTATAATTTTTATTGCTATAATTTCGGGATTTGCTCGGAAATGGTTAACTTCCGATCTAACGCTATAGTCCTTTTTCTTTTCTTTTTTGACGTGACATTATACTCTGAATTTCTTGTTGTAATTCTTTTTTTTGGTTTCGTTTTGATTTTCAACTCTATCGTTGCCTCCTCACCTAGTTTCCTCCCTAGATTGTATTACCTTGGAGAAAGTGTGGATCCAGAAATAAGAAGTTACCAGTAATGCCCAAGTTTTTTTTTTTTTTTTTAAATTCTACTAGATGAATTAAAAAAAATTGCAATACAAATTTATTAGAATACATAAGAGAAGAAAAATAAAATAAATAATAATTAATTTTAAATAAAATGTATGTATCTCGTATGTTAAATTATTAGTAATATATTTATTATTATATAAATTTTATTAATATTGATTATTATATATATTTTTAAGTCTATTTAAATTTTATATATTTATTAATATTATAAAGTCTATTTCGTATTCTTTATAAAATCTAAATATTATAAAGTCTATTTAGATTTTATATATTTATTAATATGGATTATTATATAAATGTTATTATATATTAATTAATAGTCAATTATTATATAATTTGAATAATAATAATTAATTCTTGAGTTTTTTTCAATTTTGGGGTCAATTTTGCATTTTTTTGTAATGTTTGAGACCAATTTTGCATTTTATGTAATATTTGGGACCAAGTTTGCAAGATTTATTTCGTATGGGACTAAATTTGCAAGATTTATTTCGTATGGGACCATATTTGCAAGATTTTATCGTATGAGACCAAATTTACAAGATTTATATAGTATGGGACCAAGTTTGCAAGATCTATATCTTATGGGACCAAGTTTGCAATATTTATTTCGTATGAGACTAATTAAATCCAAATACAATGGGACCAAAACTCAATAAACCCATGGTTAATGAGACCAAATCTGCAATTTTCTCAAATATAAAATTACAAACTACATATATAAAATTTATTATCACCGTAATTCTGTTTGTCCAGCCATTACAATCGTGCACCTTCTTGTGTGTGTGCGCGTCTGTTTCGATCGTACACAATGTGTGTTGCACGACTGCATTTTTTACCGAACGATCATGACAGAAGTAAAAAAAAGAAAAAGACGCCAAAATCACAACATCAAACTCAAAATTAAACCCAGTATATTTTATGTTTACAACATAATCACTACAACTTATTTAACAATAAAAAAATGCACTACAAATCATATAAACTCTAGATATGTGGGGTGTATCTAGTAATAGGTTAGAAAGAAATAAGATTTTTAACTTTTAACTGAAAAAAAGACATTGAAATAATAAATTGCCGAGTGTTTAGTGTTTAGTAAAGAAAAATTATTTTGCGGTGGTTTTAATTAGATTCGACGATCCACTCGAACCAATTATATGAGGGATTCACCATAAGACACATAGTGGGAGGAAATGTTGCAGCTACACACAGAGAAAAAAAAATGTTGCAGCTACACACAAAATAGGAGTTGAAATGTCTATATTGACCTTTGAATCAAATCAAAATTTAAAAAACACTAAAAAATAAAATAGAACCTTTTTGTCTTCCCCAAAAGCCTACATCTACACTAGGCACCCTACCTTCTCCTTTTACATTTGCAAATACGTTTCCTCATTTCAAATTGAGCACTTTTTTACCCTCATTTTCTACCCTCCCAGAAATGGGGGTTTCAATTTAACCCTTTTTTTTTTTTTTTTTCTTTTTACAATAATAAATTATTTATAATTATTAAAATAAATCTACAAATGATTATAATAATTATAGTTGGCATAATTTTAAAAATTCATTGATAAAGAATATTACGAAACATTTTATTTTAGTGTATAAAGTGGTGCAAATTCACTAATTCTTCTGCACAATAATATTACTACGTATTAATTTATTATATATTAAAATTTTAAAAATTAAGTAATTTATTACATTTAAATACTAAATTTAATAACTTATGTAATATTCAAATTTAATTTAGGTTTAAAGTTTATGTTTAGTACCTTATATACAATTTAAGTTTAGTAACTTATTTAATATAAGAATTTTGAATTTAGGGTTTAATACCTTATGTTAGATTTCGGTACCTTATTGACATTATGTAATATTTAAATTTTCAATTTAGTACCTTAAGTAATATTTACATTTTCAATTTAGGATTTATGGTAATATTTCTCAATCATCTCTGCAAGTTTAAATTTCTTGTTAAATCTCTTAATATTCAATGTGATTGATTGGTACTAAATTCTAAATCGAAAATTTAAATATTACATAAGGTACTAAATTGAAATTATTCATTCATTAAATTTTAATATATATATTGAATATAAGTTGAATCTGAATATTACATGAGTTACTAAATTTAAATTTAATGAAATAGTCACAATAATTGTCTCAGTATTCTACCCGTAACAATATTAACAATATTAAGTGTTCAAATTTTCAATACTTGGTGTTCAACTTTTATTGCTTAACAACACTAAGTGTTCAAATTTACAATACTTGGTGTTCAACTTTTATTTTTTGGTGATCATACTTGCCATTGATTTTCATGTTTTATTTTGTTGTACTTTATGCTTGAAATATTGTACATTTTTTAGAATCATTACGTTGTTGAGGAGTCAAAAGTTTAGATTGCTAAATATACTAAATCTAAAGTACAAAATAGGATTATATTGTAATTAATTAGCACTCAGAGCAAGTGGTCATTTTTTTATTTGGATTATATTGTAATTAATTAAAAAGTGATATCTATCTATATATATATATTTACAAACTTTTTAACTACCACGTGTCACAGTATGATTCGTCTGACACAATCTCTCTCTTCTCAATTGTCTCTATTTCAAAAATCCTCTCCTCACCTTATTTTCCTCCTTTCCAATGTAATCTAATCCATACATTTAAACAAATTAATCTTAACCATTAGATTTTTAAAACATATATTGGTCAATACATTAATGTGCTATTTAAATACCAATATAAAGAAATATGACATTTAACACGTGTTAATAGCAAGAAAGTAGTAATCAGAGCGAATTCATGACATTTCTAACGTAAGTGCATAATTTATTCAATTATGCATGCATAATTCTAGAATATTAACTAATGTATTTATCATTAATTTGTATCTTCTCAGTATATATAAGACTAACGTAAGTGGCTAATTTATTCATTAAAGCGAAATCTAAAACTTATTGATCTTTTGCGTCATAAAATGGATGAATCATATTCTAAAAAGGTTTGTTTGATAGTGTAATAGATCACATTTTTTTACTCAATATATCAAACTGTTTGTTTAAATTAAAGTAATTGTTTTTTTTTTCTTTTCAGAAAATGGTGTCTATATACTCTTCAATCTCAAACATCAGTCCAGTTAAAGAACAATGGACAGAGTCCAACCATTCTTCGATTTACGAAGCTGACATTTATGATGTTATAGAGGTATTTATATTTTTTTTTATTAATTATATATATGTATATATTATAATTTTATCTAATTAAAGTTTTAAAAAAATAATTGTAATATTTAATTTATTTTTGGAAGGATTGTTACTGTGTTGCGGTTGCTACGTGCCATTCTTTAGAGTCGGGTCAAAATTGGTATATCATGCATGCAAGCAGTGCTTGAAGAAGATTAAGCTCTACAAAGATAAATGGAACTGTGAGAACTGCAACTCTTATCCGAAAACGATTGATACTAGGTAATGGATATATTTGAAATATATATTATATTTTTATTAAAAAAATAATTATTGTTACTTTTTTTACAAATAAAATTATAATTCAGGTTTAAGATTCATATCCGTGTTGTCGATAATAGTGGATCAGCCTCATTTATTCTTTTTGACCACATTCATGTAATTTAAAATTAAAATACACTTTATTTAAAATTTTAAAGATTCTTTTTTTATTAATTTAAATTTATTTTATATTAATTTTTTCAGAAATGAGTCTATGACGGAATTCCGTCCGAACTTCAAGACTTAGTGGGCAAGAAATTCACATTCCGATTCCATATTTCTAAGTTTAACTTGAGCAATAACTACCTTTATAGTTACTATTATATATATAAAGTGATATAATTTTAAATGAAGTTTTGGTATTACTCCGTAATAGTTTTTTATTTTAATTGTAGGAATCTTCCGTTGACATTTCCACTTTTACTAAAAGTGAAGATAACCTTGGTACTTCGGAAGTAAATGTAATAGTACTTTTATTCGATTTTATTATATTTGTAAACTTTTGATACTTTTATTTTATCAATTTTTTTAATGTGGTATGTTAATTTTATTTAATTACATCTTATTTCTGTGTAATGCTTCTTCGTCAATATGTGACAATGAAGATGTCGCTTTGTTACAACGATGAAAGGGATGTTCATATGTCTTCTACTAAGAAGAAGTTTAAGGCACTTGATGACAGGAAGGAATAAACATTGGTTTTTAATTATTTATTGATTTGTGTGGAATAGTTTTTTCGATAACCAAATATGATTATTATATGCAAAATTGTGTCCAATATCTTTTATTATATATATAATCGGATCGCATTACATAAATGACATAAATTTTGCATTACATAAATGCCATAAGTTTTGCATTATTTATTGCACATGTTTTTAATATTATTTATAAAGTAAATTTCATTATTGTTGCATTCTTTTTATTTTTTCCTTATAACCAAGTGAAGTTCTATAAATTTTAGATTATTGTTTATCTCTTACTCAAACAAAAGTTATGAACGAGTAGTTCAGTCAAGGTACGCTCTCTTATGATCACGTACTTTACGTTTTTTTATTTTATCTAGCAAACATGTACTTTACGCTTTTTTATTTTATCTAGCAAACTCAATATGTATTTTATTATTATAGGTGTCGTATAATATTTTTTTATAGAAACAATCTACGGACTCTAAGCATCACCTATATTGATAATGGCCTCTACCATACTTTAATTTGTAACTTACAGCAGCAAAGTAACCATATTCAACTAATGATATTTTTCAATGAATATTTCAATCATATCAAAATTAATAATGAGATTTACTAACTTTTTTTTACAAGAGTTCCATCTTTATAGGTCTTTTTCACATTTGCACCTATCATTTGTATTTTTCAAATACACTTCCTAAAATCAATAAAATAAGAACACATAATAACTCATTCAATACTATAAAAAGTGGAGTAATTCAAATCATAAACCTTTAAATACAATACATATCTCATCTTAAATTATGGTAACATACTCATTTATTTTATTTATTTTTAAACAGAATCTTATAAAACCAAATAAAAAGAAATTATGGTAACACACTCATTTTTTTTTAAACTTCTCATATTTTCTTGCTTCTTCTTCTTTGAAAGAGTATTACCAAATATACCCCTAATTAAATAGTTCCTTTAATTAATTATCCTTATTCATATAACATTTCATGCCACTTTCGTTTCATTAATTTGATGTTTCACATACTACGATGTCAATATATAATGCACATCTCAATTATAATTGCTAATAAAATGGTTATATTAATCAAAATGATGTTTTGGTAGTTCATGTATGCATGAATGTCTTGAACTTTTAAGTTTTAAGCGCTGGACTTTCAGAAATACACAATATCTAGAAAGGGTAAAATGGGGATCAATTTATATATTAACTCAAAACGTCAATTATGTATTAAGGATTGGAGGGAGTAGTTATTGTAATATCGATTTATACGTAACACAAGTATTTCATTTTTAATTTAATTAATTTGTCAAAATTAATTACATTTAAATACATATTATTAAATTAAAATAGTGACACTTAAATACAAATGGAAAAATATGTAAAAATGAATTGAAAATTCTTTGTGTAGATTCAAACTAGGAAAATATGTAAACATACCACGAATGTTGTGTACAAAGAAGTTTTTCGAAATTTGTAATTTATAATAAAAATTTCTTTTATAAATTCATTTTCACAATTCTATTTTCTATTATTTGTTTTTTTTTTTATAATATAAATGACATAATCTATCTTAATGTTCCACCTTTTATTATTCGTGAGTAAAGAAATTCAAAATTCTATGTATATTTTAAAAATTATTTTTTAATTAATAAATTTATTTCAACCTCGCGTAAAACGCGGGTTTTACACTAGTAAATAATATTTGTAGGGTGGGAATGTCCATTTATTTCTCTTTAATATTCATTATGTGTCATTTATTTGTTCATGTACCTACATCATTTTATCTTCTCAAGTTTGCATTGAGACTTATAAATACAAATGTTATAAAGTGATAAACACTTGAAGTGAAATCAATATATATATATATATATATATATATATATCTTTGTTTACATAAATTGTTGGTCTCAAGTTGAGTTAAGATTGATTAAGCTAGAAAAAGTTTAGAGAGGAGGGGTGAATAGACTTTTTAAAATCTTTCAAAATATCAAAGTGTATAATGCGGAATAGTGTTCTGAATAATACTGTTCTTACTCAGTCAGCACAGTACTTCCAGTTTCAAGGTTTATACTCAACTTTGATTTTGATCTTTAACTTGTGTTTTAAACAAATATCAACGGTAAGTAAATCAACACACAAGATTTATAGTGGTTCGACAAATGTCTACATCCACTCTCACAACTCCAGTCGTGATATTTTATTAACTCTTTCTTCTTGAGTTTCTTGTGGCTTAAAGTCCCAAGATTAAGACTGTGATCTTTTCGATTACACTTCCAAGTGTATCTTCGATCTACTAGTAATCTTACAAGTAACTAGCACACTTGTTTACAATAAATCAAAAACTAAAAAGTAAAGTAAAACTTCTCTGAGTAGTAGCCTTTGATTCTTCAATTCAAAACAGTGGCTTCTTCTCTTCTTGATTCGATCTCCTTAACTCTGTGAGTTTTTGAATGCTTGAATGCTCTTTGATTGCTCTCAAATGCTCTTAGATCTGTAGTAGCAGTAGTATTTTCAAGTAGAAGATCATACGGTATTTATAGAACTTAGTATGATAGTTAGTAGTTTGTGAAACCAACTCTCAACTAACTCTTAACCGTTTCTTTGTAACTTATCCTTTGTAACCGACTTAACTTCATTTCTTATTCCAAGTCAGCATATCTTCAAATATATACATTTACAACCAACTAATAAGTTTTCCAAGTTTATTCTTCTTCAGCACAGTAAAATTACACTTCATTTTTATTGTTCTTGGTCCAATCAACACAGTTCTCAACTTCTGTTCTGCGCTTCATCATAATACTTCTCTTATATTTCTGAGCTTCATTTTTACTCCTCTTGATAATCTTCTTACTTTGGATTAGTCTTTTGAGTCTTCTTTAGTTCTAAACTTTACAATACTGATTACAATAGAATACAAACTTACACATATAAAACCTATTTATACTTCATCTGAACTACATACAGAATAGTACATCTAAGTCCTATGCTATAAGCTGTTTATACAATACATTATCAGCTTAGTTCCTAACAGTTAATAATATATACACATATCAGATCAGTAACTCATAAGATCAGTTAAACTCAGATTATCATGTTTCACCAAGATGACTTCCAACCACATATATCATTAACTTTAAGTTGCTTTTTGGCCATCAAAACTCATAATCATCAACTAGAATATTGTTTACATGATTCATATCCCAACATAAATAAATGTGAAATTAAAAAAAACAGAGGATACTACTATTTAGAAAATTACTGTTTAACATTGTCATATATAATTCAAAATTATGAGTTTTCGTTCAAAGTTTACGTGAGACTGTTCAAATATTTATGTGGTCTAATTTTTAATTCTTGCATGTAAATGAACAATATTAATTTTTTAACAACAATTCTTGAATGTAAATGACCAATAAGGCATGGTAATATTACAAATTGTAATGTATAATTTAGTATTGTAGAGTTTAGAGTTCAATTTCAATTTAACTTTAATACTTCACTTTGTATAATATTCAAATTTAATATAGGATTTAGACTTTAGAGTTTAGTACATTATATAGATTATAAATTGAATATAATTATTATATTTTGCAAGTTTTTTTTTTTACAGACATTTTTTTTAAGGTATTGAGCTTTAAATTAAATTTAAATATTATATAAGGTACTAAATTTAAATTAAAATTGAGATTAATTAAATTTAAATATATAAATTGAATGTCAACTCTAAACTAAGGTACTAAACCCTAAACCCTCAATCGAAAATTCAAATATTACATATGGTACTACATTTAATTTGAAATTAACTTATTCATTCATTACTTTTGAACCTTGAATGTTTTGAGGAGTAGATTTATAAATTTTTATAAAGAAAATGGTAAATTGAGTGGAAAAAAAATAATGACATATATATAAATATGTGAACATACTCCCAGAAAAATGCATTATTTAATTTCATTTCTGAACATACTCCCAGAAAAATTGAACATTATCTGTAATAAGTTGAATTTGTTGAATAAATTTTAAATTTTGTTGCAATATATTTGAACATTTCGTTGTGGGCCCACAATTAAAGTGACAGCCTGCAGGGCGGGCCTGCATCCCCTTTTTTTTCGGTTGTTATGCAGCTGCAAGAAAACGGAGAGACCAACCAGATACATACACCTCCGTACTTGCTCTTCTTCCAAACTCCATTGCTACAAATTCAAGCTCCACACCATCAATTTAGTATTTCATACTAAATGATTTACTCACGATTCCTTCGAACTCATCGAAAGCATTATAACTACACCAAATAAAATAAAATATGATAACAAAGCTCAAGAAATTGGGTCCTTCTAATGGAGATTCAAATTCATATTTTCAAATTAAATGGCAGAGGAACACTACTAATTACAAGTAAATCTTACACTATTTTATCCCCCTTTTCAAACTGCAATGAACATATTTAAAGTTGGGGAACTCTAAGAAGACTTTTAACGAACACCTTGGCTTCAATTTCAAGTAACCCTTTTAACCGGAGTTCTTGATCTGTCGGCCAAAAAATAGATCCACGAAAAATCTGCAACAAACACCAAAAAATAGGTCTATAAATTTTTATAGATCTAATTTTTTGTATATTCCAGCAGCACCGCTGCCTAACCAGCCGGATATCGACCGCCGACGACTTTCTCACGGCTACTCAACCCATATACCAAAATAATCCCCTCAACACAACTAACCCAAATACACAAACCGTTTGTTCGTTAGGCTTCTTGTTCAAAAGTAATTTATTTTTATATTTTCGAAACTTACCTTCATCAAAAAGTGCCGCCGTCGCACCACTGCACAGTTGGTCTCGATTCTAGCCCCTTTTGAAAACCCTCGAAGTATAGAGAAAACCCCCTCAAACAATTCGACGATCGGACTCCGGGAACCGAGTTTTTCATGGCCAGAAACGTATATGAAAGATAATAGTCCACACCCTCTTCATTTCTCTTCCGCAACGGTGGGACCACAAATGGAATTAGAAGGGTTTGAGGGAGGGGTGAGAGGGAGAGGAAGATAATAGCCCACACCCTCTTCTTCCTCAGGCAAACAACGAAGCTATGCTTCAGTCGAGCGCCGGCGGCCATTTTTCTTGGAGGCCGACGACCATTTTTTTCCCAGAAAAATGAGAAGGGTTTGAGGGAGGGAAAAAGGGAGAGAAAGATAACGAAGGAATGAGATATTGAAATTGAAAATGAGGAAAATCATTCTTAATTTTGATTTATTTGAGCTGAAGGGTATTTTCGTCAGTTCCCTATAATTTTGAGCCTCATTGCAAGTCAAAAAGTGCTCTGAGCCTTATTGCTATACATTGAGAAATCACGTACCCTATTGCAGATAATCTCCAATTATATTGGTTGGAATGAGCAGGAGGGTGTGGTTAGAGAGAGTTGTACGAGTGAGAGTAAACAGTTTACCCTTCTTCATCACCACTGGCTCTGCTCTAACTCTAATCTAAGAAAGAAATCCGCTGAAAATGTCCGCACTAGCCCTCTTCCTCACCCTCACTCGGTACTGCTTTCCCGCCGCACCAATTTCTTGTTATTTTCTGAAATCCATCTTTATGTTTGTGCCAAAAATGAAATCTTTATTTTCAGGAATGCACGGAGGGCCAAGAAACTCCCGTTCAGATCCATGTCGTCAAGCACAGAAGCTGTTAAAAAACATGAAGAAGAAGAAAAGGATGATTTAAAGAGCAGAATTTTTAGGCTGAGGCTCCCCAAGAGAAGTGTCGCTAATGTCTTGCAGAAATGGGTCAACGAAGGCCGCTCAATTACCCTTTCTGACCTCCGACGCATTTCCAAAGACCTCCGAAGATCGCACCGATACAAGCACGCCCTCGAGGTCCAAAACTTTCCCCTTTTCATTTTCTAATTTCTCTTTTACCAATTACTCTACTTTTTGCTATTGGAGATTATTACCACTATTACTACTTCATTAGGGTTAGGGAGGCCTTCAATTTCACCACTATTACTTTGTTTGGTAAATGGTAATTATAGACTAGTGGAGCAGATGTTTCCAACCAAATCTACCAATGTGGACCAAAACCTGCAAAACTGGCATCTAATAATCACTTCTTTTCTGTATGCTCAAGATACAGGATGTACACAAGTAAACTATTGAATAATCTTCATTCTATGAAACCTCGCCGTGTGTCCACTGTTTAGAAAGTAAACTGTAGGCCTAGCTATTTTATATGTTGACCCTTATATCTGTCATCTGTGGTCTGGGTGTATTTTTTTCTCCCATCTTACCTAATTTACATTCTCTGTTTATTACTAGGCTATTTGCTAATGTCTTTGAACGTTCATCAAATATTAGGACCTTATAGGACGTGCAACACTTTGGTAAGTTCTTAACTCCAGGATTAGTGACTTACTTGGAAAAAAGTGAGTAAACACCAACTTATTAATGTCCGATGAGATTGTTTTCTTTTGATGATTTTATTTATATATTAACCTTAATAACTGGTAAATAACGTTTTCTTTTATCACATTAACTAGAAATCATAATGTAATGGTGACTTGTTCTATGAGCTCATACTTTCCAATTTTAGCCAAGCTTGGGGCAGCTACAAGGGTGAGTATTTTGGAGCCAGTGAGTTTTCATCAGAAATCTCACGGCCTACAGTATTGAGTTAATTGTCCAAGGTCTTCTCTAACCAGGCTTTATAATGGCGAAAATAGTACAAGCCATAACTGACATATTCAAATTTCCATTTCTTATTAAACATAGTAAGATCCTTGAGGTTGAATGGATGGCTGCAACTTTACAGATGAGAAAAGCTATTATCATCCTTAGGATATTGGGGAGAATACAGTCATTTTCTGTCAGATTTCAGTTATTTCAGCAATGTGCACTTCTGGTTATAATAGATATCAGGAGGAAAAGTATTCATAAGGTGTTTGGAGAGTTGGGTTTTCGATGGGCTCCCCCTCAGACAGCCATGGATATGTTCGAAATCAATATGGGAGGTCTTTTAGCAAGAAATGTAAAAATTTGTGGAGGATTATTGTTCCGGTATTTTTTCGGTCTATTTGGCTTGAGAGGAATAAGAGAATTTTTTAAGATAGGCGTGAATCTTTAGAGAATATTTAGAGTTAGTCTATGGGTCTCTAGTTACAGGTAGTTCAATGGATTCTTCTTACTAAATGATTTGGTGAGGGGTGAAGTTTGGCCATGTTATTTTTGGTATTGTTTGGTCATCTCCCCCCCCCCCCCCCACCCCAATGAGAGATTCTGTCAGTTAAACCTGGTTTCAGCATGCGTATGAAATCTGAAATAAAAGTGGGGCCATATTCTTGTGATCGTCAGAATAAGATCAAACATCGTAATTCCTACTTTCTAAAATAGCTAAAGAGGTCAACAGAAGTGTAGTTATGTAGTGGGTCATTGCTAACTACCTTAAGGACAGCTTCTTTTGGTTTTGGGAAGTTTATTTTCTGAATGTGGCTGGAATTCCTCTGAAATTGTATTTTCAACATAAACTGTTATTGTGAGATTGGATTGGATACTTGATTTCTTCCTGAATTAATTGCGTATTTGTATTTCTGCTGTCAATTGTAACTTCAAGGGAAAGTTTAGATTAAAAAAAGTTGATTATGTAACTCTACTAATTTTTCAAACTCCAATGTTTTATAAACTTGCAGATATCAGAGTGGATGGTTAGTCATGATGAGTATAAGTTATCTGACTCTGATTATGCGATGCGCATTGACCTTATGAACCAAGTTTTTGGTATTGATGCTGCTGAGCGCTACTTTGAGGGTCTGCCGTCCTCAGCAAAAACTACTGAAGCATATACTGCTCTCCTTCACTGCTATGCTGGGTCGAAGCTGATTGTAAAAGCAGAGGATCTTTATGAAAGAATCAAGGGAACAAATCTTTCATTGGGCGCCATCACATACAATGAAGTAATGACTTTGTACATGTCAGTTGGGCAGCTGGAAAAGGTGTCTTTAGTTGTTCAAGACATGAAACGCCAAAATGTAGCACCAGATCTGTTTACATATAATCTATGGGTAAGTTCATATGCTGCAGCGCTAAACATGGATGAGGTAAGACGAATACTCGATGAGATGAGTGTTCATTCTGGGTGTGATCAAAGTTGGATTAGATATTTAAAACTTGTTAACATTTACATCAACTCTACTCAACTCGTGAGTTCCAATTTCAGCTCCCTTGTGGAAAGTGATAAAACTAGCACACAGAGAGAACTGATATCTTATGATTTGCTTATTATTCTGTATGGGGGGCTGGGAAATAAGGATAAAGTTGACCAAATCTGGAATAGTTTGAGGTCAACTAGGCAAAAGATGACAGGACGGAACTATATCTGTGTAGTTTCTACGTATCTGATGCTGGGGCATTTGAAAGAGGTGGGTGAAGTAATTGATGAGTGGAAGCAATGTGCTACTACAGAGTTTGATGGCAACTTGTGTAATAAACTTTTAGCGGCATTCAAGGAATTTGGGATGGCAGATGAGGCAACTAGTTTCCAGATGATACTGGATCGATCAGTTTAATCAATTTGTTTTTGTATACATTTTCATTTCAGTGAGAATGATTTTGATATCATCGAAATAAACATACTGTATTGCTGCTTATCCAAGTCAAGACATGGTTTTATTTGTCAGAATATATACATGCCACAAGAGAAGAGGAAAAAAGAAGGAAGAATTACATAAGCTCGAGCACAGGAATAGTTGTAAAAATGTGCCATGGAAGATGCAATTAGCTGCTGCTCCCAACAATATCACTGTACGTGTCTTTGATTTTCTGAATCACCGCTTCCCTGCAAGGGTAGCCATTATATATGATTATTATTGTTGTTGTTGTTGTTGTTGTTTTATATGAAATATATAAGTACTCTCAAACTGTACCTGTCGGGTTTGAAGACGAGATTTCTGTAGGCAAACCACTGCACATACAACATACACAAACAATCAATCAATCAATTGATGATGGTTTAAAAGTTTGTTAAATTAATTTGAGGAAGATGAGTTAGTACGCACGCCAGTATATCCAATTCCGACAAGCTCGAGAACGCCAGGTACCAAGGGGAGCTTGTCAATAGCCTGCCATGCCAGGAGAATTTAATTTGAAAAAAATATTCATGTATGTATTGTAGAGTAATATTACTACTGTTACTGTACGTACAGAGATCATTCCGGCAGATGCCCAGAGTGCAAGGGTTCCAGCCACCGCGAGGGAAGAGACGGCATACTTGTCCTCAACTTTGTTCCACTGCAACCAAACCATTAATTAATGTGATATGATGATGATGATTTGGAGAATAACTAATTTAGCTTACAGCCTGTTGAATCGTTTTGACAATCTCTGGTGTTTCGGTGTCAACGGCTACTACTTCAGCTGGGGGGGCGGGGGCCTCTCCAGTACTAGTAGCCATGGAAACTACATTCCGCCCAATCTTTCCACCTGCTCAAACACATATCATTAATATAATAACAGAAATTTAATTAACTAACTTGTGAGAGATAGAGAGGGCTGACATAAGATGTGTGTAGTCTTGGCAAGTTGACTAGTGGTAGTGGTGGTGGAGTGAGGAGGAGGGGAGGCGGAGGCTTGAAGTCGAGGAGGTTTGGCAATGAAGGCGGAGGAAGAAGAAAGAGAGAGTGGAGTGGATGTTGTTGCCATTTCTTTCTTCTTCTTCTACTTGTTGTAATTAAATTAAATTTCCCTGCAGCAGGCAGCAGCTACCTTCCTCAATCTCTTGCTCTATTGTGTTCTGTAACTCAACTGTCTATGATATTATTATTATTATTTATTAAAAGGTGCAGATTTGGACACATGGACTATCATCCAGATAATGTAGGATAGCCATTTTATGGTCTCTACTGGAGTTGGATTATTTAACCACCACTTAAATACAGTACATACATAATTTCCTTCCCAATTAAACATACTAGTACATTTTTCCTAATATCTGCAACCATCAAATGTCTGTCTTGGTCAAAGACAAGAAAATTCATTTTTTTGGTCCGTACCATTAGCCAGCCAAGGCACCCATTCTTCTACATCTAAATATGCATCTCCTTTGCTGTGTTTGTACCTTAATGAAATTTAATCTCCTAAGATATAGTAGTATCATTCTGTTCTTGAAGAATAATACTGTAGTACGATATCTTCATATTCACCACTTAGTTACTGCCCATGACAAATTAATTGCACTAACCCATTCTTCATCTGTTTCTCCATCATCTCACATATACATTCATTTCAAACTCCAAAATTATAACTTATGTTACATTTCAAAATTCCAATCTCCCAAACAAACATTAGTCAGGCTACGTGCATACAGTTCGGCCTATTAAAGATCAGCTCAAACTTTTTTTAAAGTTTATTTAGTTAAAATACTTCCTAAATCGAACTCGAGCTTTTTTGTTGGCCCATTTAACTTCATTTTTATATAGTATAACTGTATAATATATAAAAGGGATTATATTTTTTTTAGTCCATTAAGTTACCACAATTTTGAATTTAGTCCATTAAGTTTCGATTTATTTTGATTTTGGTCCAGTTACCTGCTACAGCAGATTTAACATGTCATTTTTTAAAATACACCCCATAAAATGTTATACACACCCCAAATATTAAACACACCACACTCAAATTTAAAAACCATTTTTTATTACTATACACACCCCCACCTATTTCCTATTTAATACATTGAAAAAAATAATTAAATTTAAAAAATAAGAATTCAAATTAATATGAAAAATATAAATAAAACCTATAAAAAATCGCCTAAATCTTTAAAAATTAAACAAAGTTAAAATAATTCATTTAATTAGTTTTGAAGATTTAGTTGATTTTTTACTATTTTTAAATTTTATTTAGCCTTATTTTCGACTTTTTTTATAGAAGTTAGAAAGAAAATAAAACATTAATAAAGCAATAGAGTTTTAAATTTATTTTATTTTATTTTTAAATATTTTTTTATATTACATGAACCTACTAACACCCCATAAATTTTATATACACTCCAAACGTTAAACATAAAAATTCAAAAATCAAACACATTTAAATAAAATTATACATATTTAATAAATTGATAAAAATAATTAAATTAAAAAAAAGTAAGAATTCAAATTAATATAAAAAATATAAATGAAACCTATACAAAAATCACTAAAATCTTAAAAAATTAAACAAAGCTAAAAACATTAATTAATTTAATTAGTTTTGAAGATTTAATTGATTTTTTTTACTATTTTTGAAGATTTTTAATAAATTTAAAAAAATCAACTTGAATTTTTTTTTAATTAAATAAAAAAAATCTTTAAAAGTATTAAAAAATCAACTAACTTTTTAAAACTAATTTAATTAATTAATTTTTTTAGCTATATTAAAGTTTTTTGGAGATTTTTTTATAGGTTTTATTTATATTTTTCATATTAATTTGAATTTTTATTTTTATAATTAAATTATTTTTGATAATTTATTAAATATGTTTATAATTTTATTTAACTATATTTGATTTTTGAATTTTTATGTTTAACATTTGGAGTGTTGATTCGGTTGTAAATTGCATAAGATTTCATGTGTTTTAGTGATAAACTTTGAGGGATTTTCATGCATTTTCACACTAATATGCTTGATTTGATTGAGAAAGGTGTTTGAGCTCGTTTTGTAGGAATACGATGTGAATTAGGCATTAAAATCGTAAAAATGAGTGTCCAATCATCATTTTCACTCACTGGACTGAAGAGAGGATTGCACCATTGGATTCGTCTCGAAAAATGGAGTGGAATGGAAAAAAGAATCAAGTCAATCGGAGATCGGAAGCTCGAGATATGAAGGGATGAAGACGGAGGATGAAGTTGGGCCGACCCGCCCGCCCGACCGGGCCACAGTATCTGCACCCAACTTTTTGTTAAGTTCACCCACTGCGCATATTTTTGCAAATTTCAACTTACGAAAGTTCCGCCCGGCCGGGCCACTTTTACCGCCCGGCCGGGCCACCTGTTCCAGTCCATTTCGCGCACCCAACTGGTCCGCCCGGCCACGCCACTTACCCACCCGGCCGGGTGGACCCATTTTCGGGGTTTTTGGCCCATTTTCTCCATATTTCAAGGGCCTAATTGCAAAATTAATTCAAGACTTCTACCCCAACTATAAATAGATCAAATTTGAGTTTTAAAAGGGAGTCTTACTCCTTTTACAAGCAATTCCACACACACATTCACATAGTTGTAGGTGTTCTTCATTTTTAGTTTAAATTCTTCATTAGATTAGATAGAATAGTAGTTATTACTTAGAATCAAGCTACGATTATCATCGGGCATCGTCTATTACATCGTTTTGTAGCTACATTTCCATAATCAAGGTGATATTAATCTATTTTGCAATTCAATTTAGTATTTTCTTAATTTCTTCAATTTATTGTTATTCTATTATGAGTTTTATGTTTATTGTTGTTTTAGCCATGGGATTCTCTTTTAGAACCATGGGCTAAGCTCTTATTGCCTTGGGTGTGGATGTTTTGATGGGTGTTTAGTGTAATTGTGGATTAATTGCATGATTAGCTTAGGATTTGGGTGTATATGTTTCTAGTGTTGTGATTTTCATGATTCAATTGATTAATTCACCCTATTAGCTAGCATTATTGGTTTTGTCGACTTCAACGACCGTATTGGGTTGCATGATTAAGAGTGTGTGTATGAGCTTGAATTAATCGATTAGAATTAACATAGTAATTAGCTACACCGACCGGGGGTTGATTGCTTAGATCGACGACACTAGACACTAGTCGATTAGAGGTCGTCTATTAGATTAATGAGAGGGCGTCTCATAAACATTAGTAACCGTGTTGAACGTGTTTATGAGACACTATCTTAGGAGCTTATGGTATTGATTAGACTATATAATTGCTAATCAATGCACGTGTTCACCTAAGCCTCACAAGGGATTGGTCTACACACACGAGTGATAGCCTTTAGCTTATCCCATATTTATAGGTTCATTCATGCAATTGATTCGTTAACTCATTGAATTACCCACAAAACGGAAGCACCCGAGGCAATACCCTTCTCTTGCACTTTCTATCGAAAGTTAGATAGTTCGTCATTTCTTTTGTTATATTCTTGTTATCTTAGTTAATCTAGTTTTGTACTTGTGTTTTAAATTCCCGAAAATCCAAACAAACACGTTTAGTTACTACAATAGCATGCATACTCGTAACTTTAGGGATTCATTGGCACTTAATTAAGTCCTTGGAACGAACAAACTACTTGGTCGTGCTTACGTACTACAATCGGACCCATACGCTTGTGGGGATCGTATTTGTAAGTGCTTTAAAAAGTGTTAAAATACGATACAAGTCAAGTGTATAAAATTTAAGGGGAGTTAGTAGGTTTAGGTAATATAAAAGAAATATTTAAATAAATAAAAAATAAAAAAATTTAAAACTCCATTATTTTATTAATGTTTTTCATATTAATTTAAATTCTTATTTTATAGTAAAATTTATGGGGTGTTAGTAGGTTTAGGTAATATAAAAGTAACGTTTGGAGTGTATTTTTCATATTAATTTAAATTCTTATTTTTAGCAATTTACTATTAAATAGGAAATAGTTGGGGGGTGTATAGTAATAAAAAATGGTTTTTAAATTTTAGTGTGGTGTGGTGTGTTTAACATTTGGGGTGTGTATAACATTTTATGGGGTGTGTTTTATAAAATGACCTGTTAAACCTGCTGTAGCAGGTAACTTGACCAAAATCAAAATAAATCGAAACTTAATGGACTAAATTCAAAAAGTGGTAACCTGATGGACTAAATTCAAAATTGTGGTAACTTAATGGACTAAAAAAATATAATCCCTATATAAAATTAGTCAAATACTTTCATGCAATTTAGTGTATAGATACACTTGAATTTTAATGTTTAATTTAACTAATTTAATCTTTGATAAAACATTTGACTCAATTTAATGGAGCTCAATTTCAATTGTATAGGTGTAAACAATTGCTCCATTATCACCCATAAGTATTTTTTTTTATATAAGTTTTGTTATTTCCTTTATTTCATCATTTTAAGATTTAGAGAGTTGATTTTATGATTTAATTATAATAAATTGTTTTAAGATTTTTTTTAAAAAAAATCACTAATAAAACTAAAATGTTTTTAAAATAACCAAACCTCTTTCTTAAAAGGTCAAATCATACCTTTAAAAAAATTATGACAGATGGAATAAGGTTTTGGACCAAAAAATTATATATCCAACATTCTTTATTTTTCTTTTTTTGTTTGTGAACGGGCACATATTATTCAAAACTACCAATTCAAAACTAAAAACACAATACCATTCACCCTATTCCACCCAAATTTACACACTTAAAAAAAAAAAAAAAAAAAAAAAAAAAAAGATGTTAGTTCTCAAAATATACCTATACTAATGCAAAACCCGTGTATTACCGGAATTGTAAAAAAATATATATTATTCTATATAATAAAATTTAATATACAGTAATATTTATAGATTTTATTCGGTTGGACTTGTGGACGTATAACTTTAAATTTATTTTTTCCTTTTCTTTTTATATACAACTTTATTTAAAAGAAATGAAAGAATGATTTAAAATATATATAAAATTTGAATTAGAAAATGACGGTTGAAGAAGTAGGGAGAGAAGTTAGATTTTTCTTTTAGAATTCAAATTGTAGAATTTTTTTGAAAGAAAGCTTTCAATTTATTTGCAGTTTAGGCAAATGTCATCAAGAAGGTTATCCATACAAATTGAAGGCTCGACCCAATTGTGAGGGCTCAGAAAAGATCTCGAGGCCCTAGTTAAAGTATGCGCCACTAAATTAGTGCCACGTCGAGTAAAAATGATATTACACCTAGTAAATGTAGAACTCAACGCCACACATTCATGAAAATAGCATCAAAAAACTGAAAGATCCTACTTCTTTTCGACAATGGCGTCGACAACGATCTTTGCATCCGTCTCCACCACCACCGACTCAAAACCCAAATCCTTTAACCATGACAACGCCTCCATAACACATATAATCTCCGCCTCCTCGGATCGTAAACACCCGAAGAACACACACTTCTTACCCGCAATGAAGGCCCCCTTGTCATCACGCAACACCCATCACAGCCCCGTCTCCATTGTGTCGCTGAAACTTGCAGCGTCTACGTTTACTTTCACCGAACCCGTCGGTGGTTTGTGCCACTTACCGCAGTGTTGTCGCAGTTGTGACTGTCGCTACCCTTGGACGACGGGCAACCAGCCATTCTGTCAAGGCTCCATCAGCCTCGATGACTGCACGAACAGGTGACGATCTTCGCCCTTCCCAACATACGACGTTCCTTTCCTTCCATACCCTCCATCCAAGCATTAAAAATCTTGCCCTTTCCTCCGTCGGAAGTTCGTTTAGAACCTCGAGAAAGAGCTCATCTAATGATTCAACTCGAGTTGTCGCTCTCTCCAAAATAACACGAAAACCTCCCACATTCCAGCATTCGAGAGCAAACTCACAGTTCATAAACAAATGCCAAGCATTTTCGTTGCCCTCTCCACAAATATAGCAAGTGGGTTCAAGATTAATACCTTTACTCCGCAGTCTGAATTTAGTTGGAAGAAACCCATTGCAGCAGCGCCAGAACCAGACCCACACCTTCGGAGGGATTCTTATGGACCATACTTTCCGCCAATTGAAGTTAACTCCCACAAGTTCATGCTCGACCGGATTCATACCCATATGATAAGCCAACTTAACTGTGTACATCCTCATAAACAAATTGTAGAATTAAAAAAAATAAAAATCAAAATGAAGATATTTGAAAAAGTCACATCAACAAAGAAAGATTTAGAATTAGTATATTAGGAAGATTTACACACATATCATTACTTTTTACTCTCAATCTATATTAATTTTTAGGAAAAATACATTTTTTTGTCTCTTAAGTAGTATCAATTTTAATTTTTGTCCTCTAAGCTTTTCGAGTTTGAAATTAGTCTCTTATATTTACAAATTTTAAGATTTTAGTTCTTATTAATTACATACAAATTGTTGGCTTTATCGTTTACGTACACATCGAATCTCAAATCGCGTATCTGCAAATCGGACTCCGAATTGCGTTTGTACAAATTGTACTTCTGATGTTTACCTATGATTGTAGATAGTAAAGATTAAAATTTTAAAATTTATAAATATGAAGAGTCGAAAAACTTAGAGGTGAAGAATTAAAATTCAAACAACTTAAGTGAAAAAAAAAAAAAAAAAAAAAACTTTATTCATAATAGTTTATACTACCTTCTTTAATATTCAATAGGGTACTCATTATATAACATTTTTTTTAAAAGAGTGCAATCAATCTCGGTGCAAATTCCCTTTTGAAGTGAGGGAGTAAGAGCTTATTAGAAACATAGAATGAAATAGAGAGAAACGAAGAAGAGGAAGGGGGAGTTGGATTGAAGGTGAAATGGCAGTGACACAGAGAAGTGAAGCAGACGCTGCAGAAGCGTCGGCGGGCAATTCTTCTTCTTCATCATCTCTGCAGTTTGGCACAGCGGAAGCGCTTGAACATGTCCGGAAGCTGACGGACGTCGGTGCTATGACCCGTCTCCTCCATGAATGCATAGCCTACCAACGAGCCCTAGATCTTGACCTCGAAACCCTACTTTCCCAGCGCTCCGACTTAGATCGCCAACTCTCCAACCTCCAAAAATCCGCCGATGTTTTGGAGATTGTCAAGTCTGAATCTTCCGACATGCTCTCCAATGTCTCCTCCACATCCGCCCTCGCCGATCAGGTCTCCGCCAAGGTACGTCACCTCGATCTCGCTCAATCGCGCGTTCAGGACACGCTCCTCCGTATAGATGCCATCGTCGATAGATCCAACTGCCTCGACGGCGTTCATAAATCTCTCCTCGCCGAGGATTTTGAATCGGCCGCATCATACATCCAGACCTTCCTCCAGATCGACTCCAAATTCAAAGACTCCTCCGCCGCCCATCAGCGTGAGCAGCTCCTCTCCTCCAAGAAGCAATTGGAAGGCATTGTCAAGAAGAGACTCTCGACAGCAGTGGACCAGCGCGATCACCCAACCATACTCCGCTTCATCAAGCTCTTCAAGCCTCTCGATCTTGAAGAGGAAGGGTTGCAGGTTTATGTTAGTTACTTAAAAAAGGTCATCTCCACGAGATCGAGAATGGAGTTCGAGCAATTGGTCGAACTCATGGAACAATCAAATAATGACAGCCAGGTGAATTTCGTGGCTTGTCTCACAAATTTATTTAAGGACATTGTCTTGGCTATTGAGGAAAATAATGAGATTTTGAGGAATTTGTGTGGTGAGGATGGCATTGTTTATGCCATTTGCGAACTTCAGGAAGAGTGTGATTCAAGGGGTTCTAATATCTTGAAAAAAATCATGGAGTACCGAAAGCTATCAAAATTAACTTCTGAGATCAATTCATACCAGAGCAACTTGCTGTCGGTACGGGCAGAGGGGCCTGACCCCAGAGAAATAGAGCTTTATCTGGAAGAGATACTTTCATTGACACAGTTGGGTGAGGATTACACGGAGTATATGTTGTCCAAAATTAGGAGCCTGACCTCCGTGGATCCCGAGTTAGGTCCCCAAGCCACAAAGGCGTTTAGGAGTGGGAATTTTAGCAAAGTTTCCCAGGACACTACTGGTTATTATGTCATTTTGGAAGGCTTCTTTATGGTGGAGAATGTGAGGAAAGCCATCCAGATTGATGAGCATGTGCCTGATAGCCTCACCACGTCCATGGTGGATGATGTGTTTTACGTGTTGCAGAGTTGCTGCCGTAGGGCAATTTCTACCTCCAATATTAGCTCGGTTATTGCAGTTCTTAGCAGTGCTGTGAGTTTGTTGGGGGGTGAATATAGTGAGGCGTTGCAGCAGAAGATGAGGGAGCCTAATCTTGGAGCAAAGCTGTTTCTGGGTGGTGTGGGAGTGCAGAAGACAGGTACAGAGATTGCTACGGCCTTGAACAACCTGGATGTTAGTAGTGAGTATGTCTTGAAACTTCGCCATGAGATTGAAGAACAATGTATAGAGGTATGCTGCTGGTTGTTATTTGTTTTATAACTATTTCTATTTCCGTAATTCTAGTAATTTAAAAAAAGTTATCTGTGAGAGGGTAAGAATTTGGACTTGGAATTCTAATTGCCAAGTTCAACATGATGTACCTATCTGTGACATCACAATTTTAGAGGCCAAAATTTATTGTGAAAATAAGTTTATTTATAATGTTTAAAAGACTTAAAATGAAACATTGAGATTTAAATTGATCGTTTGAGTTCCGTATTCACTTAAGCACATCGAAATAAGTTTGTCAAGTATAAACAACATATGCAATCACTTAATCATGTAAGATCACAAACAAATTATTTCATAAGTCTGGTTGATCAACAATTTAGCACGTCGAGTACAATTTGAGAACTTTTTTAATAGTTCCAGCATCTTTAGGGCTCAATCATGTCGTAAGTACTCTTTTAAAATGCATTTAAAGTTAAATTTGAAAGTCATGTGTCTCAAGTAATCATTTGTAATCTTAATCAACAAATAATCACATCCACACATCATCATTTGTAAGTCAAACTACATAAAATTCCTCACGTGTGTGTTGAAAAAGAAGGTTGTAGTTGATGATATTCTCTTTGTACTAGTTCTTAACTTGCTAGTCACCTTTCTTGCAGAGATTTTAGTTTTGAAGCTTTTGAATTTGAGAGAGGTATTTATAGGAGTGTAGGAAAACCTTATGGATTCTAAGGTTGATAATATCTCATTCAATTAGTTTATAGTTTAAACTAATCAATTTGCTGAGATGAAAATACGAAATTCAGTGACTCTTGCCCCTTAGTTTTCTACTGTAAAGCTGTTCATATACTTCTGGCTCTGTCTATCTTTAAGAAAAATTAGTATAGATAGAATATATTAAAAGTCAATTTATATAATGTCTGGGTTATTACACTATCAGTGACAATACAACTTGATTTTAAGTAGATTCTAAATTTTAAGATTTTAATCATGACTTTGATCTATGATAAAGATGCCCTTACAAGCTCGCACTGCAATGCCTTTTTTTCGTTCCTAACATGTGTATGATAAATCATACTATTGGTTGCACTAGGCATTCGCTGCACCAGCTGATAGAGAGAGAGTTAAATCTTGCTTATCTGAGCTGAATGAAATGAGCAGCAGTTTTAAGAAGGCTCTGAATGTTGGAATGGAGCAGCTTGTGGCGACTGTGACACCCCGAATTCGACCTGTTTTAGATAGCGTGGCAACCATAAGCTACGAGCTTTCAGAAGCAGAATATGCAGAGAATGAATTGAATGACCCGTGGGTGCAAAGGCTTCTCCATGGTGTCGAGATCAATGTGGCATGGCTTCAGCCGTCCATGACACCCACCAATTATGACACATTTGTGCATCTTGTGATTGACTTCATCGTGAAAAGGCTTGAAGTGATCATGATGCAGAAAAGGTTCAGTCAACTTGGAGGTCTTCAGCTGGATAGAGATGCGAGAATGCTGGTTAGTCATTTCTCCAGTATGACTCAGAGAACTGTTAGAGACAAATTTTCGCGCCTCACCCAGATGGCTACTATCCTAAACCTGGAGAAAGTCTCGGAAATTTTGGATTTTTGGGGAGAGAATTCGGGGCCCATGACTTGGAGATTAACTCCTGCCGAGGTCAGAAGAGTACTGGGTCTCAGAGTGGATTTTAAACCTGAAGCAATAGCTGCTCTTAAGTTGTAGCCATTTGCTTATCATATGTCCATTGATCTTTGCATCAATATCTATCCCTTCAGTTTGCTTTCAAGTAAAAATATATTTTGTCCTTTCACGAGTTATTCTCTGCAAGACATCGGAGTGAAGTCATTTATCTCTTGCTCTGCATTAGCAATCTTGTTAGAATGTTTACCGGATGGTTCATTTGTTGAAAGAGAACAATCTCCTGTGTACTTTTGATACAAATTTCACGCTGCTGTTTTTAGCATTAATTAATTCATCAGCAACTCAATCTATGATTCTGCCTTCGCAACATATTATGGAAACAATATTGAGTGTGTGCGCTAGTCACGCTATCATTGTGTATCTCAAATATTTAATGACGTATCAAATATCCTTTGTATGTGAAGTTGAATCAATCAATAGAAGATTCAGGACAAAAAAAAAAAATCAAACTAGAAGATTCAGGCCAAAAAAAATAATCAAACTCGAGAAGAAAATCAAAGGGTTGAGCCTAAAGCACTCTATTTCATTTATTTAGTTCGGTATGTACATATACTACAGCCGTAAAACGAAAAACAGACAACGATAACCACATGAGCTGCTGCATCCCCAACAAATCATCCCCATGAATGTTTTGTATCATCATCACGCCCTACTGATCCTTTCCTTGCCTTCAAAATGACATAAAATCAAATAAGCATTCAGTTTGGATTAATCTAAGAAACCACAAACCATAAATTAGCTTACCAAATATATTAGACTTGAGGGGGAATCTGCGTGATGATCCTTTCACTTTCACATCCCTAAGTTGTTTACTTTCGGGTTTTTCTGTTGTGATGGAAGCACGACTGGTGCTTTCTTCAGTTATGATACGCTTTCCTTGCTTTACCTTATCATGATAAAGAGCTGGCGGTGCAAGTCTCAGGTGAGGCATGCTCTCTAACTGGCTCAAATTTCCATTGTTTTCGAGATTGTGCAACAGCTCAAACTGTTGTGAACAAGTTGAGCAGTCATTATACATATATTCATATGGCCACGTATTTTGCCCTTCATACCCAGTTACTTTACACACCCATCTAATATTTTACTCTTTACTAAATGTCTACTACCACTTCTGGCCAATATTACGGGTGGTCGACACAACAAAATATTGACCCTGGTCGGCCGACATTTTTGTGATTTCCAATTGCGATTTTTACATCTCAATACGAAAAAATTATACACCCTCCGTCGCAGTGAAAGCTACCCAACTTTCCTTTTCCATCCGTCCCAATGAAAGCTACCCATCCTTTTTTTTAAAAACAACTACTCCTCACATTTCATTATATTCTTCTTTCTCTCAATCACATCTAATACATCTACTTATTCTACCATATTTCTTAAGCTCTGTGCCCAAAGCTCATGGGTAGCTTTCACCGTCACGGAGGGAGTATATATCTACCATTTGAACGGACTAAATGCACAAGAAAACTTATAAAATGTTTCCCAAAACTTGTTCTTCTCCTATACTCCTTCAATGCATTTGTCAACCATCTTCAAGAAGTAGAATTTTGTGGTTTAGGATTTAGGCTTTAGGTTTTTTTCTTTTCAAAACCATGGTATTGAGTAAAATAGGTTTAAGATTGGGGAGGATGAAGTATATGGGTGTAGGAGTTGGGTGTATTGAGTAAAATAAGTTTTTTAATTATGATATAATAAATACACATTAAGGGTATTTTAGACATAATATTATTTCGGGTGTGATAGCAAAAAGCCGTGTGTTACTAGCCGGCGCCATTCATATATACCTTAAGCAGTAGTACAAAACTAGAAAAGTAGTTTTACGTACCCGTGAAGGTAGATGGGAGTTATCTGCAGTTTCGTGGTCACAAGGATGCGAAGCTGGTGCACCACGTGCTTGTTGTATCCATGATGAGCTGATAACTAATCCATTCTCCGAATTGCCATTTGACCTTTGGGCTTTCTTCCTTGGAATACAAATGGGACATCCCACACCGCAATATGAGGAGGCTATATTTTCTTGAAGTTGGCAATGAAGATGCAATGCATGACCACAACTATATACTTGTATGCTAGAATCTGTGGAATTCTTAGTCAGGATGGAGCTGCAGATACAACAAACAAGGCTCCGCGGGGCATAAGCATGAGAAGCTCCTTTCCTCAATAAGCTCATGGTATAATATGTATCATCCTCGATCAAACTTTTTGCAGTATCCTACATCAAAACGATAATGATAACAAGGGATGCTAAAAAAAATTGTACAAATATTTCCTATCGATTGAAACAATTTTGTACATAAAGGCATTACTTTTATGTTTCCCCTTTCAACTTGCACAAATTTTCCATAGAACAAAACTCAGGGGTAAAGTCTAGACGCCAAAGAGAAATATTCTACAAGATAAAGAAGACGCACCAGAATTCTTCTTTCAAAATCATATGTTCCAAGCATCCCAAGTATTGTAAGCTTAAAATCACCAAATTCTTGATTGCCGTTATCGGAAAGAAGTTTCAGCATGATTCGTGGGAGCTGAACATATCCAATCATTCCCTCAACAATTTCTTTAATAAAAATGGACAACAGTTTCTTCATCATACGAGTGTCCCTGACTGCTTCCCTTTCAGAATTTGTTCTAGCATTTCCTGAGTCCATCAATGGCTCACAAAACCTACAACGAAAAAAGACAAGATTAGAGGTGGTTTAAGGAAATCACCGTATGGAATATAATAGTCATAACAAAAGAATTCTAAGACATGATGAACCAAAAGGAGTAACAAATATATATTTTAAAGAGATTGACTCACGAATCAAGCAACTGAAACCAGAGGTACTCAGACTCTTCAGGTTGCAGACGAGGACTGTTTCTCTGACATAACCCAATACAAGCGCGGACAATATCAAGTATTTCAGCTACCTGCAACAATACTTGAAGCATTGACATTACTGAGAAATGAGCCCGAATGGGAAGAAACTAGATAAGAATGTTAGGGGACAAAATCAAGTTTATGAAATACCACTTTCTTCTTCAGGAATGCATCGAGATTATCCACAACGGTATGAAGAGATGCTTTCTGAATTTCAGTATCAAGCACGGAAAATTTTGCACTAAGATTAGAAAGAATTAGATGAATGGCACTTCCGACCTCCCCAACCCTTTCTAACAAGAATGAAGCAGCATCAATTATTCCATATTCCTGGCATAAACGTAAACAGTGTTCTACTCTATAGCTTTCCGAAGTCTCCAAGAATTTGAGAACTGATTTACTGTCGAATCGACATAAGAGCTGCAGAAATTAAGAAAAGTTTGTCCTTGTCAGTAATCATTGTGGAACTAAGGAATAATAGCCATAATGATCCAACTAAAAGTAGCTGTGCCTTCAACAGTGAGGTATGAGGGTGACATAAATGGTTCAACCATAATAGTTTGGTGTTTTGGACCTATAATGTAAAAAAAAAAAAAAAAGGTAAACAAAACCAATATGAATCATAATAAAACCAATAATAATTTCCTTCCACTACCATGGCAGAAAAAGACATTTCTATAAGTATTGAACTTAAAGTCTTATACATTCTCCACGCATTTCATTCTCTCAACAGCCAGTCATAAGTCATGCATACACTGAGCAAACATATGAAATTTTCCCAAAAATTCCTTGTCAAAAAGTCAAATGTACCAAGTAACAAGTTTAAGAGTGAGAAGGAAAATAAATTAAGATGATTTAGTTATACAAAAAATAACACTAGTAGGCCCTCTACTTAAAGATTCAGAAAGTTTTACCTCAAAATAAAGCTCCATCATTTCATCAGTCAAGTTAACTTGATTGTCCGGAAGAAGTTTCTGGGAGTTGGATATTGCTTCCAGATAAGCTTGGAGACCATTTGACTGAAGCTGGGCTGTACTTGCATTAGGAAAATCTGAAAAATCAACTTCTTCTAAACTAGAGATGTTGAGGGTACCAGCTGTGTGGACCTCAACAACTGTCTTAAGATAAAGGAAAAGGCTTTCGGGGTGAGACCGAAGCTCAGACAAAATATATTGAATTTTTCCACAAAAATAGTCTATAATTAGAAAGTAAGTCCCTTCTCTGCAAAACACAAAGAATAAAGACATCAGTATAGTGAATAAAACAAACTATTTCTTGTAAATGAATTCCACGTGCACAAAAATTACACAACAGATTGAAAATTTACCTGCTTAGTTTAACAAGATTTGGAATGCGAGAAATAACGGCTGATTCAAAAGCATTGGATTCTTCATTACCAAGCAGTCTTAATGTATCGTAGATAAAAGAGAATGCATATATTGGTTCATGTGCTGCTTTCATATAACTGTCCATAGCAGCAATGTATTGATGACAGATGGCATGGATGTAGCCAGAGACCTGCATAGGAAATAAGTTATCTCATTACTATGCTACATTTTTTCACCATCGAGAAATACTTAGGAAGCAGAAAATCTACTAAAGGAAAACAAGGAATCGCTGAAACGGAAATAACTTTATCATGGCAACCAAACTTTTCAGCACAGTTAAAACTTAGTTCTTTCAGTTTGTGATTTAAAGAGATGAAACCACAACATGGTTTTTGTACATTGCATGGTGAATTTTCCTCGCTCGCCCATTCATCATTTTACTAGATTCACTTCCCTTCCTGCTGGCCTTTCACCCTTAATTTATAATTAACAAAGGGAAAAAATCTACCCACATACATAACAAAAAATGTTTTCTACCCATTCATTTTGAAGGTAAATGACTCTAATACCTTGTTAAAAAAATGTTTTTTACCCACATGGCCCAGACACCCCTTACTCACCCCTCAAATGGGCAACCCTTCCCCCTCCTAACATATTGGACCAGATGGATATTTTGGACCGAATGGGGCATTCAGTCCATTATTCTCGTTCGGTCAGGATTTTTTTGGACCGAATGGGGTAATTCGATCCATTATTTTTCATTCGGTCAGTATTTAAAAAAAAATCGGTCTGAACATATTGGACCGAACGAGTATTTTGGACATAATGGAGTAATTCTGTCCATTATTTTTGTTCAATCTGTATTATTTTTTTTATTCAGTTTGAATTAGCATTATTATATAATTCTGATTCCAAACATATACTAAAATGATCCTAAATTCCTACTGTATATACTAAAATATTTATAATTCCTAATATATATATAATATTGGGAGGATGGGGTTCAAAGTTATACCCACCCGAAATTTTAAGGGTATTTTGGTCCAAAATTGAGTAGAGGGTAAAAAACATTTTTGTTATGAATGTGGGTAAATTTTAATTTTTTTTAATGAAATGGGATATTTTTCACCATTACCAGATTAACAAATGCCAAGCAGTATTATGCCAATACCTGATGAAACTCAGCCTTCTCAGATAGGCGCAACAAATAAGGAGCGTCCCACTGACTTTCAGGCACTGCTTGTATCAGTGAAAGTAGTTGTTTCTCGCGTCTTTTGAAGATTTCGACTGTCTGAGTATTTGAGGTATTGATGTCTGATGTCAAGTAGTCCAAAATTTTACTTAAAATATCACTAGAGACATTGGCTTGTTCGTGTGCCACATAGTAAGATATAAAATCATACATGAGACACACATCCTTTCTTGAAGGCCAAACTTCTACCAAGTCACTATCATGGCAGCAGATAGGACTGCTTGTTTTCAAGTAACTAGCATCAACAATATCAGCAAGAATATCTACCACTCTTTGAATCAACTTTTCATTCTCAGGTGGCTCCATGCTGATTTTAATTAATTCCTGGGAAGAATCGGTTGATTTAGGATGTTCGACATCTGTAAAAGCACATCTCAAAACTGCCAGAGTAGCTTCCGTATCGAATTCTAAAAGATAAAGCATGTTTGCATAAGCACCACTTAAAGGTAAACTCGCAACAGCCAACGAATTTTGAGCACTGGAATCCTCCAATAGGAATTGTAAAAGCTCTTTCCTAAGAAAGGGCAGGCGCATAGGAGAAAGATATCCATGCCCTGCAAAACAGAGACAGACACTAATCATTGATTGATTTGCTGAGAATAAGATGTCTTGAAAACTTTAAAATCTTTAAATTTGGTACTTGTTAGCGTTAGTTCAAATGCTTTAAACAAATTTAACCAACTCTTCACTATTGCATTTGAACAAGAGCCTAGTTAAATAACAATATCAATTATTTTGGGATGGAGGGGGTACTATAATTAAACCTGAGAATCAACTATAAAGAGAAGAGTAGTTTTTATAAAATGAATTTAGTGTCAATTGTAATAAGGCTTCATCGTCATCAGTCTTAAGTTCGGCCCAAACCACTCTTCTCTTTGTCATTATTTAACTCTTTTCAGCTGAATTTTTTTAATCACACCCTGAATTACCCCAAAGTGCTATTTCATTAGTTTGAAAACAAACCTGGAGGAAAAGCAAGACCTAGGAAGCAATACTTCAGGTAGATGAGTATCCTGTACCTGCTTCCATGGGGTACAATGTAAGAAACTAGACATGTCACCAATAGAAGGGGAAGAAAAGGGAGGCAAAATGGGTAAAAAGCAAAATAAACCCCGGTGTTAGATAAAATATGCACAAAAATCCCTTATGTTGAATAAAAGTATGCATGAAGTCCCCACTGCCCACTTTCGTTTAAAGAACACTAGCGGCATTAAATTAAAGTGTGAACGTACATAATTGTCCTTCATATAAACAAAAAATACGCACACAACACTCAAACACATAGACGCAAAATATGTACATATCAAAGGTGTCAAGAAGTGGATGGTGGGGATTTCTTGCATACTTTTATAAAACACAAGGGTGGTGTTTGGTTAGAGATTGTGGTGGATTGAATTGAGATTGAAAAAAATGGATTGGGGTAATTCATGAATAGTAATTGTGTTTGGATAGAGATTGAGAAGTAGGGGTGGATGTAGCTTTATGTAAAATCAAAAGTGATGTCGTAATATTTTATTAGTGGGTAGAAAAATAATAGGAGAGAGAATGAGTGTGTGAAAAAAAAAAGTAAGAGAGAGAATGAGTGATTAAAAAGAAAATTGGTGATGTGATTGTATAAAAATAGGTGTGTATATGTATTATGGGGGTGAATTGGTATTTGGATTGGGAGAGATTGGATTGGGAATGGCCAATCCAAATCCGGATTTGCCAATCCCAAACCAAACACGGCCAAGGGGTTTTAATGTTTTATGCATATAATGAAACATAGGAGGGGGATTCTGTGCATACTCTTATAAAACATATGGGGTTTTAAAAAACATTTAATGAAACACAAGAGGGTTTGGTGCATACGTTTTTTAAATACTGGGGGGGTTTATGCTTTTAAAGAAACGCAAGAGGGTTTTGTGCATATTTAATCAAACACAGGGGTGTTTTATGTCTTTTACCCAGAAAAGCATGTCCAATTATTTTTAAGAACCCACTTTTGGTCAATCAACAGGAGTGTTTTCTTAAAAATAACAGGAAAGCAAGTTGTCGTGGGGTACTTAGTTACTTCTAAACAGATGATACTTACGAGTCATAGCAAATTACCCGAGGGAAGTATCACTTTCTCTTAAGCTATCTCGTAATATAAGCAGAAGCTCCTCAAGAGGTGTCCTAAAATCATCTAGACCTTTGTTAAACAAATATATCAACGCACAATGCAACCTGTGTTCCCTGCATAAGCGGACGACCTACCATACAAATTAAGATATCACCAGTTTTATAATTGAAAAAGGTTCAAAGTTGATTAAAATAAGCGGACGGCCTGTATCTATGAAGAAACTACATTTTACCTGATTAAAATCCAAGGACAAAATATCCATGTGGAGAACACACTGTTCAATTCGTTGCAACCAACCTCTCTCGCTGTAGTGTTCCACTAATGCTTGCATGATCTTCAAAAATATATCAATTACTAAATAAAGTAAAAACATACTTGCAAAGAAGAAGAAAGGGTGAAAGCACTAATGTTAGAAAGTACCCCAGGTGGAAGGGATCCCAGCATATCTTTCAAAATGTATGGTTCCAAAAGTTCCAAGAATGTCTCTACAAGATGAAAGCATCAATTTACGAAGGGGCATAATATACATGTCACTGACAGAGTGACGGTAGATTTCAATAACAACCTAGGAAAAAAAATATATGCACACACACATATATATATATTGAACATGTATTTGTGTCATCTTCCTTGATCCTCATAGTTTGCCTAACTACAACACTACCAAAGATGTGGGGGGGGGTAGCACCTTTTTGGTGAGCCTCATCAAATTTAGACTGGATATCATCAAAGAGGATGTCAGTTCTCCTGATATGCACACAAAATTCAACTGCAACACCACCAACACGGATGTATTGCTCCTTAATCTCATTGGATTGGTCCAGCTTTTCGTTTTGGCTGTAGCAAGCCACTGATAAATAGGAAAATACTTCGGTAACATATGCCTGAAGCAATTCCACAAGATATGGCATAACTGTCATTTGTATGTCAGATAGATTTTTGGGAAGGTCAACGACACCAGGTGATTGACCATCATAAAGTGCCATGGCCATGTTTAAGGCACCCATCCAGTCACCTGCTCTTCGAAGAACCTCTATTCGTTCCTTCCAGGAAAGAAGGCGGGAAACAATGAGGTGATCCTGTCCAAGTATGTATATAGTAGCACCCCTAACAGCAACACTGTTGTGATAAGCTTTCTCGGGGTTTCCGAGTGCATTTGAAAAAAATATGTGATGAGAAATGACACCATCCCTTTGAAATCCATCCCCAGAAAAGCTAGTCTGGTGAATTAAATTCCCATCTTTTGAATACAAACAGAGTTGTTCTCTCGAAGTGAGGATGGCCAACATCTGGGTAATAAGAAAACCATGAGTTTTCCTGCTCCAATTCTATCATAATATCAAGCTTCGGGCAAGGAGGACAAATGATAATTTGTTTGACAAAGGATAAGAGATGTTATATGAATCAAACCTGATCCCCCAACCATGCCACACCAATAGCTTCACTTTCAAGAGTCCACTTTTCTAGTACTTTTAGTTTTGATTTCAATAGCTTAGCAACCTGAATTTCCCGATCCCAAGCAATGGCAAGCAGTGAAACTTTATCTGATGTCTCAACAAGAGCATTTTCTGGCAGAAAAGATTGAAATAAACATTTTCAATAACAGCAACAGCTGGAGCTTGTTAAAACTTTATTCACATACCAGAGGACGAGCAAGGTTCCTGTGACATACATCTCCAAGCAGCATACGGCATGGCACCCTCCCTGATGCCATCAAGTTTGGGAATTTGAGCATATACTTTCACAGTGGGACTAACTTTTGCCTACAAATATCATATCAGCATTATTTCTACAAAGGAAAAAAAGAAGAAAATAAAACAGAGCTAATTTTAGTATGCATAAAAAATACTCAATAAGGTATTAATATAGTCTTCCAACGTCATTACCACCAGAGCAGATTGATGTGTGATGAAAATGACAACACCTTCATCTACCATGCCTCCCATCATGCTACTAATACTACTAGTAGAAACTGCACTATTACTCTGAGAGGACACCATTGTGCCTCCATGGCCTTCACCGTAGAGCAATGGAGAAGCACATATTACTCTGCTAGTAGTTTCATCTAAAAGTTTCTGTTTAAGCAACAAATCAGATATAATCAGTCCAGGAAGATACAATGGAATATAATATTTCATTCATCCAGAATCGATCTCTACCATTGATTTTGAATAAGATATCCTATTGAGAAATGGAACAACAGAAAAAGTAATCAACTTGATCACGCCGTTGCTGTCACCACTAACAACATTGAATTGACGAGTAACTTGAGTGTCTTGGCCCAGATATAACATGTGAACCACTGGAGCTCTATGTTCAGTGACAATTTTAAGAGGTTTGGCTTTATGAACATCCCAAACAGTGTAGTGGCCATCACCATATCCTGCAAAGAGTAGGTCCCCTTGCTGATTAAAGCACATGGAAGTTACAGGGACATAAGATTTATCCACTTGTAACCCAAGAGATATCATCTGAAAGCGCATTCATTGGCACCATCAGTAAGCAAAATAAGTCAATACAACAATATGTAAATTACTACATTTATGCACAGATAGAAGAAAATATATTAATGCTGGAAATACTAAACACCCCTATAAAGGAGCCTAATCATTGAGAAAACTTTCAATATTAACGCATCAAACAGTGATTTTATCAGCTATTCCTGACATATGCATCAAAGTTGAGACCAATGAATTGGAACTGCAGTGGACTAGAGAGTACAATACTGACTTGTGTGTCCATGTTGTCAACAAGATGCGGAGTATACTTGCTGGGCACAACAAAAATTGATCCTTTCGACGTTCCCAGTGCAATATAGTTTAAATGTACGGCCACAACTTGAGGGGATCCATGATCTCGTCGAAAGGCTTGCGATGAGATGGTCTGTGTAATAGCATTGTTGGAATTAACATCAAAGTAGCCTAACACAGTAGAGCCCCATTGGACGCCCTCAAGCCTCATTGGCTGTGCAGCGGCACCCTCTTCGTAGTGCAAACCTGTAAAGGCTTGTTTCTTCTCAATTTCTTCAGCCAACTCAAGTGGCATTAAAGAACAGTCAGATTCCAGCTCCAAATTTGTATAGACTCTATTGCTTTCCTGTATTGAAACCAAGTCTTTGGGTGTATCTGGCACGTCACTTTTCATACTAGTATCATCACCATTCACAGGTTCACCCAAAACATTAGCAAAATTATTAGCTTCTTCTCCTCCAGCTGAATCTTCATTACAACCAACACCGTTCAACGTTCCAACCACCTTATGTCCACCAAATTCATCAGCAGCACGAGCTTCAGGAAATTCTTCATTTTTTTCATCCAGTAAAGGAGACATAACTTGCTCACTAACATTACTTTCAACTGAGAGTAAGATTTCAGAAGGAGAAATGCCGTGGCTTCTACAAGTTGGCGTTCTGCCAGCACTCGTTATTTCATCTTCAGTTAGAATTTGGCAGTTGTTCGAAGCTTTAGCAACCTGATCAAACCGTTCCTGATGACTGTCTTCATCATCATCATCATCTGTGTGTTTTGAGTCCGAATTGATATTTTCCAGAGGATGTTGCTCCAGTTTAACTTCGTTCCCAGAAAGCATATCTGATGGTGGCGTATCGACTTTTGGAGTAAATTCAGAAAGCGGCCTCTGAGCAACATCGGTGGCAGCTCTTCTCAACTTGATGGCGGCGGCGTGGGGCGTGGGGATTGGGCGAGAGGCAGCGGCGGCGGCGGCCAGCGCATCCCCAGGCTTGGCATTAGATCTGATGGAGCCATTACCAAATAACTGGGGCAAAACCCTAGCCGCGTACTTAGTAGTATGGCTATTGCTGCTGCTAAGAGGTGGATTGTATTTACTAGACTCAACGGATGGAGTTGAATGTGAATGCGATAGCCTCTGGTTTCTAGATAAGACGTGGTTGGCAGTGGCGTCGTCGTCGACTTGTCTGAGGGGGAGGTGTAAAGTTGAATCGGAAGTGGAAGGGGAAGAAGGAGGAGAAGGAGAGGAGGAAGAATGGTTGAGGAGGATTTCGTCGACGGTGCGGTGGTGACGATTAGGTGAGGAGTGTTGTTCTTCATCAGAGTCGATTTCGCCGTGCGATTGAAGAAGAGAGTCGAGATCTACTGATAAATTCTCCATAAAGCAATGATTCGTTCGATTTAGGAGGAGATGTAGACTGTATGTAATAGGGGAAATTCAGATTTTCATCGTCTTTTTCAAAAATTCCGACGACTTTCAGGTGAACCCGCTTACAGTCACATTTTTACCTCGAACCCATAGAAATGATATATTTGAATTTTAAAAAAATCAAATCCATAGAAATTGTTTCTAGAATCATTTTTTTTAAAGGGGTCCTCTCACGGCTTTTACTTGAGAATTTTTTATTTTTTGTTCTGTAAGATTAGGATATTCCAAAATAAATCCTTTAGTTTCAACTTTAGGTCATGTATGTTTCAATTTTATTCTTTTTTATCCAAATTTAATCCTTTATCTTTTGAAACAATTAAAGTTAATTAAAAAAGTTTCATAGATAAAAATTAATTAAATTTATTCAAAATAAAATTAGGCATGTAATCCATTTTTAATTGACAACCTATTTATGGAATAAAACTTCATTCAATATTTTTTTTGACAGCATCAAATTATATTGTTAAAATTAATTAATTATAAAATTATGTATAAAATTTAAATATAATTAAAAAAATACAAAAATTAAAATTTCAACAAATTAATAATATAACGTAAAATTTGAAATTTTAAAAAATATATATTTAACCTTTATATAATTTTAAAAAATGAAGAAAAAAAACACACATCAAAAAAAAAATTACATAATAAATATAATTTGAAAAAATAATAAAAAATATATATTTATCTATCACTACATTACTGCGTGCCCATATATATATATATATATATTAATTTTACTTTATTGATTAAAAAGTAATTTTTAAAATATATATAGATTTTAAAAAATTTATTCTATTAAAAAAATAAAATGTTACAGCAATATATATTACATTATGTATATAAAAAATAATAATAGAATAAAATAATTATAATTTTATTAATAAAACAAATTAATATACAAAATTACAAAGTAGAAACAACAATTTATTTAGTCAAATTTCTTAACATAATCCAAGAAATTTTCTACTTTAGGAACTGAAAATATGTATTTATTAAACTACTCCATTTTCCTAATTTTTCAAACAATACTTTAATAATTTTAATTATAGCATAATTTTAATTTGGAGCATAACAAATGCATATCTACTTGCACATAATATGATGGAAAAAATAACGCATGCGTCTTCTCCTTCTATAAACGCGCTTCACAAATGAAATATAATACAAATATTATATTTACATAAATGACATAATCTATACAATAGAATTTGACGCTGTAAAAAATAAAATTGAAATGAAGTTTTAATTATTCCATAAATTAATATGTTGTCAATTAAAAATATATTGCATGTCTAATTTTATTTAAATAAATTTAATTAAGTTTGATTCGTATATTTTTTAATTAATTTTAATTGTTTCCAAAGATAAAGGATTAAAATTGAATAAAAAAAGGACTAAATTGAAACATGAAGGATGTATTTTGTAAAGTTAAAACTTAAAGGATTTATTTTGAAATTTTCTAAACTTACAGGATCAAAAATAAAATTTCCTCTTTTTACTTTTTAGAAGTGTTTTTAAGTTGTTTATAGAGTGACTTCCTCTTTTAAGCTGTTTTCAAATACTACTATAAAGTGCTTAAAAGTACTTTTTTTTTAAATAGAATCACTTTTGGAGTGTTTTCAAACACAACCAATTGATTAAGTTAATTTGTTAAAAGTGATTTTGGTGACCCTCCAGCTACTTCTAATAGCTTTTATGTGCTTCTAATCATTATAATAATCAATTTTACCCTGACAATTTAAATAATATTTCATCTTTACACATTACCTATCCAAATGTAATAAGGGTTTGTTTTTTAAAATTTATAAAAAAAAGTGTTTGTTTTGTAAACACCACAACATATACACAATTGATTTAAAGTGCTTAATTTTAAAACACCATCAACTTTCAATTTTCTTGCAAAAATCAATTTTAATCACTTTGAATCAATCACTATGATTTGCAAACACACCCTCAAACTCTGTAACTGCTTCTAGAATCACTTTTTTTAAAGTTGTCCTCTCACAGCTTTTACTTTTTAGAAGTGTTTTTAAGCTGTTTATAGAGTTTGCAAACACACCCTTAATGCACCCCCTATAATTTGACTAGGATAAATGCACCATCCTCCTGGTTGTCATAAATATCATTTTCTTTATAAAATACACATTCTACTCTAAACTTTAAATTTTTATCTAACTTCTTCTTCCTCACTTTCATCTCTTCCTCACCACAACTGTCGGCCTTACCGATGTTGCTGCCGCCACCCTCTCCCAAATCTGGGAAAATACAACAGGAAAAGAAGAAAAAAAAAAAACCTCTCTTTCATTCGGATTTTTTTTCGTCTTTTTTTCTTTTATGGTTATTCTCCCTCCATCTCCCTTGGTTCTCCCTTCATCAACGCGACCCCCATCCTCTCCCTCACCCTCAAATTCTCTCTTCATCGGCACGGTCCCCTCCCCCTCCCTCAATTTTCTGCAATTTTTTTGGTTTAACCTGTCATCTGGTCAAAGATGCCGACCACCCAACCCCAGGTTTGTGCATTTAACGGCCGCCGCCTAGTGAAGATGCCGGCCACATTTCTTTTGTTAGGGTTTCTACAAATTTTTCTGTGGAAACTTTTTTTTAACATTTTCAACAATTTAATGCCAATCATATACACTTTCGTCGATAAATTGTTGTCGACGAGAATGTATATGGTCGACATTAAATAGTCAATATTTTTTTATTTTTTTTTTTGGTGGCCAGGTTCATACCGACCAAACCGATCGAACCAAACCAGACCATTAAATATGGTTCAGTTTTTTGTTTACGGTTTTTAGAATTGATTTTTTTTAGTATGGTTTGGTTTACGGTTTTCACTAATGAAAAGCCGCAAAAAATCGAACCAAACCGAACTTATTTTATATATAATATTATATAAAAAATATATATATTATAGATTTATAGTCCTTATATTATATAATCCGTCCCAAGATATTTTTTAAGCCGGCAAGCCCAATTGCCAAAAGCCAGAAACCCCACCCATTCTCTTCTATTTAGTATTTAGCGTCTCTACGTGCATGACGCTCTCACAGTCTCACTCAATTTGAAATCTTGAAGAAGACAGAAGTTTGCTATTTATTTTTGTGGTTATTTAGTTATTTTTTAACAGCTAGTTTGTGAACGTTGTAATAGCATTTCGTCTATTCGAATTATATTTTGGATTATTGGGATTTCATTTTGTCTATTCTATTGAGATCGCGTTTTACATTTTTATTAATTCTTGTGTATAGGGAAAAAAATGAGCAAAATCACGGTTCGGTCAAAACTGAACAGTTTTTATAAATACGGGTTGGTTTATGGTTTTGAAAAAAATAACGGTTTATAGTTTGGTTTACGATTTACAGACCAAACCGAACTGTGCACACCCCTAGTGTCAGAGGCTGTTGCGGTAGAAATTAGTGGGGATGCATTTAGTAGTGTAATATTACTTAAAGGGTATTATGGGATTTTCACATAATTATTAAATTAATAAAGTGACAGGGGGAGTGCATCCAACGTAAATTGAGGTGTACATAGTCACACCCTTATTTAAAATAACTCATGAACAACAGTCCATCCCAGGCTGTTACGGCCCCAACCTGACTGGCAAAACCCTCCCTTGTGGCCTAATCATGACGGTGTGGGTTATTAATATAGATGTATTCACTCCAAATTACCTAAAATAACATTTTCTCTCTAAATTTCCTTAGATAAATACACTCCACTAAAATCCTAAGGGCATGTTTGTTTTGGGACTCACCCGTTCGGACGTGGGACGTAAACCTTGTTCTACTTCGGGATTTCACACCCGGATTTCCCCATCCAACTACACGCATCCCTAAAAATACCTATACATCCTACTATTACATCCCATCCCATCCAATCACTCTTACACAATTTGATTTGACAACTCAAAATCCAAAAACAAACACACACAATTACTGTTCATCAAGATTTCCCCATCCAAGATTTCTCCATCCAGGATTTCCCCATCCAGAATTTACCCCATCCTACGTAATCCCAAAACAAACATACTCTAATTTATTCTTCTTCTCCGTCACTCTCCTCTCCTAAATCTGTTGCCCCTCAATTTTTTTTTCTGCAATTGGGCCACCCACTCCTCCCTCCCACCATCGTCGCTGCGCTGCTGCTCCCACCCACACGCCCCAACCCACCGCTCCCTTCGGCAGCATCCCCACCTTCGCAACAAATTTTTCGTTATGTAAAAAGGTTGACTGTCCATTTCTTCCCCAGACCGCCGCACGCACGCAACCGCCCCTCCACACCGGCTAGAATATTTGTGTTCTTTGGTCTTCTTTGTGGGAGAAAAAACGTGCTAATAGACTGTATACTAGTGCACGCCCGGCGTAATACGCGGGATTATAAAAAAAACATTATTTAAATTTTTTTTATTTAATAAGATTCAATATTACATCCAAAAAAATTCTGCCAATTTTAGAGTAAAGAATTAATGAAAATGTAAACAATTATTGATAGGACCGTTCATAAAATTTTGAGACTCTTCTTAATGTTTATGTAAGATTGAGAAGCCCAAACAAAAGAAACTACATCTTAAAGAAAGAAGCAATGAAGATATCTTAAAGAAGCAATGAAGATAAACATTAAATCATAATCATCAAAAACATTTATACATCATAAAAGAGTTAGAAATCTAACACAAATATTATGAAATCTTGAACTCATGATAGAAATACATTGAATATAAAAGTTAAATATACAAACACACATGAAACTTATAGACTTGTTACATGAAATAATTTAGAATGTATAAAATTCTGGAAAAGTCCCATATGTCCAACATGAGAAATTAGTCTAAAAGATTAGTTTGAAGCCGTACCAATCCACCAGGTTCAAGTCCTATCAACACCTAAAAAATGAAAAACACAAATAAGTTTTTTGTTACAAACTTACTGTTCACAAAATTAATCACAGGTTCACCACAACACATTTGTCAAAATGCCACCCAGGATTTTTTAATACCAAATGATTCCAAAATCTGGAAAAAACCTGAGAATGTAGAGAATAAGAGTGAAAAATGAAGCGGAGACATGAGGAAAAAACACAATGACAAATATATGAATTAAAGGCTGAAACTTTTCATATCTTAAGTTTTAGACCCTTGCAATAAAATATTTGAATCACTTTTATTGTTAGAAAAGATTTTAGAACTTCATACCTAAATAACCAATAGGACTCTTGGCTGAGTTGCAATATTGAATTTAAAATATAAATATGCACAGAAAAATATAAATAAAACTGAAACTAAGAAAAAAAAAGAATAAAAAATAAATTGAGAGAGAAAATATTAACCAAACTCAACAATTTCTGAAATTCACTATCTTTTAAGTGAAGATGAAAAAAAATAAAATAAAATTGAGATCAAACTCAACTATTACTACTGAAACTTACTATCCAAAAAAATCATAACATTACTCCCAAAGCGACGCAATAATGAAAAGTTTGTTTCCCTGAAATAAAAAATTAAAAAAAAAAAAAAATTGTATCAGAAACCTTTTCAATATAAGATAAAACAAAAGGCCATACAGAGAAAATTGAGAAGGTCAAACGATTAATAGATGATCTCGGCAGTAACGACCGTATTCAATTTTTAATTGAAATTGAACTAAAATGAAGTCAAATATTTATGAATTCAGACCCTCAAAGAATGTAAGGACGAAGAAGAGGCGGAAAAGAAGTGAATACTAATGGTAAATGTAAGATAGATAAGATGCAAGATGGGGAAGAATACTCACCGTAAAATGCTAAGATGAGAGATGGGAGAGAATACTAACTGTAAAAGCAAATAGAAATTGAGAATATAAGAGCTTTATTATTTCAAAATACATTATTTAAAGAAATAAAAATAAAAAGATTAAGAATTGAAAAGTAAAAAAAGAGGCGGTTTTAAAAAACAGTAAATTTGTTTTTTAAGAATTTAAAAGTAAAAAAAAAAGGTGGTTTTTAAAAAATAACCGACTCATAAAAATGCAGTATTTTAAAATGAGGAAAGGAGAGTAAGCCACGTAAGATTTGAGAGAACTGTGAAATAGACGAAGTAAAGACTAGTGCACGACCCGCGTACTACGCGGGAATAATTATTTTCTTCATTTACATATAATGCAGAGGCACACATGATTGAAATAGGTACAATTGATTGTAAAAAGAGAAAAAATCTAAAAAATAAAATGAGTTACAAATTTCATAAATTAGAAATAGCAATTGATGATATGATCGAGTATTGGGGGTTGGATTGACATAACATAAGAGGTTTAGAAAATACTAAAAAAATGTAGAACTTTACAAAAACATTGCAGAAATCATGAGTAAACAAAATGAATTTATAAACCGTCACCATCTCATCATTTTTAGAGTTGTATACTGAGTTGAAATAAAAAGATGGATTCAAACGTCTTGTTTACCCACTCAAGTATTTCAGAGTCAATTTGGGCGATTCATTTTTAACAAAAAAAACTATATTTTAATATTCTCTTAAAATTTCCATGTCAATTTAAAATGAATAATAAATCAATACAAATTAGTTATAGTTTTAAAATAACAATATGCTCTGAAATTAGTAGGTGTTTGATTGATACCTCTGTATTTCGAATCATGGAATTAGTAGGAGTTGGATTGATAAAATAAAAAATTACACTATTTTTAATGAGTTATTATTGAGAAAAATATTAACTGTATTATACAGAAGCAAACCACACAACACAGTAATTCCTCAAACGCTCCTCAAACGCTGAAGAAATATAAAATTACCTAATTGTTCCGTAAAAGAAACAAATGTTGTCTTGTTTAACAAATCATATAAAATTACCTAATTGTTCCGTAAAAGAAACAAATGTTGTCTTGTTTAACAAATCAATACCAATCTGAATTTCTATACTTGAAAAGAAACAGAGCCACTGAACAGAAATGAAAGAATAATATATAATTATTTTTATCCAATCCTTTAAAATTATAAACAATACCTGCATAAAATTAAAATGTTCTTTGTCTCGGATGAAATTGCAGAAAAACAAAATGATGTTCTTTATCTCAGATTTGCAACAGCAACCGGAGCAGAAAATTCGGAATAATATAGGCAACCTATAATATACACAAAAAAAAATTCAGAATTACAAAATGAAAAGATCTGAAGAGAAAATAGAAAGGACGGATAAATTTGTTAATAGATGATAAACTATGTCAGACAAATATAGTGCAGTGAAAAGATAGTTAGCAGTATTAAAAAAAAATGTAGATATGTAATTAGAACATAAACAGAATACAAATGAGAGAGAAAAGAACGACATAACATAAGAGGTTTAGAAAATACTAAAAAAATGTAGAACTTTAGAAAAACATGCAGAAATCATGAGTAAACAAAATGAATTTATAAACCGTCACCATCTCATCATTTTTAGAGTTGTATACTGAGTTGAAATAAAAAGATGGATATTATAGAGAAACAATGAATAGGGAAATTATAATTTCATTAAGTGAATTGAATGAATTACATGAGGGAGTATTTATAATTACAAACTATATCTAATATATATCTTCAATCATATCTAATGGATATGATATTATTAATATTATATGCCTCCTCAAGATGGAGCACCGTAGGAGAGTCCAATCTTGATCATAAATAGTTGCAGGCGAAGTCGGGGAAGAGACTTTATAAGGACATCAACAAGTTGATCCGCGGAGGAGTTAATTGGGAGGAGGGGAAGGCACAATCGGTGGAGTGATTAAAGAAATTGAGCACTTAAACCTGGAGAGGTCACCGTGAGAGTTGAAACCGCAGGTGTTGTTCGGAAGTTGCAACCGAACGGCAATTATGAGAGGGGTGTTGTAATCGTGGGTTTTTAACGACAAGAATGCCGAACAACGATTACGAGAGTTCTTGAGGGATCGAGGCGTAGGCTCGTTGGGAAGAATACATTTGTTTTCTTGAGGTTGGGGTAATCGTGGGTTTTGTACGACAAGAACGTCGAACAAGTGGGTTTTGTACGACAAGAACGTCGAACAACGATTACGGGGAAGAAGAAACTTGTCTTCTTGAGGTTGGGGTAATCATGGGTTTTATACGACAAAGACGTCGAAATGATTACGGGGAAGAAGAAACTTGTCTTCATGAGGTTGGGGTAATCGTGGATTTTGTACGACGAAGATTAACGTCGAACAACGATTACGAGGGTTTGGGTGGAATCGAACCCAGGATATTTGGGCGTGAGGCTCTGATACCATATAGAGAAACAATGAATAGGGAAATTATAATTTCATTAAGTGAATTGAATGAATTACATGAGGGAGTATTTATAATTACAAACTATATCTAATATATATCTTCAATCATATCTAATGGATATATTTAGATTATATCTAATATATATCTTCAATCATATCTAATGGATATATTTAGATGATAAGGATAGATATAATATTAATAATATCTTATTAATATTATATGCCTAATAGATATTCTCTTAAAATTTCTATGTCAATTTAAAATGAATAATAAATCAATACAAATTAGTTATAGTTTTAAAATAACAATATGCTCTGAAATTAGTAGGAGTTTGATTGATACCTCTGTATTTCGAATCATGGAATTAGTAGGAGTTGGATTGATAAAATAAAAAAAATGTTAACACAATACAAATAAAATAAAAAATTACACTATTAAAAAAACATAAAATTATCTTATTGGAAGTAAAAAATTTGTGCAAAATTGAATCTCATCCATTAAGTAAAAAAAATCTAGCAATTAAACGTAGAAAATGATATAATAAAAATAATTATTACGTACACTTTTTTTTTTTTAATCTTTTTAATATCTTACAGTTTTCACATTAATATCTAAATGAATTTATTTTCACAGAATTTCGTGCGGAGGTTAGAAATGGGTTATTATTGAGAAAAATATTAACTGTATTATACAGAAGCAAACCACAGTAATTCCTCAAACGCTGAAGAAATATAAAATTACCTAATTGTTCCGTAAAAGAAACAAATGTTGTCTTGTTTAACAAATCAATACCAATCTGAATTTCTATACCTGAAAAGAAACAGAGCCACCTGAAGAGAAATGAAAGAATAATATATAATTATTTTTATCAAATCCTTTAAAATTATAAACAATACCTGCATAAAATGTTCTTTGTCTCAAATGAAATTGCAGAAAAAACAAAATGATGTTCTTTATCTCAGATTTGCAACAGCAACCGGAGCAGAAAATTCGGAATAATATAGGCAACCTATAATATACACAAAAAATTCAGAATTACAAAATGAAAAGATCTGAAGAGAAAATAGAGACAACTTGAAGAAAAAGAAAGGACGAATAAATTTGTTAATAGATGATAAATTATGTCAGACAAATATAGTGCAGTGAAAAGATAGTTCGCAGTATTAAAAAAAAATGAGAGAGAAAAAAAATGTAGATATGTAATTAGAACATAAACAGAATACAAATGAGAGAGAAAAGAAAAATGGAGAAAGAATAATAATACAGTAATAAAAAAGAACGCTTAACTTTGTAGATAAGAAGAAGAAAACTGATGATAACCGTATGTCAAAAAATTTAAAATTTAAAAAATCATAAAAAAAACGACTCACAGAATTGCAGTATTTTAAAATAAAGGGCAAAGGAGAATGCCACGTAGGAGAGATAAAAACTCTCAAATATACGATGTAAAGATTTTTTCAATTTGTTTGAAAAAAAAAATCCGAAAATTTGCTATGTTTTGGAAATTATTTCAAAAAAAATGTTAAATTTTTAGATTTTTTTTTACGAAATTGTGTTTTTCATATTTTTTTCCTCGAAATATATACTCGATGGTAACACGGTTGCAGATTTTTAATATATAAATTAGGGATGATTGTATGGTTTTTTTAAAATTAATATAAGGATATTATTGTCTTATATTACACTATTTAAAAAAAAAAAAAAGTTTGGGGTGAACACAGCTAAAGAGCCTTTTGATTTAGTGGGAAAGGCCCAAGGCCCAACTCAGAGAGGCGCAGGTTCATAATACAGAGGCGAAATGACAGGTATAACCTTAGATTTGAAGGGGCAATTACCAGAATGCACATGGCGAGGTCACCATTTCCAATTTCAATTTAGGCCCAAAATTTCTGGAAGCGAGAGAGTTACAAGTGAGGAAAGGGCTTTCTTTCTTTCTCTTTCTCATTGTTTCGGATAGATCTCACAACCACGAGAGAAAAGGTAAAGGAAATCCCAATAAAACAAAATGAAAATTTTGGTTACTCAAATCTCCTCTTGCTTCTTCCTCTACTTCTGCTGCTGTTTACTCTCACTTTATACACACAACATATATACGCATACACAAACATAAAGTCAATCTTACCTTTCTTGATTTTGCCCCTGAATCAGTATACCCTAAAATTTTACATGCATCCCCTTTTTTTGGTACCCAACTTTGATTTGATTGATTCTTGGGTTGAAATTCTTTGCTATGTGGACTATACTTCTACTTCCAGAATGAGGGCTTTTGTGCGTTTCAGTTCAAGGCAAGTTGGGGGCGTTCGACTCATATTTCAATATTTTGAATTCGATGTGTGTTTATGATTTAGCTTAAATTATTTGTATATTTCTTATTTTTATGGGGGCGAGTATGCTGATGTTTCGGGATTAGCCTTGTTCCGTTGCTAACTCGATGTGGGTGCTAATTTCTTTTTACATGCTCTCCTGTGGGATGATGTACAATTCCGATTAACTTTGACTCTTTTGCTTTCAATTGGATTCATCTAAGTTCCTTTTTCTTATGTGTAAAGCCGCTCCTGGGTTATGATTTTTTTTTTTAGGTGGGTGGGTGGTGGTGGAAGTGGAGCGTGTTTTTTTCTCAATATAAAGTCCGTTGCTTTTGCTACCTTGATTTTTATCAGAAATAATTGTCAATTTTCTGGTTTTGGTTTCATTTGAAGAATAATCCCACGACAGTTCATTCCGTTGTAAAATATACAATTACCGAATGCGTTGTTGGCTTTGAATAGTGTCCCCCCTCCACATGCCTATATTTATGTATTGGAAGCAGAAAAATTAATACAAAACTTGCTTGTGTACCCATTTGTCCTTGATTTTCTGAGAAGACTTCCAATTCACCTGATATTTTTCCAAATACCACCCGAACATGGAAGTAAAATGGTCTGTAACCTGGCATATCACATATTTGAGAACCCGCAATGCTTTTCAAATTATTCATAAATGGAATGCCTTTCAGCCCGTACCCATGCAATCTGCAGATGGTTTTCTCTTTTCCTGCTGCCATAGTAACAATGTAAGCATGCAGATTCTATCGGTGGACTCGAGGCCTCAAATTGTGTTTATTGTGTGATAATACTTGAAACGTAAGACAATCATGGCAGAGAACACTGAAGTTGAGGACCGTGTGGATCTTGATGACGACAACTACACTGAAGAAGATGAAGATGTTGAAGAACCCATGGAAGATGAAGGAGCTGGAGAAGGTGCCAAAGAAAATGGTGATGATCCCCAAGAGGATGCAAGAAGTGAGGATGATGGGAAAGGAAAATCTCCTGGGACAGACAGAAATGATGTTCACACTGGGCTTGTGGAAGATGAAGAAAACTTGGCATCTATTAAAGAAGACGAGAAAGAGAAACATGCTGAACTTCTTCATCTGCCTCCTCATGGTTCTGAAGTTTTCATTGGAGGACTCTCTCGAGATATTTCGGAGGAAGACTTAAGGGAACTCTGTGAATCCTTTGGTGAAATTTTTGAGGTTGGTGCCAATTTTGTAAGAAAATTATTTGCCAAATCACGTTGCTTGTACTATATTTGTTTCTCATAGCTTCATCATATGACAGATAAGGGTAATGAAAAACAGGGATACTGGTGAAAGCAAGGGTTTTGCTTTTGTAGCTTTCAAAACGAAGGACGAGGCACAAAAGGCTATCGAAGACTTACATAACAAGGAATTTAAGGTGTTTTGCCTTTTCTCTCAAAACCCTGTAGGCAATATTAGTTTTGGTAGTCTATATTATTTGCCATTTCTGTTATGTCACTACTTGATGGTTCAAGCATAGTTAGTTTTTATATCTGATCCTATTTTTCCTCACTACAGGGCAGAACATTGCGATGTTCACTATCAGAAACTAAATACAGATTGTTCATAGGTAATGTACCCAAGAGTTGGACTGAAAATGAGTTCAGGACAATCATTGAAGCGACAGGTCCTGGTGCCGAAACCATAGAGCTGATAAAGGTGTTTTTGGATTTTTGATTATTAAAAGATTACAAGTGTCAGCAAACAATAGTTGACTTAATTTTTCTTATTGTGACCTTATTTCACCTAACTACAGGATCCGCAGAACCCAGGCCGCAATCGTGGTTTTGCCTTTGTGGAATATTACAACAATGCCTGTGCTGATTATTCTAGGCAAAAGATGTCTGCTGCAAGCTTTAAGCTGGATGGTAATACGCCAACTGTAACATGGGCTGATCCAAAGATTACACCTGATAATTCTGCTGCTGCTGCTCAGGTAGAATCTCAAAATTGAAAATGCTAACTGTGCATTGATATTTGACCTTTAAATGTGGGGTTTTTATTATTTTAACGAAGAATGGTTCCTGTTGCTCTGAACTCCTCACTGGGAACAAATTGCTGTCTGTTGAGTGACATTAAGAAAGTGTTATTACTTAAAACCTGCAGAGACAAGTAGCCAAGTAGGGATTTATTATAACCCACTTTCAGCTATGGGCAATGTGCATTGATAACACTCTTCTTTATGATAAATACCACAACAAAACCGTGCAATTCTTGAGTTATTAGTGCATATCTGCTTGTGATATTTATGGAATTGAACAGTGTAGGATGGATTTTCAGCTATTGGAGTAGACTATCTATCATTCATATGTTCATTATATGAATTCTTACTACAATTATTAAAGATAATGCTTTAACTGATTTTTTTTATCCACAAGACCTTAATAACAGAAATAACTACATGATGTCACTTGTCATTGACCTGTTGACCGTGGTGTTGCATGTTCTTTGGTCTGGCTGGCTTGTATTTTCCGTTTCTCCATTATTATTGTTTATGCAGGTATATGCACTGTTACGTTTGGTGAGCAGGATAATGGTGGATAAGGAGAGGTTTAGATGATTGATGTTTGTTCTAATATTACTCTGAAATACTCCTTTTAATGTTTATCAAGGTCAAGGCTCTTTATGTGAAGAATATACCTGAAAATACACAAACGGAACAATTAAAGGAACTCTTTCAGCGTCATGGGGATGTCATAAAAGTTGTTATGCCCCCTGCCAAAGCTGGTGGGAAGAGAGATTTTGGGTTCATACACTATGCAGACAGGTCAAGTGCATTAAAAGCTGTCAAAGAGACAGAAAAACATGAGATAAACGGTTCGTTTTTACAGACACCTTCAAGGATATAATGGTTTAATTTCCCTTTTCTTTGGTTGATTAGCATGCAATAAGCATGTAAGTCAATAGTGTTTGATTCCATGATGCAATCATCTGGTTATAAGTCTGTATAAATGGTACAACCTAATTCTAATTTGTGGCCAATAGTTTCTTGTAATATTGTTGCACAAGTAAGTTATGGCCCTTGTTAAATTGTGCATTTATGTAGATGTGTCCCCTTACTACTGTGGGGGTGTATTTGTTTGGAGAAACTAAATTAGTAAATATGAATGCAGGCCAGTTGTTAGAAGTTGTTCTTGCAAAGCCTCAGTCTGAGAAGAAGTTTGATGCTGGTAACCCCCACAATTCTCAAATTCCGAACTACATTCCTCATCCAGGGTATGCTGGTATACCAGTAAATCCTTATGCACCTGTCACTGCTGGGTTTCAACAGGTAGTAACTGAAATCGTTTTCTTTTTACACAAAGATTTGTATGCACCTGGTACACCATGCAACTCAAGTATATTTTTAAATGGTATTAGTTGTTTTACTAAAGTGTACTCCCTCCATCCCATTTTATTTTATTTTTTTCTTTTAAGGATGTTTCACTCAAATTAAGAAAGCCATTATTTAATAGCAATAAACATGTGTAAATTTGCTCAATTAATGCATACTATCAGAAAAACAAGTAGAAGGGAAAATTTGGAATATGATATTTAATTCTCATAGATTAGTGCAAAAACAAAATGACAATTATTTTGGGACCAAAATTCTTCTCTAGAAAGACAATTAAAATGAGACGGAGGGAATATTAGTTTGTTAGTGTTGTTTTCATTAAAAAGTAGCTAGTAATTTTCATTGAAAAATATGTACTTGTGTACAGTAGCACCATATGATTAGTGTACAAGAGAGTTACCCTACCTTTTAATGTTTCTTCTGAATGTGTTATTAAAACATCCCATGACATTTCAGCAGCCTATGATTTATGGAAGGGGGCCAATGCCAGCAGGAATGCAGATGGTGCCAATGGTTTTACCAGATGGTCGAATTGGCTATGTTCTGTAAGTTTCATTCAGATGTTGATATCCCGTGAAATGAGTAAATCAGTGATCAACCATTATGTAATTACAGGCAACAGCCTGGCATGCAGATTCCACCACCTGTGAGGCCACGGAGGAATGAACGGAGCAATGGTGCTGGTGGACGAGGAACGAGCAGTGGTAGTGATGATACTAACCGCAATAGACGTTACAGACCCTACTAAAAGTGGGGAGCGGTTGTTTATTGTACTTGGAGGAGGATATCTACCTTTAACAGATAGCATAAAACCCTGAGCTAGTATTGCATGTTGAGCGATTGCAAATAGGGGAAATGGATGTGTGAACCTAAGGATTAGGGGCCATGAGGGCAACTGCATACATTGTGTTACGTTCTTCACCATTTGTTTTATCTTTTGTTAGGGACCGGGTGGGACAAGAGAAAGATTATTTATGCATTTTGGTGCAGAAGTCTTGTGTATGTCACTTTATAATTTATATCTCGTGCTTAATTACTGGTGATGTGTAATGGGCTTATTAGTAAACTATATGGTTAGCAAGCTGGAATACCTTATCATGCAATTCTTGTGTGTGTCTAATGTATATATGAATGAAAAAAAAGAAAGAGGGAAATAATGCCTTAATAAATGTAGTACGGGTTCTTAATCTTGTGTTTGGTTCAAGGGGTGCAAACAATCCTCTTATTTACAAAAACAAAATAAATAAGAAGACAACATATACGAGTTACAAAATTATCAGGCTTGAGAAATTTGGTGGAGTCTCCTTTCCAGTTCCTGCAATCGATCATTCCATTCAGGTTTGATGCACAAGACTTTACTATTGTTACTGCCGCCTCCAATCTCTGTAGCCGCGCCCTTATTTTTTCGACCTTTTTGTTTCTTATAATGTTTCTGGGCCGTGGCTCTTTGAAGGGCCATCAGTACATCGGACCCACTCAGCTGCCTCTCCCCCTTGTCTAAGCCTTCTTTCTTTTCCGGCAGCGGCGATTCCGCCGGTTTCACGGGCTCATTTGATTTGAGGGCGGCGACAACTACCCGACCCATTTCTTGTCTATTTTGCAAGTTGTGGACGATCGCCGGCGGCTTGGTGGTGGGAAACCACGGTTGAAGTGGTAGCGCGGCCCACATGGGGTTTATTATGCGGCTGGCAGCTGCTCTCCTCCTAATAATCTGTGCTGTGGCTGTGGGTAAGTAATTAACGATTCGATAATTCTTTTATTTGGTTTTATGCCCATTATTCCCCTTCTCTCCTATTTGGATCTTGTCCTGCCCTAGGCCAATAAGCCCAAACCCTTTTTTTTTGCTCACACTATTTTTACTCATTTCCTATTTTTACAAAAGAGAAACAAATGGACATTTTAATAATAATTCAACTGATAATACATAATATGTAATACATTATGCTATTTCACCTAAAATTCTATATTAATCTCTTTATAATACTCCCTCCGTCCGCCTATAAGCTTCCCATTTTACCATTTTGGTCCGTCCGCCTATAAGCTTCTCATACCCTTTTTGGTATGTACTTTTTCTTACACATCACTTTATATCTTATTTTTTCTCTCTATCTCTCTCCTCTTTCAATCACGTCACTTGTACTATATCTATTATTTAATCACTTTTCTTAATCTATGTGCCAAAAAGTAACGTGTAACTTATAGGCGGACCGAGGGAGTATGAAATAAATTTATAAACATGCTTCTAAAAAATTATAAAAATGGATGGAGGAAATATCTTTTATAAAAATAATTTGTTTATTTAGAATGGATTTGTCCACCCCGCCCGTGCCCTGTACCGGACCCGTTCTTAGAATTGGTCCCACCTTGCCAGCTCTATATCAATCTGATTTTCTTGGTTGAAGTGGATGTGAGAGATGTGGAAAGTAGAAGGGTGAGATGTATTAATTGTAGGACATGTTAGTTTGTTTGGTGAATGTGATACCACGGAGATTGGAGAGGAAGGGGACCTCCTCCTCCTTTCCAATTTGGATTCTTGACTTGGTCGTGCTTGGCGTTTGCAGATAATTTAATTTTGTGGACATGTTTAATAAGTTAATAATAGAAATTGAGACAAGTAAGAAAAATAAAGGATTTTATAGATATTAATGAGAGGGAGAGATGGAGTTAATCATCTCTGCAACATTATACTTACTATAATAATAATAAGTTCCATCTCATGAAGAAGTAGTAGTAGTAGTAGGAGTCATGAAGAAGTAGTAGTAGTAGTAGGAGTGGGAGTAGGAGTAGGAAGGTCTACGGGGTACTTATGAATACAATCCATCCATGGATTATCTGCAGCAGGAATTGGGATTTCCCTCAAGGCTTTCCAGACGGCACTGTTACACTTGAAACCGGAGCCGAATGCAATCTGCCACACCCTGTTTCCTCTGGAAACCCGGCCCTTTGCTTCGGTGTAGGCCAATTCGTACCACAAGGAGCTGCTGGAGGTGTTGCCAAAGCGGTGCAGCGTCATCCTTGAGGGCTCCATGTGCCACTCCGTCAGTTGCAGGTTCTTCTGTATTGCATCAAGAACCGCCCTGCCTCCTGCGTGTATGCAGAAGTGCTCGAACGCCAGCTTGAAGTCCGGTATGTAGGGCCTCACTTTCGCCCCCACCACCTTCCGCTTTATCAACGTGATTAGGAACGTCAGCTGCTCCGACAAGGGCAGAACCAGCGGCCCCAACGTTGTTATATTCGTCTTCAATGAGTCACCAGCCACCGCCATCAGTTCCCGCGCTAATGACACTCCCACTTTACCCTTATCGTCTTCTCTCTGGTACACGCAGTTGTAGCTGTTGTCGTCCGCCCCTTTGTGGGTCCGAACCGTGTGCACCAGCTCGTACTTTGACCGCCCCCTGTCACGCCCCCTGTTGGACAAAAGTATGGCCGCTCCCCCCATGCGGAAGATGCAGTTGCACAGCAGCATAGAACGGTCGTTGCCGAAATACCAATTCAGTGTTATGTTTTCCGTACTCACGACCACTGCGTACGAGTTGGGATTCGCCTGCAGAAGGTGTTTTGCGAGGTCCACGGATATGAGCCCAGCACTGCACCCCATTCCGCCGAGATTGAAGCTCTTGATGTCAGTTCTGAGCTTGTAATGGTTGACGATCATGGCAGAGAGGGACGGGGTCGGGTTGAATAGGCTGCAGTTGACGATGAGAATGCCGATGTCCTCAGGCTTCACGCCTGTCTTGGCGAACAGAGAATCCAAGGCGCCAAACATGACTTGTTCGGCCTCCAACCGGGCTTCTTTCATGGAGAGGTTGGGCGGGTCGGAGGTGATGCCCCTGGCGAAATAGGTCTCGTCGCCCAGCCCTGAACGGTAGGATATTTTCTTCTGGAAGTTGACAGACTCGGGTTCAAAATGTCCGCATTCTTGGGACATCTTGACGAAGGAATCTACCGAGAGTTTGCTCTGATCGTGGGGCTTGTAGCAGGCGAAATCGACGAGGTAGATGGGGCTGGGGCGCTTGGCCCAGTAGATGGCGAGGAAGAAGACAAGGAGAGTAGAGGCAATGAGGAGGGTGGCAGTGTCGACGAGAATTAGGGCTTGAGTGGTGGAGAAGAGGGTGAAGGCGAGGCCGGTGAGTTGGGCTAGGAAGAGAGGGAGCACCAGGAGGAAAAAGAGCAAAGTGGCGGGATTGCAGGAATAGCCATAGCCTAATTTGACATATTTGAGCTTGACGGATTGCAGAAAATCGGGGAGTCTGCGACGGATTTTGATGACGATGGAGGAAGAGTCCTTGAAGGCCACCTCGGCCAGAAGCCTCTCCTCATTCATCTCAATTGAATCATCATCTGATCTCTCCATGGGAAACTGCAGCTTTCTTTCTTTCTTTCTTTGATGAGTTATTAAACAAGTACTAGAGAAGAGAAGAGTGGTTTGGTTTGATCAACTAAACTAACCAAAGATAAACTTATTCGTTAGTTGGGATTTGATGAGAATTTTTTTAAAAATGGATGGATTGAAGATGATGAAGAGAGAGAGATGGATATATATATAATATGGATGATTACATTAAATGGGTGAAGAAATGGTCTGTGTACAGACAGATAGCTCAACAACCTGAACCAGAGTGAATGGGAAAACTGTTGAGGAAGTGGTTGGTTGTCAAATTAAATACATTTCACATAAATTAAAACAGAAGAAAAGAAAAGAATTGATATGGCAAGTGGCAAGATGTCGTATGAGCTAGCTAGTCTAAAATTTCAAACCAAATTGTATTGGTGATGAATTGCGTGTGGGGTTATTGACCATATTTCGTTAAACAACAATCACCAGCATTACCATTAACATTTTTTTTTAAAAAACTTTGATTACACACCAATGCTAGCTAATTTTTCATTTTCTAATTGCATTAAATTTCCATGACCCTACCCAACATATTGACAGCCAAATGCACCTTTTTTTCTTGATAAAAGACAACCAATGCACTTTATAGCACAGCGCAACAAAATTAATGCGGAGAGGGAATTATGCCTAATAACGAGGCATGCTTGAGTTGACCCGACCCTATTCATTCAATATTCCCACGTTCAATTTGTTTCTTAAAAAATACGAGTAGTAAACAATTACACTCCTAATTTGATCTCATTCTGATCTACACTTCATTTCAAATACCCTTTTATCCATCCACATGACTTGGCAATTTCTATATAATCGAATGATAATTGTTTGTGTGATTTCAAACCCAAACAATTCTTGATGGAGTGAGATTGATCCCCAAAATTAGTACCGAGACGTTAAATAAAAAATATACTAATAATTTTCGGGGTTTGACATTTAAGCCAAATCCCCAACTCCTAACATCCATCAGATTTTAAAAATTTATTGAGTCCCCACTCACTCCCTCCCTCATGCATCCCTTTCCTTCATTATTATACGCACTGTATTCCGCCCAAAATAATTTGCAGCACGGCATCTTAATACTATTTTTTATGAATTGTAAAAGATTTGAAAATAGGAAACTTGGTTATTGAGATAATCATCCACATTTGTCTTTGCCGCTGCCTATTAATTTGCGGTGCACGAAATTGACTTGATAGGTTTTGCCAGTTTTCAGACCATCAAGAAAACACCCACTTTTTGTGGAGAGTGATTGGGGGTGTTTGGCCAAACATATTTATTTACAACACCTTAATTTCGAAATTATTCACTGCCTACGCCACTTAAGTTGGCTAAATACGTGGTTAGAAAGAAATACAAATACACCATCAACTATTTTTACACGATACCATTTACAAACTAGCAATTTTCTTTTCCCAATCTCAAATGCTATCCAAGTAAAGTATTTGCAAAAACTACCTAGCTGCTATGAGAGGAGCAATCTTCTGATCATATTTCATCCAAATAAAAAACATCTCAATGTTCCTCAGCTGCATATGCAAAACAAGAAAGAAAGAAAGAAAACTAGATGTCACAATGTATCCAAAATCCAATCACACTTGCACGGTAGGACACACTTCACCTCGTTTTCTGATCATCATATGCTTCAGAAGTCCACACAATATCTTTTAGCCCCGATGAGAATGTTTTGTAAAACTGCCACACAATTACAAAAGATATAAGCTAAATTAATTTACCTGACCATTGAAATAATTACCACACATAAGATAAGGCAAGGTGATGATTAAGAGATGAATTATGGCATGCCTTGTGGAACTCAAGGGTATCGCCACCAGTTTTACGTAGCTCCACCATATGCAATGAAGGTGCCACCTCAAAAACCTAACATCAACACAATTTACCAATATTGTGTTTCATCCAACTATTTTTTTTAGCACTCAACATCACACAAAATGTATACTACACCTCTGTAGCTACAGAAAGTTGACCTTTTCTTCCCGTTCTGTCACCTTGCAATTTCATCTGCAATGGTTATGGTGACAAAAGAATTAAGTTCAAAACTGACACATGTTGAATATCATCACTCTTATGAGACATGGACATATAACATCATCCTTGTGCGACACTGAACAATCAACAGAGTATGATAATACCTTATAATTTTTTTTCTCAACATTAAAACCCATAGGTTTAGCAGCCTCCTCAATTTTTGAAATAATCTCTTTTGCAGGACACTTGGATGTAAAACTTGTTTCTCTCTTTACAAGATCCTGTCACATGGGCTGATATTCATAATTACTTGAAATTTTACTTTTACTTAAAACAAAACATGCATCCTACCAAATGGAGGAAAAGAAAGTATCGCTGAACTGATAGTCTGATATACCATTTGCTTGTCGAATAGATTTTCGAGACTGAAACCTTGAGATCTAGAAATAAGCTCAAAGGCGTTCATGGATGCTGGTTTCTCTTTCGTTTCTGTAACAAGATGTTCCTGCGAAAAAACAGTAGTTGGCTCAATCAAAACTCAGTTATGTGTGTGCAGTAGCAGTCTTAACTGAATCAGGATTACATTTATTTAGACAACTTACCTCAGAGTTATTGAAGACAGCATGAACATCATCAAGACTTACATCCTCTTCCTGCTCAAACTGAGGTGGCTGGTAATCTTTTCTGAACCAATCATTTTCTAGAATCTCAGGAATTGTTATTCGCTGCAAAACAAAACATAATTATACCTTAAGAACTCCAAAAATCTACTTAAACATGCATAACGGAATGTGTGCAAGATACAAAAAATAACAATTAAGTAACACGAAAAGATAACTAAACAAACAAAAAAAAATGTAACAAGGAACAACAGTTCATAATTGAATGGAAACTGACTTTTATAGTTTTATGTAAAGGGATGTGTCATAAGATACCAAAAAAAAAAGGAAAAAAGAAAAAACAGACTAAAAATAAAATAACAAGGAACAATAGCTCATAATTGAATGGGAAATTGATTTGTAAATGTGAAAAATAGAGGTGTTTAAGAGATCACAGTTAGTGGATTCGGATCAAGAATTCGCTTAATCAGCATTTCTGCAGTGGACGAAAACCATGGGGGAAATGAAAAATCCGCCTTCAGAATCTGGAAAAGTAACAACTAGTCATTTAGCATTCAAACTGCAATTCATAATCACAATTCACAAAGCAAGAGAGATGCACAAGAAACATACTTTCCTATATATAGCCACGAGGTTGGGCTCATCGAAAGGCAAGTATCCAGCCATCAGAACAAAGAGAATAACCCCGCAAGACCATACATCTGATGAAGTACCATTGTAGCCTTTATCAGTGAGTACCTGATTGGAAAATGATGACTGGAATGCTTTATACATAGAACAGAATTTGGGGCTTCTTTACTCCATTAACCAACCATAAGAGGGTACCTCAGGTGCTACATAATTTGGAGTGCCACATGCTGTGTGAAGCAGCCCATCTTCCTATAGAAAAAACATCATAAGATTTTCAGTTTTTACCTTTTCTTGTGACCCAAAAGACACTAACTCTATGGAGGACATTCGATTAAGTGTTCGCTCTACAAATAACTGTATGATGAATAAAAATCTCAAACACAATTGAACTCTATGAAAAACTATTAAGTTTTGAAAAAAAAAAAAAACAGACAACATTTTTAAAGAGGAAGTGTCGATGTTGGATAATTAACTGTAATTTTAAACATAGGCATCCAAGTGTCCATAATTAAATGACAGAAGTTGCACACAGTTTACCCGGAGTTGCTTCGAAAACGCACTCAATCCAAAATCTGAGACTTTAAGAATGCCATGGGAATCCAGCAACAGATTCTCGGGCTGCAAAGTTTACATAGAGTTGTAAGAAATCTACATTGATAAAGAAACTGATATTTCATACAAAAGCAATTGGGTAAAGTAATGCGATAGGTGATAGGTCTGCTTCAACCTTCAAATCTCTGTGATATACACCTCTACTGTGGCAATAGTCCACAGCATTGATGAGCTGCTGAAAGTATCTCCTAGCAATATCTTCTTCAAGTTTTCCATATTTAACCTATATATAGATAAAGGGAAATGGCATGATTTTTTTCAACAAGTGCATGACCCTGGGACAATCAAAGCATGGTTTGAAATGCTTAAGTCACAGCATTATATCTCAGTTTTATTGATAATGACAACTTACGATTTTGTCAAAGAGTTCACCTCCATCAACATATTCGAGAACAATATAGATCTTGGTTCTGCTTGCCATAACCTATTAATATTGAACCAAAATGATGAATCGATACAAGTTGGGATATCTAAATAATGTAGAATTTTAAGCACATAAGAAGATGATGAAATTTAAGCAGCATTTTTTCTTCTCAATTGATGAAATGAGTTGAGTAAATATCATAGAGAAGATAGCTTTCACCATACTCATTATGAGAAACCAATTAAAAATTAGACGTTTCACCAAAATTCTTTAAAGAAAAGAGGGAATTCATCACCTCCAATAAATTTAAGACATTTGGATGTTTAATCATCTTCATAGTAGAAATCTCTCTTTTAATCTGCAAAATTCAGGAAACTCATCAATCAACTCTTATCTTTACAAGAATCACTCAAGTATAGTCTTGTACGTAAGAAATAGTTGCAATAAAGATTCAACCAATCAGCGCAGAAAAGGAAAAAAGTAATCTAAAAAATATATTATACATGTACCGAGAGAATTGGCTTGCCTGTTCAACCATGTTGCGATGGAGGACTTGATGACGGTCGATGATTTTAATGGCGACACATTCACCGGTTTGGGCGTTTCTCGCAAATTTAACCTTGGCGAAGCTACCTTCTCCCAATGTCTTACCCATCTCATAATTCCCCACCCGCATTATCTTCCGACCCGCCCCCGCCCCCGACCCCTCAATGCTCATTTTTTCTGATGATGTAATAATATTATACCCCAATTCAGATTTTCATCAACAAAACAAATGCGAAAAGACGATCTCTCTTCCTCACATTCAGTGTTTTTTTCCTTTTTTTTTTCCTAATAACGAAGCTACACAACACAGAGGTCAAAGTTTTTTCTATTTCCGTTATTTATTTCAATCTTATTTTTTAGGAATAAAATTGTAAAGTAAATATGGTTTCAGAATTATAGGGTGGGTGCAAATTGCAATTGAGTTCAAGTTGTAAAATTACTATCTTTCATCAATAAATACTGACAACTCATCTTTCTACTGCAATGTATAAAGAGTTTTCTGGGTCTTTTCGAAAAGCCCTCGCCCACTCTTAACATATCCACAAAACTCTCAACCATTTACAAAATTGATGGTTTTAATTGCAATTACTATAGTGTATTGCTATGATCTCCCGATGAGAGTGACACAAGAGCATTGTATGGACTTTTCGTTGAGAAGAGGCCATCTCATTTTTTTGGCCCAGTTAGGATTGAGTATCACTCACTAGGTGCTCTGATTCAAATCCAAATAGAGATTGAGCGGACCCTCATTTGAAGGAACCGATCGAGATAACCCCTAGCCTAAACATGATTAAACTATTCTTTGTTTCAGGCCCACAGTCCGACTCCTTAGGACCAGAAATAGGCTTCGAGAGGGAATCTGACTTTTTTTACCACGTGTAAGGATGTTGCAGCTTTCCAAGAGATTACACTTACTCTCGCCTCCATTGAGATAGGTGAAACTATATTTTCAACGTGCACATCATTCAAAGGTGTATTGATTGTGTAACGATCGCGATTACAGCCTCTGCCTGAAGATTAGAGTTCGACGTTCCTTCTACATTCCCCATCTTATTTGTGCATGAATAGTAGGTCTCATCTGAAAGGTATATGGAAAAGAAAAGGAGATCCCATCAATGCGAACGCGCATGGGGCTGCTGAAGACTAAAACCCTTGCAAAATCCAATTTAATCTTTTGGTTCTTCAAAGGATTCAATTTCATAAACAACCAATTTTTTGCACATACAAGTGAAAAAAAGAATCTTTATGACCACACATGCACCAGAATTTATTATGATTAACATCGATAGTCTTCCAAGGTCTCACCCAATTGAACCAAAATGACGTCCATTCATCAAACTCGATAACCATATTTTGGACTGTTTCTATCAAGCTCTGGATTAATACCAGATTCCCTCCCATCGTCTTAAGATTCGTTTTACCATCAGATTCTCCCTGCATCTCCTCCCCGTGTTCGTCCCAATTAAAGTCCCTCTTAAGATATCCAGTGTAACACCTCATGAGCCAGCCAATTTTCTCTGATTCCGTGGTTTGTAATTGTATGCCATCTTGGGTCTCAAAATCCCTGCTCCGCTACTCCAGGTCCATTGTTACCATTTGTCCCACATGTTTCCTTCCAAACTACTTCCACATACACGGCCTTCCCTGTTATGATTCCTTTATTAATCGGGTATCTAACCTGAAATGCATTTTCTTGGTTACTGGTTCTCGCCTGAAACGTAGCTTCCAATTCAAATGTTATTTAGATCCACGAGTAGTTGTTTTTCCTTCTCAATCTATTCTGTTTGGGGAGTATACATCTCTCAAATCCCCCACTCTCCTGAAGAGATTAGTAAGAGTTTCCACTCCACAATCTTTGGGGAAATTTTTGGAGAAGAAAGTGGTGACGTCCCCTTCCAATGATGTTCCAGAAGTCTCCTTGCGATTGTGTATTGACCTCTTCCAATAATTGGTGTCTCCGTCGTTAACCTTACTACCACTAGACCTAAGGTACCTAAGATGACTGGGGGTATTATGCATCCTCATCGGAAAACGCTCGGAAGGAAAAAAAATTCCAGTCAGAATCTACCTCTCGCTCTCCTCACCACTCTCCACTCATTTTTTTTTTTTAACAAATACTATAATTAGGTTAAGGCAAAATCAACTGTCAGGCGTGCAAAACCAGAATAATCTCAATTTTCAAGGGCCCAAATCTAGTGTGCTCAAAAGAATTGCGCCAAAGTTTGGTAATAAATAATTGCAGAGCATTACGAAAATACAAATACTATCTTCAAATTAGAGGCCATGAAAGAGAGATACATACAATAATAGTAATAGTATTCATCGATCCAGTCAGTCTTTATATATCCTAATTAATGTACAAATAGTATGTGCAAGAAACAAGCAAAAGTTGTCAGCTAAAACTATGGTACACCCATTTAATAATAAAATGGAGGAATCATAAACCAAGATGCATGCAATCATACTACGGAAGTTGTTTATTAGCAAACGATTACTCTGATGAAAAGCTGGCAGCCTAATGGAAGCAAAACCACAGCTATATAATAATATATATACATATAGTCAAGATTATTAAGTTGAATATAATACAGTATATATTAAAGTAGGGTTTTGTCGATTATATATTTCATCTCCCTTTTCCCCCAGTCGGAATCTCATGAATTGCTGCTTAATTCATAACATTTAGGCTAGGTTGATGGGAGATGTTTTAGAGAGGAGATGGTGCAGTGAGAGGAATCGGATAGGGAATGGGTGGACGGGGTACTCGTTGACGTTGAGCTTGGTAGGCGGGTCAATTTTGAGTTGGTGGGAGTTGAAGTATCATCACCAGCACCAGCACCAGTGGATGGTCCCTTTGGGTCTCATCCTCTTTCTCACACCACTCCTCATTTGCTTTTCCGCCGCCATCTCCCATACCTCCTCCACTCACCTGCACGACCTGGAGGCTAGGCAACGGACATGATCAATTTCCCATTTTATTTAAGTATTTTCTTCACATTTTAAATAAACCAGTCCCTAGGCCTAGCTAGCTTGTAATATGCACAAGCATCTTCTCAACTTCAACTCTGTTTTTTTTTTTTTTTTGGATCAATTCTCAACTTCAACTCTGTTACTCATGTATATGCATGTTATATATATATATAAAAACTCTTCATCAACTATTTCAAACAAACAAATGTTCAGCAAGTGTGAGACACATTGGCAATGATAACAACACTTAAATTTAAATGAGTTGCCGCCAACATAAGGAAGGCTCACTGCTAATGAAATTTCAGTAAAATCAGATCTTTCCACAAACAATTAAATTTAAAGGTCACTACTAAAATACCTTATACGTTAATATCCTTATACGTTAATATCTGAGCACGTCGGAAAATCAAGGCCATGAAGCGCAGGTACTCTCTCCAAGTCTTCTTTTGTGAATACCGGTAAGAACCAAAATACCTTTCTAGTTCCGAAGACCTAAATGACAGAATAACATACAATTATTACCATGATATCAGTGAGCTAAAGATTGGCAATTATTGTATTCCCCTGGAGTTGCCCAAATCATTGTCAGATAATTGTTATATGAAATAAAATCTCCTTCACATGGTTTCATTCATAAGTATTCACTCTTTGCGAGATGTTCCAATTCATATAACAAGGCTTTGATGCATGAATCATTCTTCACAGTACTCATTCTATTGACAAAGTTATACGGAGTAATAGTTACCTGCTCAATGTTCTTTCTCCATCCCAAGTCATACTTCCACCGCTCAGTTTTTTTCTTCTCATGAACCTGATACAGGCAATATCAAGAGAAGAAAACGTAATAAGGTGATATTAAGTACAAATATGAAAATATTGCATTTACCTCGACAGAGGTCGTGTTGCTCAACAGCAGTGACATATGCATGACAACGAAACAAAGAAGGCTCAGTGCAAAAGCTACATTCAGAACTGCATCAAGGGACGGAGTCTGTAAGAAAGACTAAAGGGATGAGAATGCAGTAAGCAACTGCACGGGTTGCAATGAGGATTACCAAATTGTAAGGAAATTACCAAATGCCAGAAAAGTTACAGCCAGCTTTCCAGGTGAGCTAGAGTGATGCTTAGCTTGTTGAAAGAAGTTTATGAAACCAGGAAGCAGCACCACAGTGTTCATCAGCGTTTCCAGGAAAGTATAAAACTACAATTCCACGTGTTAGATACTGAAAGGCACACTGTATAATTGAAGTTCAGCCACTGCAATCTTTGTGCATCATCATCATTTCTACAAGCACCAGGAAGAAGCAGTGGAGATACAAGCAAGCCCACACATAAACCCATGGGAATTGGAATACAAAGAAAATTGGCAATTAATGAGTGTCAAAGTATCAACTTGTTCTACAGAGACACACGCACACACACAAAAAAAAAAAACTTATGCATTTAAAGTGAAGGACCTCCTATAATGTTTTCTCATGGTTGCAAAGTACACATAGTCCAAGACAGGAATAGGTAACGATGCATTTACTTTTGAACACATAAGACAGAGCCACAAATAGACCTAATAAAAAATGATCATTCCTCTCTAGAGGAGACATGAATTATTTCTCGTTATGACAACCTTCCTTTTCCAAGAGTTTAGATGACTCAGAACAGAGCTCGTCATTGGTATAGAGGAATACAAATATCAAGACCTTCATTTGTTAGATTTAATAATCAAATATCTATGTAAAGTGTTGTGATGAAAATAGTTGGTTGGCTGTCATAAATTCATATCAAGAATTCCCAAAGAATTAGATGAGAGTTTAATTTATTATATGGATACCCAAAAGAGGTAAACAAATTTGGAGTTTTGAGTCGCAACATAGTTCAGGATTCAAACATACTTCAGAATATGATTTCCCCAAGAATAGGGTCAACTATAATTTATTCTCACCACAAAAAGGAGAAAAAATTTGTAGTTGCGAGCCCCAACACAGTTCACAACCCATATGCAGTGGTGGTCCATCTTAAGAACACATCTTTGACCTGCATAAAAGTTAAAACATGTCATCTATTCTTATAACTGAGCAATTAAAAACATCTTTAAATTAAAGGCCTAAAGGGCAAGATAATGTACCAATAAAGCTTCGGATCCTTCAAAATTGATATTTTCATGGAAACTAAAGGAATATGATTATAAGTGTGTGGTATTAAGTTACTACATATCCGCAGCATCTATTATGCGAACAAAAAGCTGCAAGACTGAGGACTCAAGTGTTTCAGTTTAACCGGGAGTAGAATGTACCTAATTAAAAACATGGAAATAATAAGCAGGGCCACCCTGTTAAAGTGTACTTTCCTAGTAAGCACAAATACAAGGATTGCAGTAAGTTTCTAAAAAACAATCAATCAGAAGAGATCAACAAGAAAAAGGATCTCAACATTTACCACTAAAAGAAAGAAAGAAAGAAAGAAAAAAAGGCAACCAGATCAACGTTTCTCTTTTAACTGAAAAAAATGCTTACAAACAGAGCAATGGTGACAACGTGGTGGCTTGCCATTTTGGCAACGATCGCAATACCGTAATGCAGGTGTTCTTTCTAACCCCTCTGATGATGATGGCCTTGCTGAATTATTGTCTTGTACTAAGGAACTGGAAGATACAAAATCCTTTTCAATGTTCTGCTCTGGTAGCACTTTCCAGTTTGCAGGAACAGCACCAGGGTCCCGAAAGACCACCATAAAATAGCTCCATGTCAATAATGCAAGCTGCCAGTTGACGAATTATCTTAGCAGAGATCAAAGAAAATGCTGAAAAAAAAAGATGATGTTTCAACTTTCAAGAGAAGTTTCTCAATGATGTCGATTGTCATTGATTGATTCCACTCTTTTTTTTTTTTTTTTGCTCATCAGAAAGCTAGGCTACTTTATTCTCATCTTAAGTAACAAAATTGAATTTATCTCGAAAATAGCTCTTATGGGATTTACACTGAATATCAACACCATACAGCTCCTTTGTTCAACATAATATGAAACTAATCCATGTCCAGTCTGTTAAAAGCTAGCATACTCCAAGGAAGGGAGAAATCCAAAACCAAACTTGCAATAAACTGATTGTATCAATTATACAAAATTAATCCCACCCAATTAACTGTCGTAGGCCATCAGAACTGTAATTTTTTAAATCAAATTATTCCCATCATTTCAAATGCAAGTAGATGAGATAAGGAAAAGCTTTAAATAACCAGTGGAGTCACATAATCACACAGCCTATGAATTTGGAATGTAGTTAAGTTTTTGGAAACTAACAAAATCATAAATGACATTACACCATTACCAAGTTTTTGGAAACTACTAATAATAAATTTATAAATAGCCCATCACATCACATCATTAGTAAAATGGTAAGGAATGGTATGAGTATAGGCATGGAAAGGGTAAAGAATTATACCATACCTCACCTATGGAACAGTAGGCTAAGGCCAACAAAATTGAGTCCGTAAGGTTTCATCAATTTAAGTTTTAATCGAAATAATGTTGTTTCAGTGCAAGTAATAAACTAGTATAACAATAATAGTGTCAGTGGTGTAAATAATACCCGGCACAAGCGAAAAAAAAAAAAAAAATTATAAAGACTAGTATCTGAAGAGGATTAATAGTGACAAGAATAAATTAGGCATACCAGGAGATGAAAAAGCAGGAGGAGAAAAAAATAGAAGAGGGATTTGAAGGCAGCGTGGAGGAGGTGTGGGGCCAACGTGAGAATGACGACAGCATAGTAGGAGAGAGCAATGAGAGCGAAAACAAGGAGGATCATAAAGTAGCCGAGGAACTTGAGTCCAGAGCACAACCGGAAGGGGTTCAATTTGAAATCCATGGGAGCGTAGAAAATCCGGGGGGATCTTCGGGTGGAACGCGCCGGGAATAGGCGTTTCAGTATAGATGGTGGAGGAGCCAGATTTCCAGTTGGGGAAGACGAGGAAGTAGCTTCCTGTTTCAGTCAACTTGAACTATAGGGCTAGGACCATTTCTTCAGCTTTTCTCTAATTTAATTTAAGATTGCTACAATCTGAAGAGTTGTATTTGATTAAAAAGATTTAATTTAAAATGCTTGATAAAGAAAACCGAGAAATATGAGAAAGATAATGTTAATTTATTTATTATTATTTTTTTTTTTTTCAAATTGTCTCTCCGATTTGTAGTGGTATTTGTTTTTTTTTTTTTTTTGTGATGGGGGGTTTTACAAGATCATAAAATAAGGTTACAAATCACAGCACAAGATCTTGATCTTCAAACCAAAGTACCGCCGTCCACTCCAATCGTGAGAAGAAGAAAGACGAGTTTCCCAGGTCTCCAATCTTTCAACGAGACAACCCCACACTAAGGTGTTCTCATGTCAAGAATAGGAAACAGAAAGAAAAAAAAGGACAAAGTTCCACCAAGTACCCAAGAATCAGAACACCAGAACATCAGGGCTCTAGAGTCTATCTCAAAGAGCTCATCCATCAAAAAAGAAGTCCCACAACCACAACAAAAACACATAACTGGACAACAACTAAAACACTATACTAAACAAACAAAATAAAGCAACCTAAAAAACAGTAAATAGGATCAACAAAGAAATACCCGAACGGTCACCGTGGCTCCGTTAGGATAATTTCTAAGTTGATCCCTAACAAGAGCTGAAAAAACAACTACATAAAAAAAGGAAAAAATTGAAAAAACCGGTGCATCGGCGACGGTGACGGCAAGAACAAAGTAGATCTAAGAATTTGCTTCCTAGATCTGAAAGGATGGCGACGACGGAAGACGGTGGTGGCAGACAGTGACGGTTCAGATCTGACACAATAACTCACAGATCTACAAGAAAACAAGCAGATCTACATAATAGAAGGAGTTGGAGACGGGACTGTGTGCGAATCACACCTGGAGTGTGTGAAAATCGCACCTCTAGTGTGTGAAAATCGCACACACACGCTCTGCCAATAATATTTGTAGTGGTATTTGTTGTTTCAAAATTAAACAGATTTTAACATAAAAAAGTACCATGCAGAGTTTGAATTTATATAGATTTTCATATAATTTTTTTAATTGATTTAAATATATTTTCATAAATTGTGGCGTTGAACTACTGATGTAACTAGTTTTTTTTTTTAAATTAACATTATATATATATACTATATAAATATAAAGTTTATATTTTAATTTGGAGCGGACATAAGATCCAGATTCGACCATTCTCAATACAGGGCGTATCCGACCTAATTCAAAGCTCGCTGGGTGGAGCGGGTATCCGCAGGTCGGGCAATATTGTCATCCCTACTTCTTATCTCTTGTCTTCAAGAGTTCTCTAAAATCTCTTGTCTTTAGAAGTGATTTTTTATAGTGAAATTTATTTATATTTTTTTAGAAGAATCCAACAAAATTCATAGAGTATTAAAATTCATTTGTGTGAAATATTACATATATGCATCAGCCCAATTTACACCCACATTCTTTATAAATACACCCACTGACAGTCCAATTCACACCCACATTATTTATAAATACACTAACTGACAGCCCAATTCACGCCCACGTTTTTTATGAATACACCCACTGATAGAAATTGTATCTGGACATCTTCTCCGGGCAGTTTCCGGTCACCCTCTATAATTTACGATGGTCTTAATCTTTAAATATTTTCTATTTTTTTTTTAATATTCTTTAATAATTATTATGGGTCAAGGTTATTTTGTATTACTGCATACTACAGTTTGAATTATTACATTGAATAGGCGTTTGTTACTATATGTAACTACATAAAACAATCTGTATTACAACATGGTTATTCTGTTTACTACATGCGAGTTACTACATCAATAAAAACACCATAATAAAACGTGTTACTAAATAAAAAATTTTGTATTATTATATCAAATTATTACTAAATAAAATAATGTGTGTTACTACATATTACAATTTGAATTACTACATTTAATAGTCGCGTTCGACAATAAAATAAAAAATAAAAAAATCACAGAAACATGTAAAATAAACGTTGATCAAAATTAAAACACAAGTGGTCAATTGACAAATACGGAGTAGAATAATTAACTCAAATGAATTAATGGTGGTCTAATAACATATATTTTTAGCTCATTGACTTAATAAGTCAATATTTCCAACAGTTGACTTAATTGGTCAATATTGCATGTGTGCATATAAGTTTTTGAGAATACCTAAATATTTTAAAAACATTTTTAAAATCTGTATTGAATACCTCTAAATTTTTTAAATTTTTTGAAAATTCGAATTGAATAACCCACACTTTAAAAGTCCAAAAAAATTCTACAAAATCCACAACTAATACACCCCCTTAGTGTTGGTACTTTATTAAGTTTCCAAAAAAATATTTTTGTTTTAACGTTTTATTTCGACAAATACTTGTGTGTACCTGATACCACTTGATCCAATTTTCTAAATAGGTGAGTGTTGTTCACGAGTTATGGTAATAAAGTACTCCCTCTGTCCCACGATTTTATGCACACTTTCATTAACGGGCGTCCCAACATTTTTTGCACACTCCAAAAAAGGAAACAATAATACCAATAATACCCCTCATTTATTTTACCTTTAATCAAATCTCTTTCACTTTAATCAATGAATTATCAATAATACTCCTCATTTATTTACCTTACACATCACTTTATTCCATTTTCTTAATCTCCGTGCCGGTTAAGTGTGCATAAAATCCTGGGACGGAGGGAGTATAATATTAGTTTAAATAGGGTATAGTATTAATTCAAATACAATATAGTATTAGTTCACATATTGTATAATATTAGTTCAAATATTAAATGAAAATAAGTTACATGTATGTAATTGGTACACAAAAAAATCTGCAGCGGTCGTCTTTCTCCACTTCAGAACCACCCCTGATAAACGAATCAGGGCATGTTTGATAGCAAAGACGGATTATTTAAAATTAGGATGATAACTAAACTTTATAAATTTTAAAGCATAATCTACCCTTAATCTAAATTATCAAACAACAAATAAAAATGATATATAATTAATCTAGGTTTAATCTAATCTATCAAACATTGAAGCAATATAAGTTCCATCTAATTTACCTTTTAAGCTAAAAATTAAGGAAGGGGGAGATCCATATGATTAAAGTGTTTTTAGATGAGTCAGTCTTTTGTAGACTTGAGTCCTTACGAGGACTTGAGTTGTCCGATCAACTTTTATTTTTATTTTTTGTTAGTTAATTAATTTTTTTTTATGTTGTTGTTGCACTTTTCAATTATAATGACTTACACTTTTTAATAATATTTTTAGTTATATTGACGAACATTTTTTTATAATGTTATGTTGTACCTTTTAATTATATGGTGTTGAACTTTTCCGTTGTAGTATATTATCCTTTACAATAATATCTTTCATTTATAGTGACTTGCACTAGTGGTGGACACAAAACCGAAAAATCTGCATTTTCAAACCGAATCGACGATATTCGGTTTATTTGGTAGTTCGATTCGGTTGAAATATTTTTTAAAATTTCGATTTTCGGTTCGATTTATATTTTACAAAATTGAATAAATCAAACCAAATTTCTTTATATAAATTTAAAAATATTTATTTAATTAATAAATTATATGTAACAATACGTTAACAAAAAGAAACTCTACTTAAACTATGCTACTTTATTAATTTTCAATCTCAATTTTTTAATTCGACATTTATCGTCTTCTTGCCTAGACCTGTCAAAAACAGTCTGGCCCGGCCAGCCCGACCAACAGGCCAGACTGGGCTCTATTTTTGGAGGCTCGAAAACAACTGGGCCGATTTAGTCCGGCCCAGATGGCCTATCGGGCCACTCGGGCTCAGGGTGGGCTTAGCCCGACTTGTCGGGCCGGCCCGATTCTCTCTCTATATATATATTTTTTTTAATATGAATTCGTTTAAACAAAATTTCAGAATTAATATGCTTAACTTCACCATTCCCAATTTTCCAGGAAAGAGGAAACCTGCACCACCTCTTTTCTCCTTCATTCCATCCGTCCAACGGCCATGCCCACCGATGACGACCAGCCACCCACTCTGGCAACTTTCACACTCACACGTAAGTTCAAAACTTCCGATAATTTTATGAGTTGATCTATGCCAAATTTATTGATGTTGTTAATAATCGTATGATTTAGATAATGGGGTTGTGATGAATAATTAAATCAAAGAAATGAGCAAATACATTCTCACCTGGAAGCAAATACAAGAATCACTCTTGAGTCTTGAGTTTATATTAATTAAAAAAAAATGACAAAGTGGGATAGCTCAAGTGGTTAGAGCACCGTTCGAGTCATGGGAGGGAAAAAAAAGGGATGGGTATTTAACTTCCATAAAAAAAAAAAAAAAATTAAAAAAAAAATCAAATTTGTCGTTGGAAAATTAATATAAAATCTAAATCTTCATAATAAAATGAATAATGCAGAACAATGACCAAACCAATAACAAATAATCATGAACTACATTTCAGCAACGCGCACGTAAATCATCACAATTACACGAAAACATAGCAAAATTGAACCTAAATTAAAATCATCTCAAAAAATCATAAATTCTTTGCAAATTATGTGTGTACGTGTGGAATCCCATGTGGACCATACGCTGCGTCGCCCCACTCCTAGGCGATAAAATCGTCGTCAAAGGCCCACCTCTGCCACCTCCGGATTCTGGACCTTGATGGGGAAGACTACTGTATCTCCGGCGGCTTCGCGTCCGTCATCCATAATGAAGAAATCGGTGAAGTTTGAATCCCCTAGGAATATAAATAAACGATCGCGTGGAAAGTCTCTTGATCATGTGCAGTCGAAAGAACAAATCGAGGAAACAATTATGGAAGAGCAAAGGAGACGAGACCTTATAGCCATGGCCGTCGTTGAAAGAGAGGAACAAGCCTCTAAGCATCACCCTGCCGATCGTGAAGCCCTAATCTCGATTCCAATCCCTAAAAGCAACAAGCAGCCGATCGAAGAATCTGACTGCGCAGGAAATCTAAACATTGATTTGAATTCTGAGAGTGCAATTAATTATCAAAAGGAAGGGTTCGTTGAGGCAATAGACGATTTCGTTGTGAAGAAGGCGATGCAATAAACTAACGTTACCTTACGCAGCCGAAACTTTGAGAATGATGATGATGAGCGCCTGGATCAGGTAACATTTGCCAATGTTGATAATCAATTGAAGAGGTATGTGGTTGAATCTATGGCGACAAATAAGGAAGATGAAGACTTGTTATTTAATTATTAAATTAATAAATTAATTTCCATATTTAACTATAAGGGTATAATGGGTTATTAACATGCATTTTTGTCCTTTTTTAAAAAGATTATAATAGTTGTCCTTTATTAAGAAGCTAGGTGTCTAAATGACCTTTTTTATAAATTTTCTCTTAATTTTTTGTGTGAGATTTGTATGGTTTATTGGTTTGAATTATGAACTCTTGAACTTATAATTTGAATTTGATTTTTAGTGTAAAAAAATTCTTGAAAAATGTTTAAATGTTGAAAAATAATATTTTATGTAAGAATTTTGGTTTAAACCGAACCAACTGAACTTTTATTTGATTCGGTTTAATTCGATTCTAACAAAATTTTGTTCCGGTTTAGTTTCATTTTTTAAAATTTCGGTTATTTCGATTTGGTTGAAAAAAGCTCAAAATCGAACAAAATCATCTAAAGGCCCATTGCCCACCCCTGTTTCCACCCCTAACTTGCATTTTTTTATTAATATTGTATTGCACTATTCAGTTATAATAACTTACACTTTTCATTAAATATTGTACTGCACTTTTCAGTTATACTGATTTGCACTTTTTAATAATATTGTGTTGCACTTTTTAGTAATATTGTGTTGCGTTTTTTAGTTATAATGATTACACTTTTCATTAAAAATTGTGTTGCACTTTTCAATTATAATAACTTACACTTTTTAATAAAAAAAAAATGGTGTTGCATTTTTCAGTAATAGTATGTTGCACTTTTTAGTTATAATGACTTACACTTTTCAACATACACGTTTCAAAAAAAAAAAAAAAAGTTGACTGGGTCAACTCGAGTCCTTATAAGGTATAAGGACTCGAGTTTATTTGAGACCTTACCTTTTTAGATCTTTTAGGTTGTGTTTGGTTTGGAATTGACCAATTCGAATTTGGATTTGTCATTTCAATTCAATTTCTCTCAGGGCATGTTTGTTTTGGGACTCACACGTCCGAACGTGGGACGTAACGTCCCCCGTCTTGTTCTAGTTCGGGATTTTACATCCGGATTTCAACATCCAATTACATTCACCCCTAAAAATATCTATATATTCTACTATTATAATAATACAACATCACCCACTTTTACTAATTGATTTGACATAAAGTTATATAAAATAATAAACATCACACACTCTCACACAATTGATTTGACATAAAGTTACATCCCATCCTACTCAACATCCCAAAACAAACATACATAATCACTATTCATCAGAATTTCTCCATCCAGGATTTCCCCATCCCCATCTCCCCCATCCTACATAATCCCAAAACAAACATGTCTTCAATCTCTCGTAATCAAATTACAACATCACTTTTAATTAGATTGTGGTGGATGGAATGTGAATGAGGATTGGAAAAATATGGATGAGGGTAATTAGGAGTGTGCAAAAAAAGACCGGACCGGAAAAAAGACCGGAACCGGACTGACCGGTTAGATTCCGGTCCGGTCCTTCAAATTTATGATTTCGAGTTTTCAGTCCGGATCGGAATTTGTTTTAAAAAAAATTATTATATTTTTTATGTATATTTTTTATACTTTTTTTACTTATGCACTCTCACTTATTTTTCAAAACCAAGTAATTGGTGAGGATGTGAGGTAAAATTGTTGAGATCTATTATATTTTTCCAAATATATAATTTAGCATATTTAATTTACTTTTACGGTCAAAAGATCATTAATAATAATGCAAATAAAATTCACATTGGCGTAGGTTGATTTCAAATGAAGAGCCAACACTTTAATTTTCATACACAATCATCAATCTTATTCTTACTTCCATAAACTTGAAAAAAAATACTTTAACTTTTTTTTTAAAAAAATAACTTTTTTTAAAAAAAAAAAAACAAAAAAAATCGGTCCAAACCCGAATCGGACTGGACCAAAATAATTATGGTTCGGTCTCCGATCCACCCATTTGTATAGATTTCGGTCCCGGTCCGGTGCACACCCCTAGGGGTAATCCATGAATAGTAATTGAATATTAATTGTGTTTTGATAGAGATTGAAAAATAGTGTGGATGAAGAACTTTATGTCAAATCAATAGTGATGTCGTATTATTTTATTATTATTAATTAGTGGAGTAATTAGTGTAAGGAAGAAAAGTAAGAGAGAAAATAAAATGTGTGGAATAAAGTAGGAGAAAGAATGAGTAATTAAAAGAAAAAAATGGGTGATGTGATTGTATAAAAATAAATATGTAGATGTATTATAGGGGTGGATGAATATTTTGATGTGTATTTGGATGGAATGTGGGATGATCCATCCAAATTCTGATGAGCTAATCCCAAACCAAACACACTCTAATACTTCTCAATCTCTATCTAAACACAATTTAAACATAATTACTACTACTACTTATAAATTATTTCAATCTCAATCCACTCTTTTTTAATCCTTAATCAAACAACACCTTAAACTTTTGGTGCGCTAGCATGCTGACCGGACGTCGTGTCAGTGATTAAGTTAAACATGAGTGGAGCCCGAGTCCACGTGAAAGAATAGAATCCTACCTATCACAAGATTCACAACAATAAACTTGGTCACAGTTCACTGAATTTAGTTTTATTTTCTTCACATATAAAACGTGCAAATAACTATATATTATTTAAAAAAGAAGAAAAAGAAAAATGATGCATGCTATAATCATGAATTGACGTTACTGGCCAAAGATTCCCCAAATGGATTACACTCTATCCCAAACTTCAAGCCAAGTATACATCTCAATTCTCAATATCTAATTCGGAGGGTAATGAGTATGGCCGTATGGATGGATAAAATTGAAAACTAAATCAACAAATTATAAATTACTCTTTTTTTATTCAATTTTACCGTTTTGAATATTACTAAAAAAAAATATAGAGCTACAAACTACCATATTGGGGGCGCCCAACGCCGCTGCAGCCCTCCGGCACCGCCTACCTTCCTCCTCCGCCTTCTCCGTCTTGTTCTTTTAAATTTTCTTAATACTGTAGTAGTTTAGATTTAAACATTAGATAGGATTAGTAGTAGATCTGTTTAAGTTTCTTATATAGGTAGATCCGCATCCATACAGTTGCTCACCGCCGTCGAACCGCTGCCGAATTGCCGTCGGACCGTCGCCATATCCGATCAGCCGTCTCGTCAATCCTCTGCTTCAGTTTTTAGTGGATGTAGGGCCTTTTTTCAGGTTTTCAGTTGGGATCAATGGATAGATCTTTTCCGACGGAGCCACGGTGGCCGTCCGGTGGGTCTCCCTTTGATCCCGTTTTATTTGCTTTAGATTTCGTCTTTACTTTTGTTGTTTAGTGTCTTAGTTTATTCCCTGCTTTAGATCTGTTTATTTCTGCTTTAGATCTGTTTATTTTTTGTACTGTTTTTCTTTACTTTTGTTATTTTCTCCCCGTTATGGGTCTTTTTCCCCCGATTGTGGGTATCCGTCCCCTTTGTGGGACTTTGCTGCGCCAATGTCGGGCTTGACACTGATTCTCTTTCGTCTTCTATGATTTGGGAGGTGTAGCGCGAGCAAGGGCGGAGCCAGAAATTTTTTCTTGGGTGGGCTGAAAGTCGGAAATGAATACACGTATAAAAAAATTTGTTTACATAAGTTGCATCCTACAATTTTTTAGTCGATAAAATTTATTGATAATAGAATCAGAATTAATGTCTTCAAACAATTTTATTTCAATATAGACAGCCATAAAATTTAATAGATAATCACTCTCCATTTTATTTCGAAAAACACTCTTGACATGTTTTATAACTAAAAGTGTTTGTTCGATTGTGACAGTGGTAACATGAAACAAGGTGAATCGATCTTGTAATCAAAAGCATGCGCTTCCACCTTGTTTGTCTCGATTAACTTTTGAAATAGTATATAAATAGTTGACAAATTATAAAAACTCTTTTAAAAAAGCATATCAAATGAAAATTTTATTGAGAAAAACATATCAAATTTGCAATGATGCAATTCAAGTCTCACTCATTTATTAATTATAAATAAAATCAACATTGATTCCAGCCAATTGATCAGTATTTATTTTTGAAATGACAAAATTTTTATTGAAACTTATATCAGTAATACCCCATTAAAAACGAAACAACAACAATTAAAAAATAAAAATACAGATGTAAACACATCTTATTATTAAATATATCAACTAGGTTTATATGGAAGTCATTGATTCGAATTTGATATGCCTTTTTACCTAATAAGTTTGAAATTGAAAATTTAATTTAACGCTTGTTATTTAATTTAAATTTTAAATTATGTAAAGAATTAAATAATCCTAATTTACAAATAATTTAATAAAAATAAATTAAGTTTTTGGTAAACTTTCTTTTATGCGTACAGAAGTTAATTTTTTAAATTTGTTTGACTGTTAAAATAAATAAACTAATATAATAATATATATATATATATATATATATATATAATAAAAAAATTCCTAAAATTAGGGTGGGCTATAGTCCACCAAAGCCCTAGTGAAGATCCGCCCTTGAGCGCGAGTTGTTGTGTGCGACAATTTGTTTCAGTCTTGGAGCAGGTTTGTTATATCTCTGGATCGAGGAACCTCAAGGTGTGCTGGTATGCCTATTTAACTTTCCACTCTCTCAAGGAAGTCTCTGGTAGAATTTTCTCTATATAGATACGTGAGCGAGAGAAATGTAATTCTAATATTTGTAATTCTACCCTAAATATAAATATATATATATATATAAATTACTCTTTTTATTTTTTTTAATGTATTGACTGTCCACTTGCGAAAATTATAAATTTCTAATGATAAACAAGATTATCCGGATAAATTCTTAACTTTTCATCGTATTCACAAACTATAGCATTCCTCGTGTAGTTAATTTTTTTTAACATTCACCATAAGTTAACTACGCACGCCGTATTCTCCTTTTTTATAATTGGCAGTATATTGTAACGCATGAAGTAGGAAATATGTAATGAAATCTAAAATGTATTTTTAAATAAATGTTATACTCAATCAACATAGGAAAAATGTTAAGCTCAGTGCCTCAGTCAACAATTTATAAATTTAAGTCTATGGCCTCACCAAGCTATTAAGACGACCAACCAATATAACGAGAACACCTCAAAGTTAATAAAAAATAATCAACAGTCGTCAATCATACATGTTGCTAAAGTCATGATCAGGGGCGGACCTACCTATGAACTGAGGAGGGCCATGGCCCCCCCTAGATTTCATCCAACATGTACCAATATATATATAATAGCATTATATATATTTTTTTTATCTTAGTTGGCCCCCCCTCGAAATATGCATCATGCGGACATTTGCATCTTAAACATAAACCAAACCAAACCAAATTTTGGCTGCTCAGAGGCCCAGCCCACCAAATTTTTTATATATTGACATTATTCTGTTCAAATTCTAAAAAACTCCCCCATTTAATTTATGTTTATATATTATTTATTTTATATATTGTTTATTATTTTAATTTATGTTTATATATTATTTGTTTTATTTTATTATTTATTAAGTTATTTTTTAAATTATTTCCTAAATATTTAATATATTTATTGATGTTTAAAATTAATCATTCAATTATTAATTGATGTATTTTTAGAATTAAATTTGTAGGTAAAATATAAACAAGAAACATACAATTGGTTAAGAGTTAGAATTTGAAAACTAGAAAATCATAAATCTATGTGATTGTGTATAAAATGATAACTCTAATTCTCACACTTTAAATTTTCACTGCAACTACGGAACGATTTTTTTTAACTATGAACATAGTCAAGATCGATTATAGATGATTTTCGTGACATATATGAAAGAAAAATATTCTAAATTTTAACATATTGTAAGTTAAATGCTACTATATTTAAAAAAAATATGCAATATATATTATATATAAGTTTGTTAGTGTATAATTTGAGTACTTTAGAATTTTATTGTTGGCCCCCCTCACTTATTCACTCTGAGTCCGCCCCTGGTCATGACCTCGCTAGGTCATTCCACCACCACAGACTTTGGCCACCATTCCACCACCACAGACTTAGATGACCAAGAATAAACAAGAGCCACGAAAGTCGAGCATTCAGGCAACCCAAAGAATGCACCCAAGACTCTTAGCTCATCCGTTCGATCTGAGATGATGTTAAGGTCGTCTCACATATCACAAAGCGGATCAACATCATTAAGCTCAAGGATAGAGTTACCAACATGGACTTAGCCCATTAAGTCATCCCACCCCATGCATAAAAGGTGGGTTGGACTAAGAAAAAACCCGTCTCCTTTAAGGTGGGCCTAAACAGGCTGGTATGCCTTCTAATATTTTTAATGAAAAATAATGTTTATAATAATATACTATATATATATACATTTATAAATTTCATGGTTGTAACCTTATAAATTATATAATTTATTAAAAATATTAGGCTCCATTTGAATGGATTCATGTGTATGAATTTAAAATTTATAATTTAAATTCACTCATTTAAATTAAAAAAATAAAAGAATAAATTTTAAATACTTCATTACTAAAATCAAGTCATTTAAAATCCATGTATTTTTTAATCATTTCATTTAAAATGCCTCTTTAAACCAAATCATCACATCCAAACACAACCTAAAAAACTTTCCTTAAGGGCATGTTTGTTTTGGGACTCACCCGTCCAGACGTGGGACGTAACGTCCCCCGTCTTGTTCTAGTTCGGGATTTAACATCCGGATTTCACCATCCAATCACATCCACCCCTAAAAATATTTATATATCCTACTAATACATCTTATCAATATATTACTTTCTTGAAAATCACACCTAACATCATTTTCTATTTTTCTCTTACCTCATAATAAATTTCAAACTCGCACTCAATCGAATAAAATAAACTCGACTCCACCGAGCCTAAAATTTCATGATTGAGCTCGACTCGACTCGGTACCTATATAATATTCAAAATTAATTAATAATAAAAAATATATATTTTTAAAATAAATTCGAGCTCGACTCGGGCTCGATTATCTGTATATAAATATAAATTATATATTAATGGAAAAATAGTAAATATTGTTCAAGCTCGATTAGGCTTGCGAGCCTTTCGAGCCGAGTATTTATGAGCTCGAACTCAAACTCGGTAGCTACTCGAGTAGCTCGAAACTCGACTCGACTCGATTAACTTCGAGTCAATTTCGATCTTTTTCCGAGTCGAGCACGAGTAGCTCGCGAGTTGGCTCGACTCATTTACACCCGTACTTATGATTGGATGAATAAGGTTATTGAGTTGTATAATTCACACTTTTATGACCCAATTACACACTTTTATATATATACTATTTTAGCATGAATTAACGTAAATTTAATTACTCATGCACACTTCTAAATTCACACATAGATAGAAGTCCAAAATTAATTACTCATGTTTAACGTAAATTTATTTATATTTTTTTATTTGCACCCTCGTATAATTTTAATTCATTTTATAATAATTTATTCATCTAATAATTACTCAAATCATTCAATTATTACTATACTTCTCAAACAATTAATATAATAATATAACATCACTCATTTTTACATAATTGATTTGACATAAAGTTACATCCTATCCTACTCAACATCCCAAAACAAACACACACAATCACTATTCATCAGGATTTCACCATCCAGGATTTCCCCATCCCCATCTCCCACATCCTACATAATCCCAAAACAAACATACCTAACAGTTTTCAAAAAAAAAAAAAAAAACTTTCCTTAACCCACAATTAGCCAATAAATTGTGTGGCTTGTACATTTGGCGGCTGGTAGGTCGATCCGTTTGACATCTATACGAAAGGAGGACAGATTTTGGAAATAAATATGATTTTGTAAATTATTTACTCTCACAATATTCACAATTTTATACAAAATGTCATTACTTTTAGTTTATACATGCACACGAGTCAATTCATTTATTTACTCACGATATCGTTACACTTTATTAATATGTGTGTCCACCTACCTATAAAAGTTATTGTAGAAAGAAGAAATTATACATTAAATAAATAAAAATTGATCAAGATCTCAATTCATTAATTTATTATGAACATGATTAAAAAAACAACGTCGTCACTATGGTGATTCCCTCATTGTAAGGGAGGGACCAGTATCAGACGTACTCTAGCTAGAGAGTAGAGGTGCTATAGCTAAATAAATATACAGAAATCAAAGCACTTCATACATGTTGATGTTCACTGCATTAGTCTAATTTTTTCGTCCAATTAATTAATTAATTGTACTGTGTTTTTATGTGCATGAAAATGGGGAATTAATACTTAGTGGGTTCGAGCTGAAATTTGTAATTTATATAAAGGCAAAACCTGTTATCTATGGATGATTTGCAATGTCGTCTCATAACCTAATTAAACATGATTATTGGTTAAGCCTATGTATATTTAGATTCACATACATATGTAGACTTTTTAATTTCTAGAGGGTCCATTACTCTTTTAGCTAGCTGGCGATCGTGATGTTTGGAATATATTTATGTTTGTTTATTTATAATATGTGTACATCCATTTGATCAATTTTCTTATTTGACTATCTATCACAGTAAACTTAATTTCATTTTTATAAAAATAATCACTTTATGTTTACTTCATAATACTTTACAACCTTAATTACTTTATCTATTTTTTAAAATATGTGGCCAAATATTCATCAGGAGTATAAATATACTTTTGATAGATGTAGTATATAATTAGAAATATTAAATAGTCTTCATCCTAATCCATTATAGTTCTAGCTTAATTGAGTAACATATTAAACAATTCAATAAAATTAAAAGGTAGTACATAATATTTTTGTAGTGAATTGAATCTAATCACATCATTAATCATATATTAAAAAAAAATCAAATATTGATAACAATTTTTTGATACTCAACATCACTATTACTCAATATTTTATCGTATTTAAACAAAATATTTATATTCTAATTAACTTATTTCATCGGTAGTTCTGTACTGTACATTGTACAACATTAAATACAAATTATTAAATAATCACTTTATTATATGTAGAGAAGTTAAAAAAGACCACGGTTCGTATAGGGTCAGTTTAAAACTGGACAAAAATAAGAAAAAAAGGTTAAGGTAATTTGTCTTAATTCGTTCAAATCCAGGGTGTTATATATGAGTATATGACATAAATCGTTCATCCTAATGACGTCCTATAAGTATAAGAGCAACCTCAACTATACTTTTAATTGGAGTTAAACTTCAAAAATAGAGTTTCGTCTCCCTCCAAACTGTATTTTGAAGATTTAAAATAGAGATTAATTTGAATAATGAACTTCATATATGTAGTTCACCATTTAAAACTCTATATTTTATTCATCTATTTACAATTATATATTAATAATTAGAGTTCTTTTGTTAAATATAATACAGTTCTATAGTTATACTACTAATTTTATAATATGATTTTAGTTGTGTAATTTATTTTTTATTTTTGTGTGTATTATTATTACCAACAAAAAAATAACATAAAATACAATAAAACATACTTTATATATTAAATATGAAATGCATTACATATTAAAATAGACATATATGCATTACCTAGCTACGTATAATACCGACATATTAAAATAAGTGAACACAAACCGAAAAGAAATACAAATACAAATAATAAAAAAAACGATACACTAGTACGAAAATGAATATTTGAAATAAAAGTAATTTATGAATATTACAAGTTTATTTACATTTTATGATTTTGATAAAACCAATAATATTTAATTGTATAAATAAATTTAAATATGAAGATAAATATATTATTTAATGATTGTAATATATTGAAAATGGATAAAATAATAAATAGAGTAAGATATAGAGTTTTATGGTTGGAGAATGTTTTTAAAATAGAGTACAAAAAACGGTATTTTACAGTTTAGAAATCTTCATTTTAGAGTTTGTGTGATCTAATGGAAGTGAAAAAAATTACATATCATTTAAAATTAAGTTCAAACTTTTAAAGAGGTGAAAAATTAATTAATTTATATTATACTCTATCCGTTCAATTCCTCTTTTTTTTTTTAATAATATATATTATTTAAACTATTTTATCTTTGTCTTCTAACCCTTACTTATTTACTCATGTAATTCACTCTATTTATATTTCTTTATACTTCTAAATTTATCTATTTTATATATAAATTAATTTATATTTATTAAACTTATGCCCAAAAAGGGAGCATAATGTATTTGGACGAAGGGGTATTAATTTTAAAAATAATATTGTAGAAAATGTAAATGCATGTGGGAACCCAAATATGTATTCACACAAACACAAGTAGTGTATGGTCTAATGGTCGCATGTGTTGATAAATTAAGCACAGGAATATGTTACAGGTTTCAATTCCATTCTTAAATTGTGGGTTTTTTTTTTTTTTAATTGTGGGATTATGTGTTACAAAAACGTGATGGCCTACGTGGGTCTATGATCCATGTGCTTGTTGGGATATACATATATGTTATGTAGGGCCTTCATATTAATCATAGTGCATTTTCTTTTCTTTCTTTTTACTGTAATTTTTTAGCCCTAACGTTGACCTCATTTGTCTGCTTCCGACATGATTGAAGAGATGAGCAGAGCAACATAAACATGTATGACTCATCACACTATTTTTTCTTTTTTCTAATCTAAATCAAGTTTCAAATAAATTATATTATATGATACAGTAAAGCCTCATGAATCACATGGATTTCGAGAAATCAGTCCAATAATTGTGGTCACGTTCGTTCACATCACTTTTTCTTTTCTGCGTTTTATTTAATTATATTTCAAGCACCATTCTTGGACGTAGTGACTTTTTATAAGGCCCCTATTTTCGACTTGTGTTTTGACCACACAAGATATGGGCATGTAAACAAACAGAAGTATAACAATGGGACAAAAAAAAAAATATATGTAACTTTATGGAAACAGATGAAAAAATAAAAGTTAAATAACTTTCGGTGGAACGGAGGAGTAATATATTTTTCAACAAATACAAAGTTTCGCCCATATAAATCATTGGCCTAAATCAAAAGTGTGAAGATTTTTGCATAAGCAATTAAGTGTAGCAAATGAATTAATGGTGGGGTGGGGCACGTGGTTTCTTGTATCCATCCATATATCCATCCATCCAAAACAACACAACTTGGACCACATAAACATGTATCATGTATGCATAGTATTGTTGGCATTATGAAATAAATAAATTTCACCCACACATGGGAATTGAGATGGTACATATGGTAACATTTGCACGTGATGTGAATTATATATAGGATGAGCTAGCAGCCAAATTGAATTTTCCTCGTGTTCACACTTAACATGGCATAATTAATTCTAGCTAGCTAGCTAGGTATTTGTTTGGGCATCATCATCATCGTGCTTTGCAAGTTGCAATTTCCCATATAGGAATCTTAATTTCTCAAATAAGCTGAAGCACAAATAATTTATGGAACTGCTGAAAGATCCCTTTCCATTTTGAGCACATGAATGTTGTGTATAATCCAGCAAAGATTTTATTTGAGCTCAAGATATACTACTAGTACAATTATATATTTATATTGTTGAGCGGAGGGGGAGAATACAGTTTTGTTAATTATAAATATTTCGTGGAAAATGATGAAACCATATTTAACTCCAGTGCAGACAGACATAGACGACAGGGGCAGGGGCAGAAATGAACTAGTGGAACAATTAATTAAAAAGACATATGGTAAGTAATTATAATAATAATCTGGTGAGGATTGCATTGGTTAGTGCTTTCTCACATCTCAATCCCTCAGGGAGCCTAATGACGAGATCCTGAAGCATCAAATCGTTGACGCAGGAGATGCTAGCGTGGTGCAATGGCAATTCTAGCTCCCGGATGGCATTCATCAACCGGGCGGCTGGATAATTAGAGTTATCCGACTGCACCCTGATCATCCCATCCACCCCCACAATCTTCACTTCCACCTCAACCCCCGCGGGTAACTTCAACTCCAATGAATTAGAAGCCATGGTCTTGCTATTGCACTTGCTCCTCTCATCATCTCTTAGCAATTCCAGCTCCTCCACTTTGGACTTGAGCTCCTTGATGTACGACACCGCGTCAGATAGCAACGACGCCTTGTCCATCCTCGAAACGTTCGGCACCACCGACCGCAGCGCGTAGAATCGGTGGTTCAGCTTCTCCCTCCGCTGCCTCTCTGCCTCCACGTGGTTAAGCGGAGCCTCCCTCCCCTGCTGCAGGTTCGACGGCTTCCTGCCTCTCTTCTTCGAGCTGGTCTTAATAATATTATTAATCTTTGTCTCCGAATCCGAATGCTCCTGCTGCTGCTGCAGGAGGACCACATCAGCATCGTCGGATGATTTTTGTACAGTTGAATCAAACAGAGACTTCACCTGCTGGACCAGATTCCAATTTTCGGCGATAATAACGTCAGATCCCAGCTCTAGAATACCATCACAAGTAGGGATGCAAACCATGGTTTGCATCCCGTGGATCTGCGCTTCTTTCGCGCGTTGGCAATTGTAGAATCTGAGCTGATTCCCACCGCTCAACCACACAAGGGATCCGGAATTGAAGGCTTTTCCCACTACGCCATCGCCCAGGGAAATTGACTGAGCCAGGGACATAACGTAGAACCACTCCGCGTCACTCACGTCGCCTCCTGCACCTGCACCTGCACCTGCTGCATCGCACACCTCTCCCATCAGGGCCTGAATCCCTCGCATCACCTTCTTTCTTTCCGGCTGCAGACACCCCGACACGGGATTCTTCTCCTTGGTGCCTTGAAAATGACCGTCGCCCCAACTCAGAAAGATGCGCCCTTCCTCATCTTTCCTAGTTTGCCATAAAATGGCGTAGGCCCACCACTCGGCCTGTGTTTGGAGTATGTATTGAAGCTTCTTCTGGAGGATCATGTGGCTGGGTTGTTGTTGAGACACGGACGAAGCTGCGGATGAAGACGATGACGACACTATTATTAACTCATCCATTAATCGTTGTTTCAGGGAAAGGGGGTGTTGGTTGGGCTTAAAGAGAGAGAGAGAGAGAGAGTGAGTGAGTGAGGAGGTTTTAAGGAGAAAAACGATTGTGTTTTTTCTAAACTAGACTAGCTTGGTAATAAAAGTTGTTGGCGGGTGGGCACAGGGGAAAGTGGAGGGCCCAATCTTGTAAACCTAAATATTTATACACGAATTTAATTATTCCTTCCTTCCTTTTTTTTTTTTTTTTTTTCCAAATTATTAATATCCGCTAGTTTACTAGAGATAATTCACATGCATTGGTATAGGATTAGGAGTACATAATCTCCAATTTTGGCATTAGTCAAGATATTAAAGATTAACCCGTCAAAAATAAATAAATTAAAGATTACAAATCAGGCCATGATTATTAAATAAAAATTACCCATACCACCCACTCTTAAAAAAATATTAAGCGTCTCTTGGTCATTATCCATTAAATATCAAGCTTATTATATATTCACCCGGTGTACTTATTTATTATGAATAAGTGAATTTTATGAGATATAAAGTAAAATGTAAGTAAAAATAAAATAATAAGTTTAAAAATAAAATGAAGTTGAAAGTATATTAATTTTGTGGGGTATTATTATATTATGAGTAAGTAAAGTAGTTACGTTTTACATAATGAAATAAAAGCATTGGTCATGGTTTGTTATGAAGTCAATTTTGTCGTTGTGTGGTGAGGTACTGAATTGGTGCGTTAATTAATTGTGTGACAATTAATATGAGTAATGAAGTTATTGAGATCATGACTATACATACACATGCATACAGGGTAGTTGGGGGAGGGACCGTGATATAAGGAGGGCATAAATAATACACACTCCCCTAAGTGCCTGTTAGTTAGTGATGTAAATGAATCAAATAATTTTACTTGATTCGGTATTCGTATTCGAAATTTTATAATTCGAATTCGAAAACAATTTTTTTTATTCGATTAATAAACGAATACAAATACAAAATTATAATATTCAATTCGATTTTTTATATATATATAATATTCTTAAGTTATTTAGTAAATTAAAATTATATTAATTTATTTAATATTACAACTACAATAGTGCAGGCAAAGCCCACATGCCATCAGTACATCAGCATATACAGTATACACAAATTCACAAAACCCTAATACCTTAATTCAATTTCACAGTTTCACTTTCTCCCTTTAGTCGCTGCTCCTTTCATTCTCTCTGTCCCCACTGGCTGCTGCTTGCCAATGGTCTTCCACTGTCGTTCACGGCCAGTTACCACCGATCTGTCCCCTACACTTCCCCTGTTCCTCACGCTCACACACACGCACACGTGAAAATTGTGATTCCTCCATGGTCTCATCTCCCACATCAGCGCACACTTCTGCTTGTTATTAGTTGGGTTAATGGAACTCCTTAGACGTTTATTTTCTTGTTATGAGTTTTTTAATGAAAGTTTATGGCTGTGAGTATTTTGGATTTTCTAGTTTGCCTTAGTTTTCTTGTGAATTGGTGATGGTGTTGCTACACAAAGTTTTGAATCAAATAATATCGAATACAAATCAATTTCGAATCGAATAATATTTGTTTTAAAAAATTGAATCGAATACTCAAATAGAATAATATCGAATAATCATTCGAATCGAATACCGAATCAAATTTATTATTCGAAAAATAAACGAATATGAATACGAATATTCAAATACTTTCACGAATACGAATCAAATAGTGTGGTATTTGCTTCGATTCGTTTACAACCCTAGTGCCTAATAAGTTTTCATATTTTACTTTTTACTGTTACACAAAAGTTTGCATACCCTTTAAATGGAAATAATCATCACAATCTCCACCATCATAATAACATATATTTACTCTTCATGTCATTACTTATGGAGGTTATTATATTTTATTTACTTTATAGATAAAAGTTTATAAAATTACCTCTTGTTGTTGGGATATTCAACCACCCTTGATCTTTAGAAAAACAAGTGTATTCGTTTTGATGGCCAAAACAATGTATTTTTCTTATTAAGTTAAATTTGTAATCGGATATGTTTCTTATTAAGCTGAAAATGTATAACACAACTTTTCTATTTTTTGTCTTAGTTTAATGGACATCCGATTTAGATATCAACTAATACCACAATAGGATGAAAAGACTAAAGATCAAGAAGACCTTAAAGATAAAGTCCACAAGTAAGAACAGATGACAATGTTCTTGATAACTTGCACACTATGCACTTGGAACCAATGAGAAGATGTCAGCTCAAGCTAATGATGTGACAGGCGCTGCAGAAAAAGACACATCGTGTACAATTAAAAAATCCGAGCATTTAATGCACAATTAATGCAACGCTGGAAATAACAATCTACCATCATGACCGATCAAGTCATGAAGATTTGCATCATACAAATAGAAGATTTGATTAAAATGGCTAGTTTTCAACGACTATTTTAAATCCTTCTATAAATACAAGGAGTAGGCCAACTCAAAAGAGAGCGCAATTATCATAGAGAGAATTCAGCTCAGAAGTTCATGTTCAAGCATTCATGCTTACTGAAGCCTGAAAAATTCTCAATTGAGCCTACATCGACAATCAAGTATCCGAGAGCTCTATAAAGCGACTCCAGTTCTAAGCTCGTCCAAAGATATTCATATCTAAAACATAGAAGTAGTGATCAAACTTATTTGATTCAATAAGTTGGCGTCTATACACTACAAACAAACTCTTCTTTGTAAACCCTAGAAGCTCGTTGTTTGGTGTAACCAACGGTAGGAAGTACTTGTTCTTACAATAACAAGTAGAACCAATTGCACTTGGCAAATGGCAGTGTATCGAGCTCAGTGTCTTATTATTAGAACGCAAAATTACAAGTATTTTTTTATAAATGAATTAACTTCGCAACGCAGTTGTGAGAGTGAATGTAGGTCTGGAGGCCAAACCACTATAAATTCGTGTGTCATTCTTTATTGGGTTAATGGGTAATGAATTGGTCTGGAGGCCGAACCACTATGTAGGTCTGGATGGTATAATTCAATTTGAAGGTGTTTAGGTTAGGTTAATGGGTAATGAATTGACCATTTGCTTAGCTTCAAGTATTAGGTTGTATGTTGAGCATTGTTAGAGCAACAAGAGTTTATTAATCGTGTAGATCGTATAATTGAGAGCTGAGATGGTGCAAATTTAATTTATAATTGACATCTTCCATCAGGCCACTAAAGTTCAGCTGGGCCAGTAGTCTTTGGAGTTGTGGAGGACGGGCTTCGTCACAGCTATTTGGGTCATCTGGACTATGCGGAATAGAGTGATTTTCGATGGGATTTCGCCCTCTGTTAGGAGATGCATGTCACAAATCATTTCACGTATCAAGGAGACCAACACAATTTTTAGGGGTTATTCGGACGGTACGGTTCGAGATCTACTGATTGCCCGAGCCCTTGTGGTTTTGAGCAAACATAGACCGAAGAGACATGGCTCGTCTGTGGTTTGGCTCCCGCTTGATCCTGGTTGGTACAAGGTTAACACGGACGGCATTGCTACTTCTTCCCCGGGTAACCTTCATGCAGGGGCGGTTTTCAGGACATTCATGGGATTCTTTGTGGCCGCGGTTGCCTCAAAGGTAGGTTGGGGTCTCCCTCTTGAGGCTGAGCTACAAGCTGCTCTTATGGGCATCAAGTATGCTCATGATCAGGGATGACACTTCCTTTGGATTGAGTCGGTCTCAACTCTAACGATTGACACTCTTATGAGCACCAACCCCTCTATTCCTTGGCGTCTGCAAGGCCTTTGGAGCCAGGTCTACCCTCTTACACAAGACATGCACATTAGATACTTACATGTCTTTAGAGAGGCCAACCAAGCGGCGGATGTTGTGGCAAAAATTGGCCTTGATTGTGTCTGGAGAGGCTTCCCCCCAGACTTTTTACTCTCATTTCTGCATAATGATCTGTATTCTGTCTTCTATAGACATTGACTTGTAGAGGAGTGTACCTTTTTCCTTGATCTGGGTTTTATCCCTAAGGAGGGTTTTTCCAGGCAAGGTTTTAATGGCACTCCGGCCTCTGGCTCGACTTGTGAGCTTATGGTCCTAGATTTCTTTTCTTTTATTTGATCTAACTTTTATTCTCAATGAGAGTTGAATAATTTCATTAGAATTCCAATTAATCTACCCTAATTATTTGAATTAGAGTTTGAATGATTAATGAGGAGAATTTGTGAATTTGATATTTAGTATTTGACACGTATTTTATCAATACCCGTCTCTCAAGTGTAAGAGGGTCCTAATAATAAAGATAAATGTCTGGTTAAATATCGATCCATGAGACTACATTGTTCATGTAGCCTTAATGTTGTATGTTACCACTTGAATATAATGAAAATACGTGGTTTGTGCACTGAATTGAAATGCAAACTTAAAAGTAACAACTATTAATTAATGGGAACAAGTGGAATATTGATATAAATCAAGTGATGAGAAGTAGTGTTCGGGTGTTCGTCATTGTGTGGAAATCAAATTAAAGTTCAACTTCGATGTATAATTCGTAGGTAGGTGTTTGGTAGAAGCGATCACTATGTATATATCTAATCGAGCACCTATGATCGAGAGGAAGGATAAAGTCGTTCTTGCCCGGGTAATCACACAAATAGCGGGTTCTACTTTATCTAAAATAATCTAATCCAAAATCATGTTTTTCCACTTGAATACTAGAAACCAAACTCTTATGTTCTCCTCACCAATTACCCAAACTCACATTCAAATAATTAATGTAGATTAATGGGGTTCTAATGAAAATTACTCAACTCTCGTTGCGATAACCCAATATAAACTCAATCCACTCGATCCCAACCCTCTATTATACGATCATTCAAGACTAACCAACTCTAGTTATACTAATCATGCTTCAACATATAATCTAATAATTGAATTCAAGTAAATGATCATACAAAATCCATTAACCTAACCAAAACACCTTCTAATTGAATTATACAAGCAAAATTAAACTAAAACACCCAAACACAATTAGACTTAGCCCATGGCTAAATCAAAAAAATAAATAAAGAAACTAGCAAGAAATAGCATACCCATGATCAATAACACCAAAATGCTTAAAAAAAAGTAAGATATCACCTATTCGATTGAAAATATAAAATAAACCTTGAAATCTTCCACAAAATCTTCAATCTCTTGCTTGGAAATGAAATTACAACTATCTTGCACTGTATTCTCTGAAAATCTACTAATTTGTATGACTACATTTAGGTATTTAAGAACAAAGATAATGAAAAATAGTTATGGTGAGCTTGAGAACTCTAATAGATGCCTCCACCTCTGAAAAAAATATATATAGGCTTTTATACCCTTCCCCAATGGTGTGGCATGTGTCCCTAGGTTAAATGGAAAAGAAAGACCAAAATTTGATGTGACTCGGCCGAGTTGATGGGCTCGGTTGAGTTGACCTTTAATAAAAGTGTGCCAACGATTCTTCCCTTTAGAAGCTCGACCGAGTTGGTGGCTCGGTTGTGGCCTCCCATTCCGAAAATACACTGTTACGAGTGGCCAATTTATGAGCTCGATCGAGCACATTTTTGTTTCTGCACTGACTCGGCCGAGTCACCATCTTCCTCCTCTTTTTTGTTTTGTGCATAACTTTTGTTCCCGAACTCCGGTCGACATGATTCTTTTTTATCATTTCACTCTATTTTTCGAGACACTTCTAATGGTGCAATCATCTTCTTGATTTCATAACTTTTTAGGCACATATTTTGCTTCCAAGTGTTCAATTTACCAACTAAACAATGCATGTACCTTTCTCAAACCAATTAAGCATAAATCAAAATACATTTGCATGAAAAATATTAATTCCGAGCAATTAAACATAAGGAATTCAAGCAATTCTCACACGAATTAATATTGATCAAGTGAAAAAATATAATTAGGGAATATATTAGGTAGATTCCCTAATTGTGTGATTATCCGAGTAAGAATAATTCTACCCGCCCTCGGATCTTATTTTAGGTGATTATTTAGGTGTATGTCTTAATGATCGCTCTTACGAAACACCGACCTACAAATTATATGTCAAAATTGAGCTTTAAAAATCAATTTCCGTATAATGACGAACACTACCTCTCACAATTCGATATACATCAATACCATACTTGTTCTCGTTAATTAGTAGTTTACTCGTCTTAGTTTACGTTTAATTCCATAGCACAAACCATGTCCTATCACTGTATTCACGCGACGACACATAACATTAAGGATACACAGACAATTTAGTCACGTGGATTGATACTAAATCGGGCACTTACTAATACTACGAGGACCCTCTTATATTTGAGAGACGAGTATTTAAAAAATACACTTTAAGGTGCACTTACGGAACAACCCGTACGGTTGGCTACAACAATAGTACTTCTCGTTGACTTTGTACTCACGAACCTCCTCTGCTATAAGTTGTTGTGTATTTAAGTTGAATCGAGGCCCCGACGAACCTATTGATGAGTACTGGAATTGGCCTGACCTATTATCAAGGGGGTCAATCGACTAGTGCAGAGTGAAACTCTTATCAGTGGATAACGCCCCTCTAAAGGCTGAGCGGGATGAGAGTATGACCCCTTAGAGTTTTGGAAGCGAATCTGGGATGACAATTGGTGGAAGAGCACGAGACCTGGAGGGCAACTCAAATTGTAGCAAAGATGTCGAACGTCTCAAAATCTAGGATTTTGTCCCAAACTAACCCTCCCCAAAATATGAATAATTTAAGATTACAAATAATTTGAAATATTAAGGTTCAAAATAAATTAAGAATGAAAAGTTATTATATTTCATAATTCTCAAAAAAATAAAAATAAACTGCAAGATTAAAGTTGACACGTACAACCATCTATATATATAAAGGTTTGTTATATAATACACACCCTGGCCAGTGGCCTCCTGAGTTAGGTGCATAATGTACTTGCAACCCAATTAGTACCTGACCTAACAACATCATTAATTAGCATACACACACATAGAAATGTGTTTTAATTTTTCCGTACTAAGAGAGAGCTATTCATGGCGCCCCACTCTTCTTAGCTATCTTACTCAACTGGAAAACAGGATGGCGGCATAGCTTTTGCATGCCTTTTCGCAGACTTAACCTATTTAGTATCCCCTCTGCTTCCATGTATTCATATTCATCTTTAATAGTATGCTCTAATGTCCACCTTTTCCGCATACTGTATTCCTTGTATCCTTGTCCAACATCACTCTTACTCCTAGTCCTAATTTCATTGTTGTTGTCGCATTCAAGCCTCTCTAAAGTCGAGCTTCTCAGGAGGTTATTGCAGGCAGTTTCCTTACACGAACATCTATCGAGAGATTGGTCTTGGTCTTGTAGAAGTGCTTCAATTGTACTTGATGAGATTTCAGAAGAGTGGGGCAGTTGTTGTCTTTGACGGAGTGTTTTCATGATGAGGGTCTTAAGAAAGTTCATGACTTGGACGGCATGGATCAATGCTGTTAGAGGATCAGCCATCTGCATTATTAAATAATGTTATGAAGGATGCAAGAAAGATAAAGAAATCGACAAACAAGAACACAAAAATCTAACAATGTTTGTTAAAGAAGAGAGGACTTTGTATTCGCGGGGCGATTACAAATTAACTCTAGGAATACAATATATATATATATATATACTCCCTAATCTGAAAAGACTTGGCTAAAAAAAAGTTCAAAACAAAAATAGAGCCAAAGCTCAATATACAGAGACCAAGACAAACTCTGCATCAGGATTAACACATTCCACCAAATATTAAATTGAAATAATGATGAAGAAGAAAATGAGGAATTATATATATTATGGATGATGATGATGTAGAGGGACCTGAGTCATGTTGGGTGCAAAGACCATGGCAATGTTTCGAGCGTTCATCTTGTTTAAATGCTGATGCTGTACAACATCAACCATCAGATTGATTGCCCAGTCAAGTATTGCAGCTTCAGTAGGAGGAAGCTGTAGCTTTATAAGCTTCGTGCACTCTTCTTCTGTGTTGCAATGCATAACTTGTTCTGGTGTTAAACAATCAAGAACGCCTGATGGTAGTTCTCTAAACCACGCCTGATCATATCATCACTACATTACTTGCATACTACTATATGTTCAAACACCCAATTCATCTACAATCATATTTAACCAACAGCTAAATACCTTTATCAAACCTGATAAGCAGTGGACATCGATTCCATGTGGAACGACTCCTTTATTCAGCTGCTCCCGAACATTTTCTTCTTGACTATTCTCAGCATTTATTCGGAAAATTCCTTCTGCCTTTGAGAGACGGACGTACAGAGTAAACAAAATCAGCAGCAAATTGTTATTGGAGTGAGAAAACATCTCAAGTAGCAACAAATTTATTTATAATGTACTAGTTAGTATATATATATATATTACTTGAAGGCCGCCCTCTGAATACAAGCGGCTTTGCATCCTAAGAAGAATTGTGGGTACGCTGTTTCCTCTATAGTCATACGAACACTGCATTGACTGTGCAGAAACTCCAAAAACACTAGCACTGTCAAGTGTCAACATCATACGACACAGGTCAATACCACAAATAATTAACAGAGAGAGAATTCATAAATTTATTGTTCATTAGTCAGTTAAGATAATTAGAAGTAAATTAAATACGAAGATCCTTCATTATACTTGGATCAACCTTATTATTGACTATATATCCAGATTCGAATGAATACTAAAAAGCAATAATTATTTACTAGTGTAATATTCTGCAAGAAGAAAATGTATGTATGAAATGCAATCTTGTTCAATTAATAGTTAGGAAAAACCAAATGAAATTAGGAATTATGGTCCGGGACTGTTCCTAGTTATCAAGTAACGCAATTACATGATTTGCTAAATAGAAATTCATGAAATTAGCATCTATAGCCAAAAGTGGATACACAAATCATACGCATGCATGTTCATATATAGTAAGATGACCCTTAACATTGAGAATTGAAAAAGAGAAAATAGGGGATAAGGAATTACTGTAATTCGAAATAGTATATATCAAAAACAATATTGAAGTTAACAAGTACCTGGCGCTGGGGGGTTTAGGAGGGACATGAGGTTGAATGTCGAGTGGAAGGCCCAGAAATCCATTAAAGCGGTCGAAGGTGACGTGGGACACGTGACGGACGTCTGTTGGACAACCAATTTCGACGTCGTCGTGGGCGTCAACTGAACATGTGACCAGCGACCTTCGCAACGCCGCCGCCACAAACGCCAGCACAGAAAACTGGGGCGGACTAGTTTTAGCATTGTTGGCGCGGGGATTCTCGTAATAGTTAAAGTCCCCGAAATACCCCTCGCCCTCATCTTCTTCCTCTTCCTCTGAGCAAGACCTGGATCCGAAAAGCCGGGCCATATTCAACACTGCCAATTACAACCACTTACCTATTAGATCATAATATTTACTCCCTATTATAATAGCATAAACGCGTAGAATTTATTTGGGATGAAGAAAAGGCATTTACAAAATTAATGCAGGATTTATTGTAGTGACCAAGTTTTGGTGGGGATCCAAATGTGGATGGATGAATTGTATGATTGTGGGATATATGGGCTGGGCAGGGCAGGTAAAATTGAGAGTGATGATGGAGATTGATTTCTTAAAAATAAAATAAAATATATATATTGGATGTTTATTGATTGGCGTATGCAACAAATGCATGTGCATATGCACATGATAAGATGAGTCATGACAACTAATAAAGTGTTGTTGCTATTTACTACCGTCTACTTTTCCGAACTAGCTAGTATTACCGTTTCTCCTGAGGGTGGGGTGGGTGAGGAGTCACGGGGAAACAAGGAAGGAAGAGAAGATCAAGAAGTCAGTCAGAGAGGGAGTTTGGAAGTTTCTTAATGTTTTCAAATCACTTTGGAACTTTCCCATTTCCTTACTGTTAAAAACATCCTAGTAAAATTGCTCAAAAAAAAAAAAAACATCCTAGTAACTACTCGTATTCTTCATAAATTTTTGTTGCAATAATAATTCTGATAAAAAATTAAATTAATTAATTTAGTCCACCTGCGTATTAACTTTTTGAATTTTGAATTTTTTATTAATTTTTCTTATTATTATCTTTTACTAATATATAAACCTTTTTTAAAAAAGCTTATAGAATAATTTTTTTTTTTAAATCATTAATATATAGTCAGAATCAATTAAAAACCTTTAAAATAATAAATTAAATATGATTTATATATATACATATATATATATCAAATTAAAGATCTTAAAAAACGAATAATTTTATACATAATACGTTTAAAATAGATTTGAATCGAAAAACTTTCAAACTTAAAAAGTGTGAGTAAAAGGTAAAAGGGTTAATTCTAAATCAATACACAATTTTTAGTCTCAGTATCAATTTAATCACGATGTTTTGTACATTAGACGGTCTAACTATGGCTTTTAGTATGCTAAATATATTTTTTCAGAATATTTTTGTTGCCAGTAATCATTAGTGTTAAACACATTAATTACTAGAAAAAATAAATCACCAGAAAATTTATCATGATCATGGATTAGATGTGTGGTTGCTTTAGGATAATTTTTAGGGTATTTTAATTTTTAGGGTTAGAATAGAAGAACTTAATTGAGAAGTGAGAAAGACGCATAAGAAGAACTCTATTGATTTTGAGAAGGGGAGAAGAAGGATTTGATTGAGTTAGAAAAGGAGAAAATTTGAGTTTGAGAAGCGGGCAGAAGATGCTGAAGTTTTATTATTATTATTTTTTTTATAAAGTTTTATTTTTATTTCTATAAAGTGTAATCTGACGTGAAAAGTACAGATTGTATAATTGTATTACTGCATAGTGCAATTTTGATGTGTAATCATAATCATGTATTGCAATTAGGGTTTAGGGTTTAGGGTTTAGGGTTTAGGGTTTAGGGTTTAGGGTTTAGGGTTTAGGGTTTAGGGTTTAGGGTTTAGGGTTTAGGGTTTAGGGTTTAGGGTTTAGGGTTTAGGGTTTAGGGTTTAGGGTTTAGGGTTTAGGGTTTAGGGTTTAGGGTTTAGGGTTTAGGGTTTAGGGTTTAGGGTTTAGGGTTTAGGGTTTAGGGTTTAGGGTTTAGGGTTTAGGGTTTAGGGTTTAGGGTTTAGGGTTTAGGGTTTAGGGTTTAGGGTTTAGGGTTTAGGGTTTAGGGTTTAGGGTTTAGGGTTTAGGGTTTAGGGTTTAGGGTTTAGGGTTTAGGGTTTAGGGTTTAGGGTTTAGGGTTTAGGGTTTAGGGTTTAGGGTTTAGGGTTTAGGGTTTAGGGTTTAGGGTTTAGGGTTTAGGGTTTAGGGTTTAGGGTTTAGGGTTTAGGGTTTAGGGTTTAGGGTTTAGGGTTTAGGGTTTAGGGTTTAGGGTTTAGGGTTTAGGGTTTAGGGTTTAGGGTTTAGGGTTTAGGGTTTAGGGTTTAGGGTTTAGGGTTTAGGGTTTAGGGTTTAGGGTTTAGGGTTTAGGGTTTAGGGTTTAGGGTTTAGGGTTTAGGGTTTAGGGTTTAGGGTTTAGGGTTTAGGGTTTAGGGTTTAGGGTTTAGGGTTTAGGGTTTAGGGTTTAGGGTTTAGGGTTTAGGGTTTAGGGTTTAGGGTTTAGGGTTTAGGGTTTAGGGTTTAGGGTTTAGGGTTTAGGGTTTAGGGTTTAGGGTTTAGGGTTTAGGGTTTAGGGTTTAGGGTTTAGGGTTTAGGGTTTAGGGTTTAGGGTTTAGGGTTTAGGGTTTAGGGTTTAGGGTTTAGGGTTTAGGGTTTAGGGTTTAGGGTTTAGGGTTTAGGGTTTAGGGTTTAGGGTTTAGGGTTTAGGGTTTAGGGTTTAGGGTTTAGGGTTTAGGGTTTAGGGTTTAGGGTTTAGGGTTTAGGGTTTAGGGTTTAGGGTTTAGGGTTTAGGGTTTAGGGTTTAGGGTTTAGGGTTTAGGGTTTAGGGTTTAGGGTTTAGGGTTTAGGGTTTAGGGTTTAGGGTTTAGGGTTTAGGGTTTAGGGTTTAGGGTTTAGGGTTTAGGGTTTAGGGTTTAGGGTTTAGGGTTTAGGGTTTAGGGTTTAGGGTTTAGGGTTTAGGGTTTAGGGTTTAGGGTTTAGGGTTTAGGGTTTAGGGTTTAGGGTTTAGGGTTTAGGGTTTAGGGTTTAGGGTTTAGGGTTTAGGGTTTAGGGTTTAGGGTTTAGGGTTTAGGGTTTAGGGTTTAGGGTTTAGGGTTTAGGGTTTAGGGTTTAGGGTTTAGGGTTTAGGGTTTAGGGTTTAGGGTTTAGGGTTTAGGGTTTAGGGTTTAGGGTTTAGGGTTTAGGGTTTAGGGTTTAGGGTTTAGGGTTTAGGGTTTAGGGTTTAGGGTTTAGGGTTTAGGGTTTAGGGTTTAGGGTTTAGGGTTTAGGGTTTAGGGTTTAGGGTTTAGGGTTTAGGGTTTAGGGTTTAGGGTTTAGGGTTTAGGGTTTAGGGTTTAGGGTTTAGGGTTTAGGGTTTAGGGTTTAGGGTTTAGGGTTTAGGGTTTAGGGTTTAGGGTTTAGGGTTTAGGGTTTAGGGTTTAGGGTTTAGGGTTTAGGGTTTAGGGTTTAGGGTTTAGGGTTTAGGGTTTAGGGTTTAGGGTTTAGGGTTTAGGGTTTAGGGTTTAGGGTTTAGGGTTTAGGGTTTAGGGTTTAGGGTTTAGGGTTTAGGGTTTAGGGTTTAGGGTTTAGGGTTTAGGGTTTAGGGTTTAGGGTTTAGGGTTTAGGGTTTAGGGTTTAGGGTTTAGGGTTTAGGGTTTAGGGTTTAGGGTTTAGGGTTTAGGGTTTAGGGTTTAGGGTTTAGGGTTTAGGGTTTAGGGTTTAGGGTTTAGGGTTTAGGGTTTAGGGTTTAGGGTTTAGGGTTTAGGGTTTAGGGTTTAGGGTTTAGGGTTTAGGGTTTAGGGTTTAGGGTTTAGGGTTTAGGGTTTAGGGTTTAGGGTTTAGGGTTTAGGGTTTAGGGTTTAGGGTTTAGGGTTTAGGGTTTAGGGTTTAGGGTTTAGGGTTTAGGGTTTAGGGTTTAGGGTTTAGGGTTTAGGGTTTAGGGTTTAGGGTTTAGGGTTTAGGGTTTAGGGTTTAGGGTTTAGGGTTTAGGGTTTAGGGTTTAGGGTTTAGGGTTTAGGGTTTAGGGTTTAGGGTTTAGGGTTTAGGGTTTAGGGTTTAGGGTTTAGGGTTTAGGGTTTAGGGTTTAGGGTTTAGGGTTTAGGGTTTAGGGTTTAGGGTTTAGGGTTTAGGGTTTAGGGTTTAGGGTTTAGGGTTTAGGGTTTAGGGTTTAGGGTTTAGGGTTTAGGGTTTAGGGTTTAGGGTTTAGGGTTTAGGGTTTAGGGTTTAGGGTTTAGGGTTTAGGGTTTAGGGTTTAGGGTTTAGGGTTTAGGGTTTAGGGTTTAGGGTTTAGGGTTTAGGGTTTAGGGTTTAGGGTTTAGGGTTTAGGGTTTAGGGTTTAGGGTTTAGGGTTTAGGGTTTAGGGTTTAGGGTTTAGGGTTTAGGGTTTAGGGTTTAGGGTTTAGGGTTTAGGGTTTAGGGTTTAGGGTTTAGGGTTTAGGGTTTAGGGTTTAGGGTTTAGGGTTTAGGGTTTAGGGTTTAGGGTTTAGGGTTTAGGGTTTAGGGTTTAGGGTTTAGGGTTTAGGGTTTAGGGTTTAGGGTTTAGGGTTTAGGGTTTAGGGTTTAGGGTTTAGGGTTTAGGGTTTAGGGTTTAGGGTTTAGGGTTTAGGGTTTAGGGTTTAGGGTTTAGGGTTTAGGGTTTAGGGTTTAGGGTTTAGGGTTTAGGGTTTAGGGTTTAGGGTTTAGGGTTTAGGGTTTAGGGTTTAGGGTTTAGGGTTTAGGGTTTAGGGTTTAGGGTTTAGGGTTTAGGGTTTAGGGTTTAGGGTTTAGGGTTTAGGGTTTAGGGTTTAGGGTTTAGGGTTTAGGGTTTAGGGTTTAGGGTTTAGGGTTTAGGGTTTAGGGTTTAGGGTTTAGGGTTTAGGGTTTAGGGTTTAGGGTTTAGGGTTTAGGGTTTAGGGTTTAGGGTTTAGGGTTTAGGGTTTAGGGTTTAGGGTTTAGGGTTTAGGGTTTAGGGTTTAGGGTTTAGGGTTTAGGGTTTAGGGTTTAGGGTTTAGGGTTTAGGGTTTAGGGTTTAGGGTTTAGGGTTTAGGGTTTAGGGTTTAGGGTTTAGGGTTTAGGGTTTAGGGTTTAGGGTTTAGGGTTTAGGGTTTAGGGTTTAGGGTTTAGGGTTTAGGGTTTAGGGTTTAGGGTTTAGGGTTTAGGGTTTAGGGTTTAGGGTTTAGGGTTTAGGGTTTAGGGTTTAGGGTTTAGGGTTTAGGGTTTAGGGTTTAGGGTTTAGGGTTTAGGGTTTAGGGTTTAGGGTTTAGGGTTTAGGGTTTAGGGTTTAGGGTTTAGGGTTTAGGGTTTAGGGTTTAGGGTTTAGGGTTTAGGGTTTAGGGTTTAGGGTTTAGGGTTTAGGGTTTAGGGTTTAGGGTTTAGGGTTTAGGGTTTAGGGTTTAGGGTTTAGGGTTTAGGGTTTAGGGTTTAGGGTTTAGGGTTTAGGGTTTAGGGTTTAGGGTTTAGGGTTTAGGGTTTAGGGTTTAGGGTTTAGGGTTTAGGGTTTAGGGTTTAGGGTTTAGGGTTTAGGGTTTAGGGTTTAGGGTTTAGGGTTTAGGGTTTAGGGTTTAGGGTTTAGGGTTTAGGGTTTAGGGTTTAGGGTTTAGGGTTTAGGGTTTAGGGTTTAGGGTTTAGGGTTTAGGGTTTAGGGTTTAGGGTTTAGGGTTTAGGGTTTAGGGTTTAGGGTTTAGGGTTTAGGGTTTAGGGTTTAGGGTTTAGGGTTTAGGGTTTAGGGTTTAGGGTTTAGGGTTTAGGGTTTAGGGTTTAGGGTTTAGGGTTTAGGGTTTAGGGTTTAGGGTTTAGGGTTTAGGGTTTAGGGTTTAGGGTTTAGGGTTTAGGGTTTAGGGTTTAGGGTTTAGGGTTTAGGGTTTAGGGTTTAGGGTTTAGGGTTTAGGGTTTAGGGTTTAGGGTTTAGGGTTTAGGGTTTAGGGTTTAGGGTTTAGGGTTTAGGGTTTAGGGTTTAGGGTTTAGGGTTTAGGGTTTAGGGTTTAGGGTTTAGGGTTTAGGGTTTAGGGTTTAGGGTTTAGGGTTTAGGGTTTAGGGTTTAGGGTTTAGGGTTTAGGGTTTAGGGTTTAGGGTTTAGGGTTTAGGGTTTAGGGTTTAGGGTTTAGGGTTTAGGGTTTAGGGTTTAGGGTTTAGGGTTTAGGGTTTAGGGTTTAGGGTTAGGGTTTAGGGTTTAGGGTTTAGGGTTTAGGGTTTAGGTTTAGGAGTTAGGGTTTAGGGTTTAGGGTTTAGGGTTTAGGTTTAGTTTGGGTTGTTTAGGGTTTAGGTTGGGTGGGTATGGGTTTAGGGTTTTAGGGTTTAGGGTTTAGGGTTTTAGGTTTTTAGGGTTTAGGGTTTAGGGTTTAGGGTTTAGTGTAGGGTTAGGGTTTAGGGTTTGGTTTAGGGTTAGGGTTTAGGGGGTTCTAGGGGTTTAGGGATACCAGGTGCTTAAAGTAAGTTTACCGGGTTAACGGTTATCAAGGTTTAGGGTT